>CM062812.1:836277664-836747664 GCA_031772625.1 Pinus tabuliformis
CATAATAATTGTTAGGATAAACATGAATTAATATTTAGAACACTTGCATATAAAAAATAAAAAAAAATCATAATCAATTTTGAAAAGAGCTAGTCTTCCAAAGAAAAGACGAACCTTTAGTACCTTGAAATTCAATTTCAGTAGATACCTTGAGCATGGATCAAAGAAGATCAAGGCCATACTTGAATGGCCTGTTCTAGAAAGTAAAGCAGAGTTAAGAAGTTTTATTTGATAATTAGATATTTAGAAAATATTTATTAACATTTTTGGCATAGTTGCAGCCTTAACAAACTACACCAAATGTCAACATTTAGATGAACTAACACTGGAAAAAGGTATTTAGCTACCCAAAAAAGGAAAACAATATGCCCCATGCAGTAATGCATTAAATATTTTCCTGGGTGAATATTGCAGTAGCTATGGAATTTGCAGGATGCAACATAAAATATTTTGGGAGAACTATAGTGGTGTCGGTGATAATGGGTCGGTTTGGGTGTTTAATGTTGGTCGGAATTGGAATGGAGATATTTATCTTCCTTCTCCTTGTTGGTATGGATCCTCAAAATGGTGTGAAATCTCGAAGAAATGAAGGAAATTATTCTATTTGTAAGTTTGGTTGTTCATGGGCAAAAGTGTAGAGTTTGATGTAGATTTTTGAGTGTTGTTTCCGTAAGTGGTATTTTCAAAAAATATAAATCTATCACTTTTGTCTTCTTCTAGTTAAATTTAGAGATACGATTATCTAATTTAATTTATAGTCCACACAATCTAGTGAGATTTCATTGCGAGGGGGAGCCAGGTGCCAATAGATACTGAGTATATCCCCATCTTCTTTGAACTCAACTTCTCGACTTTGTCTATAATTAACACAAAATCTCCTATAATTATTAGTTGCATAATGGTCTAATATTTCAGTAGAATCAAAACTTTGCTAAGGGTCATTATTCCCACAAGTTTGTTGGCAGTTTCTCCTATACTAACTCTGTCAGAATTGCCTCTTGAAGCTCTATCAATGGTTATTTTAATTAATAATTTTAATTATCTGATTGTGTTTTGGGAATTTTATTACCAAGTGTGTGGTTTTTAATACTTTAGATGTTACATATGCTTTTATAGGAATTGCATTTTCATTATCATTTTGGCTATGTATCGTTTCTCATATACCTAGTAGTCGTTTTGACTTGTTTATGATTACTGGTTGGATGTTATTAAATTATCGTATCTTATATAATACCCTTTCAACCTTCTTTTGGTAACCTTCTTTAAATATTTTTATGTCAACCTTCTTGATATACCCAACAATATTCATAAAGATCTTATCTTGGATATACAATAATGATTTATTTTTTTTAATATGTAATAATGATTTACCTTTCCAAAATTTTGCAGAAATTCTTTCTGATCATTTATTCCAAGCCACCATGTTTGGGATTCTTGCCCGCACTTTGTTCCTTACTTTCTACTTAAATTTGAATGTTAAACTATTTCTTGATGAATTCATATGAAATTAATTGTTTGAAGGGATGATGGATAATTAATTGGTCTAGGGGTGTCGAGCTTCTCAAACATATTACACATTTCAATGGGCCTAAGAATTCTCCCTTGCATATGTGTAATGCCCCACTTATATAGCATTGGATGTTCTATGATGCTTCTTTTGTAGCAGTTGGACTAGTATTGAGTCAGACTTGAACATGTAGGCTTGTAGCACATTTAAACAAAATTGATACCAAAAGAAAATATAACACTTCTAGTAAAGAAATATATGCTATCATTCAAAAACCTTATATTGGGAGCATTATTTCATGTGTAAATAATTTGTTTTGTCCATATCATCAAGCACTACAATATATAAGTTCTCATGAAAATTTATAACATGACATGGCAACTAGTTCCCATTATTTCAAATTGTCACTTTTGTTATTCAACATATAATAAGAAATGTAATGTTGTTGTGGAAACTTTAAGTAGGGTTGTCATTTAATTATAACTATGCAAACTGAACCATGGGCTTTAATGTAATTGAAGAGGCACAACTAGAAGCACTTTTTGGAGAATATTTGTTAGTGGATGGATTTTTCCTTATGCTAGACAATTGGCTTAACAGTTTAGGAGGTCAAAGAGCAAGCTGTAAATAGGGTTGGGCTTGTTATAGCCACAGCTGGGAGGCTGGGGAAAATGTGGAACTTGTGCTAGTGCTGACAATGCTTGCCAAGATATTTGATTTGGTCTCAGGTTATCTAGTTGTGTGATAGGAAGGAATTGGCCCTTTATTTGTTTCAGGACAAACCAGTGACCTTTCTGTCATATTGATTGCTAGGGTGATATGCCATAGTGACTTATATAATATAGTATAGGTAGTCATAGAGAGATTTACCAGGAAATAAGATCCAAACATCAAATGCAGGTTAGCTATTAAATTCCATGTTATTCTCGGTGAGCTTTGGCAGTGTTTCTTTTTCATACTCACACTTTTATATGTAATTTTGTTTGTGCTTTTGATGTGTTATGTCACCTTTAACCAAATCCAAATTTTTCATCATATGCTGATCTGATGGTGCATCCCATGGTGAAGTGGGTCTTTTCAATAAGCCAAAAAAAAATCATTGTTCCTGGATACTGTAGACTTGCATTTCTAGCACCTTCTAAGATTGATCATGTGGGGTATCTATTTTTAGTCCATTCATCTCCAATTGGGAGATAGCAATGGATTTTTGCATTCTATAATTTATTCAAGCTAATGTTTTATTTGTCATGAAACCAGAGTTGTGAGGGAGAAAAAACTAGATGGTGTTGTCATGTTCACTGATGACAACAATACTCATAATTTGGAGCTTTTTGATGAGATACAGTCTGCAAAATGGATGGGTGCATTGTCAATTGGCATCCTTGAATATTGTGGTCCCTCAGAGATATTACAGATGTAGGCAACAGAGGAAATGAAACTGGACATGAAGGAGAGGGGGGGAGAAGGAAATCTTCCTGTTCCTGTGCAGGGACCTGCTTGAATCCTCGGGCCATTTAGTTGGTTGACATACTTTTAATTCCATTCCATATGCTAATCAAAGTGCCAGATTTATTGGTGATGGGGCCACTATATTGCCAAGGAGACTTGAGTGGGTAGGTTTTGCACTTAATGCGAGACTGGTTTGGAAGGATAGTGATAAACCAACTTGGGTTCAAGACTGGGACGATTGGACTGCAGATGGTCAGGTGGTGGAGAGCCTTTGTCTATGTTGAAAGATGATTCCTTTGTGGAGCCACTTGGTAGATGTGGTCGTAATGTATTGTTGTGGTGGCTTCATATGGAGGCCCATGCACATAGTAAATTCCTTCGTGGATGGGTTATAGACCCTCCTTTGGAGATCGTGGTTCCAGAAAAACACACTCCATGGCCTGATCCACCACTTGTATCACATGCATCATCTATTGCAAGTGAAAATACCCTTCCAGATAATTCAGATAAACGTCGAGGAAAAGATGGCAAGTCTTTCAAGAAGAGAAGAAATAAACGAAAACATGACAGCCAAACTGAAGCTCAGCAAGTATCACGAGTTTCAGAAAGGGATGGAACAAATAGATGAGAGCTACATTTCATTAATGTGGGTCTGTGTGGCAAATATTTTTGATTACCAATTTCTTGATGTAAGCCTCAAGGTAACCATGTCGACCTGTACTGCTGCAGGAATTCTGATATACTTCAACTCAAATTTCTAGGTGAAATCTTTTTATTGTTTCTGGGGTTCATATTCTTCACGAAATCAATGCCAGCCAAACAGGGGTCCCTCCCTGATTAAGCTTATCAGGCAGTCCAGTTGGCTATTGACAACAGATCTATACAATATTGAGGTTGATAAGACTAGATCTGAGGCCTTTATAATGGTATTTTTCCATGGTGCAATGCATGTGGCTCTGCCATAGTCATATGTATTGTATTTTGTTGTGGTGAGATGAAGATTGCTCTTGCTTAGTCATCATCTACTACGGTCATTGTTTCATCACAACTCATGGAGTACCCTTATATGAATTATTCCTTAGTGTAGCACTTGGCACAATCTGCTTGGCTATTGTGGCTCCCATGTATTTCTCTGGAAAAATAAAATTTGGAGTGATCAATCAGTCTTACTCTGCTTTCAATCATGTCTTGGGCGACTTCTCACCAGTTTCAGGCTATCAGTGCTTTCTCAGCTGTCATTGATCGGTTAGGTGAGTTCAGTGATATTTTGGACCAAAGAAATAGTCTATTGATAGAAGACTCCAAACCAAAGATAGCTTTCTTAAAGGTTGATCAATTTTATGGAACTGCTTCAAAATGTAATGGAGCAGATACTTTGAAGTTTGTCCAAAAATTTTGGAAATTGAACATTTAACATTACAAACACCACAGTACACCATGACTCTTATTGAAGACTTGTCATCGCTGGTCACTAAAGAAGATCACTTATTGATAATGGGTCCAAGTGGAAGTGGAAAAATGCCACTGACGAGAGCTATTGCTAGTATATGGTGTTCTGGTAAAGGCACTATTAGATTCCATATAAAACAGTGCAGTAAAGGATCTGATAGATCTATTTTACAAGGAACAATTAACAATGATGGCCCAGTGAATGGAACAAACTATTGTACAGAAGACAAAGAACACCAACTCATAGATGGAATAGAAGGAAGTTCTGGGGCAATATTCATGATGTTAGGAATTCTAATACTAGCGATATTTATGACCTTGAAATATCTCATATGAATGATCTTTCAAGGTTGACTAAATTGGTAATCTCAAAGAGTTCACCGAGTTGAAATGTTTATTAGTGGTTATATTGGTCACCATAACTTCAATGATAGGCTTTACAAAATGCTATTATAGAAATGATTGGTTTTTTATGGCTTACAAACACGTAGATGAAAGCACATGCACCAGAATTATCAAGATCTATCTCTGGCTCTGGCTTGGTCATGTCATCAAATGACATGGCATTTAAAAAAGAATGTGTCAATATTCTGGGTCTTTCGCCAATAGATTTGCATCAGGAAATACTTGATCCTTGGATCAAGCAAAAGATTCTAGACATTATTGAGATGACTGACAGAAACCCAAATAAAATTGTTCAAAATATATACGAGGAACCGTGGAACAGAGAGCAGGAAGAAGAAGATGACAATGAAGTGGATGAATGTAGAAGCATATGGGACTTCTTGTAGCAGTTGTTAGATTCCAATCTGTATAGGTACTCAATCCTTTTAGACCATACAACAGTTACGCTGCCTCCATGAAACACTTGATGCTAAGATTTTCAACAACTCTGTCTAGTTCGAGTTTATTTCCATTCTTACTATAAAAGAGTATTTTCTTCTTTTGCTAACCATCAAACAGTATTTCTTTTCAGGTTATTCTGAAAATTAGAAAAATTGGAAGGAGATGGGTGTCCTTGGTTGTCTACTGTAAGGGACAAATTGATTTTAGTACCAAGCACACAATTTGAATTGGTAGTTTCATAGTTCCTTGCTGACACTTGTGTAGAATACTCTTATGTTGTGATTGGCTAAGTTTCATTTTGAAGTTACAAAAGCATTTTCTTCTTATTTACATCCACCTCGCTCATAGTCTAAAACACCTTTTCATCTTGGTTGACCTTTGAAATTTAGGCCAAGCCATTAATGCACATGCCTTGTACATGGAAAAATTTATGATCTATTAACATCTTCAAGCATAATTTAACTAAAAGTTATGTGATTTTATGGTTTTATGGGGAAATCAGTTCCACATACTTTTATAAAAAATTTATTTTTTTGGGAGATTCGTGTTTAGTGGGTCTTGGGTCCATATTTTGAACCAAAGCTCTCTTACCATGTGTAAGGTCCCATCCTAGGGTCTTATAACAGATCTATATTATTTAAATTTAAACGCAATAAGAGGCAATAATTTATTTTCTTACAAGACATTTAAATGATGATAATTTACCATTTAAATATTAATCCCTAGAATTTTAATAGTGAACATTTCATTTCAATCACTTACATGAGTAATCTATGCATAGAGGAATACCTACACCGATGGCCTGGTGGAGATGCCCTTGAGCTGTTGCTCCTACTGGAACGCTCCTCTTGACTACCGACTGGATTTACCTCCCAGCCAACTAGGAAGTAATTTCTAGCCTAGGAAGCCTCCACAAGTTCCATAGACCTCCAAGCCCAAGTCTAACCAGATGTAGTGTATATGTCCAAGACCAAGATAAACAATACTCCCTTCCTCTCTCTCTAACAATTCCTCAAAATCATAGCCAACCAAAACCAAAAGCCAAACCCAACATCCCCCTTTCTCCCTTCCTCCTTCCCCTTTTATGCACCTCCTCCCTTCTCCACCTCAAACACCTCTCATTAATGTCATAACTTCTCCGTCATCCTTACAGTTGACTTCCCTTCTCCCAAGTAAATCTGAGAGTACATTTGGGAATGTGGTATGAATATAAAATTGGGTAATTAATTGGAGTGGACCATGTCTTCTCCTAAGTAAATGTGAGAGTACTTTTGTAAATGTGAGATGAATATATAAATTGGTAATTATTTGGAGAGGACCATGTCTTCTCCCAAGTAAATGCGAGAGTACATTTGGGAATGTGATATGTGTTAGGAAATTTAATTGCTTAAATTGATTTCATTAAATTATCAACCAGGGAAACTCGTAAGCTTGTGATGATGCCAGCAAAATATATGCAGGAGTAGGCAACTAACTCTATGTCTAACTAAATTATTTACGATTCAATATAATATGCAAGGGAAGAGGCTCCTAATTAAGGAGGTCCTGGTTGTCCTTCCCTACAGTATCATAGATTGAAAAGAAATCATTGATTACATAAAACCAGAAACTTGAAATAAAGACAAGAGAATGAACTTTAATTGTTGTTCAGATTCAAATAGAGAGAAAGACTAACTTAGTCCCTTGATTGTCCCCTCATATACTAATCCAAACTAAACTAAGATTCATTCATAAGCATAAGAAATGAAATACTTGAAACATAAAAGCAAAATAATGAATTTCAATTATCATGCAAATCAAATGGAGAGAGAGCCTAACTTAGACCCTTGGTTATCCCTCATATGCTGATAAGATTTTAATTTAAAACTCATTCATCAATCACAAACAAATCCTCAAACATCTAAGCAATTAAATGAAATAAGATCTATTATGAAATAAAATGTTTCTTTCATCCTTTTAGAGTGAGCTCAATTCTCTTAAGAAAAAAGTGACAAATTATTCCATTTACTACACTAAGACAACTTATATCTAAAACTATATAATGGAAATTTATGTAAAATGAAGCTTTATTCTATTCCATCATAAGTTGGATACATGCTCCAAGAGTCCTCCCTTTGGAATGGAGGAGGTACTCCTATTTATACAATGGGATGAGATAAAAAACTCATAATGATGATCCACTAATCTCTCTTTAGTTCCATACATTTCTCAACCATCTAGACACATAACCCCCTTTTGTCCTTGATCTTCTCCATGAGATCATGGTCTTCTCCATGAGGTTTATCTTCTCAAATTCGAATTTGATCCTTCAAGGCCACATAAAGGTGTCTTGGAAGCTTCCTTGGAACCTACACATGTCACAAAAACAACCCACTTTCCATATATAAAGTAAAATATATTATTTTCTAATATTTAATCAAGAATTCCTCTCAAAAATGCTTAAAAATAAACAATATTTGGAAAATATAAATGAGACCCATTAATGGTGAATAGTAGGGAAAATGGAGTGACAAGGTGGTGAATAGTGAGTGATATAATGGAAGCATAGGTGAAAAATGTATGGTAATGAGTGATATTTGTATGCCATTTTTGGAGCCCAACATACTCCCCAACTGAAGCTCTTGCATGTCCTCATGCAAGCTACTACAATGACTTATTTGATTTAATTCTTAAATGAGCTTCCTTTTACAAGATGTTTGGTTCTTGTGTAACAAACATCTTTCAATCATGGACTTCCTTTTAACTTTGCACATCTTTGGATAACTTTTATTTGCTTGCAAAGCATTTACATATTTTAATGATTGGTTCTTGTGTTACAATCATTATTTACTTTGTTGAGATCTCTTTTTAATGATTGGTTCCTGTGTTTACAATCATTATTTAATTTGTTGAGATCAATCATATGCTCATCATTTTGTAGTAGTTTTTTTTGTGGGAAGACTATGTGGGTTAAGATGTAATATGAATGAGGAAAAAAAAAATGAAGTGTGAAATTCCCCCCTCCCCAACTGATGGTTTTTGGCAATATTTAATGAGAAAGGAAATACTGAAATAGTGGAATATTTTCCAAATATCATCATTTTAGCATCTAAAAAGAATTTCAAGATTAAAGGTTAGAAAACATCATACCTTACTTACCTAAGGAAGTGGATGAATCATGCATGTTCAACTGCCACAATTCTGATCTGAAGCTTCTTCTTCAAGTTGTGGATGAAAGATGGATCTGTATTGTCGTATCGGCTGTTGGATCCTCTGCTACTAGATGATGAATCTGAGGAGTCTGCTGAACATGGCTGAAAGTCGTATCTGCTGTTGGATCTTCTGCTGTTGGATGATGAATCTGATGAGTCTACTGAATATGGCTGAAAATCTATAAGGCTTGGAAGGTATACAAAATATAGAAGTTACATTTCCCCCCAGCCTTATTTATTGACTTGTCCTCAAGTGATGACAAACTGAAAAACAATGAAAGGAAATTGGCTTCATCTGCTACAAAATATGGGTCTTCAAGTCTTCAACGCTCGATGGCACAAATCTTACTATGTGATTAAATGTGTCGATGTCGAACATAGCAAGAAGTTGTTGACTTAGTGGCCGTTAATGAATGCCCCTAGCCAACACAAGAGCTCCCACCATTGATTCCAATGGGAGTCAGGATGCCTAACACATCTTTGTAGGTACGAATAAATTTTTCGTGGTCAAGTCACCTACAAGATCCAACGAACAAGGGATATTAATGTACTCCCATTGTTCATTGGCAAGAGTACTTGCCATTAAGGCATGCAAGCCTCTAGGTGTTTTTTACAAAGTTAATTAGACTCTAGGACTTTGACTCAATGATATCCATAGAAGCAGGGTTTTATTTGCGGAAATGAAGGGGAATGGTAATGACATGGAAAATGACAATAAGCTTGTAAGGAATGGATGTAAGGAAATGCATGGTGTATGAATAAGAACTCTTGCTGTGAAAAATGGATATGGAAAGGTCATGCTTTATGGTTTGACAATTGGTGGAATTCAAAATCTTTTGCAAAAAGGGAGTTGCAAAGGAGTGGTTGTAGAGTTGGATTTGTCTTTAGAATTTTTCATGAATTTAGTCTTTGGAAGACCAATTGTCGTCACAATGTAATCTCCTTATGATCACTTGATTATCCTGTAACCTGTAAAAAACTTGGTACAAAGAAAACATAAGTGTGCTCTAGAAGAAATGGCCAATTTCTTCATGATTCTTACGCAAAAATTTCATACCAAATAAAACAAATTAAGGACAATCAAAGTGTTGAAATTGACTTAATCATGATATTAAAAGCAATCCATTCTTAAAAATAACCATGAAAAGTAATACTCCCTGTTTTTGTCAGCTAACTTTTGTGCATAGCGAAAAGTTTGGCATTATAGATTTGTTGTGTCCTGCAGATTAGTACGTTATAAAAGCATACAACAATATCAAATTGCCAACTCTAAGCAAGTTAATCAGCATTTAAATAATCCACCAAATGTTCTTTTAAATTATTCTTCCAAATGTTCCATTATTTATTTTCAAACCTGCGTGAATTTTGTGGAAATTTTTTATTTTTTGTACTTGTACCAACTCTTGTAGTTTCATCCAGTTTTTGTAATTCTCATGATTCTCTCAATTTACATGCCACCAAAGTTTTGTTTTATGCCAAAAACAATCACAAAACACTTAACAATTTTTTATTTTTTTAACAATGTATTAATACAATCATATATTATAACAACATAATAAAAAAAATCAATAACCAACATAACAATAATCAAATAACAAGAAATTATAACTATATTAATTAATGAAATTATAAAACATATTAATATAATTAATATATTAATACAATTTTTATATCAAACATTAATTAATAATTAAATAAAATAATTAACAAACATATATATATATATATATATATATATATATATATATAACAAATTACAATTAACAAATATTAATATATACAATGAATTTAAAAATATAAATAACAACAAAATACAATTATAATAATATATTAATATATTAATACAATTAATATATCAATATATTAATTATAATAACAAACATTAAGAAATTACAACAAACATGAGGAAATTATATATAACAAAATCAAAACAAATAAATACAATAACAAAATAAAGCTAAAAATACAAAACGCACAATAAAAAGTGGGATTTGGTGGACTCTTACATTTCAACTCAGGGAAGAATATGTTTCAAAAATAAATTTCGATGTTCTCAAATCCAAAATCCGTGAGCTCTTCAAATTAAACCCTAACGCAGAAATTTCCATCACATACACAGATGAAGATGGTGACGTGGTCACCATGGCAGACGATGGGGATTTCTTAGGCGCTACCCGTCAGGGTTCAAACACTTTGCGCATTGGCAACGAAGCCGTCAAATTCAGAGAGATCTTCAGCCCCCGCGGAGCAGAGTTCGATAACCTTGGTTTAAATATTTTGCAGGTTATAAAGGCCAAGGCCGGAGTAGTGGCTTGAATCTGAATCTGAATCTGAAACTAAGTGCTATTGAATTGGTTGCACGTTTCTTATTCTTCATGGTTTCCTTTGTTACAAGGGTTTGCGCTCGCTTTATTCATCTATTTCTATGATATAATCGACCTGCAATCACCAGCAAATGGAGAAATCACCGGCCCATCCCATCTCGTTGTAAAAGTAAGGTTATATGGTTATCATTTTGGTTAATCAATGTTTTGTCGATCGACAGAGTGAAGTTGCAATGCATGGAGCGGAAGCCCCTCATATCGGCTTCCCTGTTCCGTTAATGACCAGCAAATCTTTTCCGTGGATCGGCTCTTGTTGCTTATTTTTTGCCCAAACGAATTCGAGGAACCAAAGATTGATTCTTTTTGGAAGTTAATTTGGCAGAGGAAATGTAGAGAAACTTTCTATTTTACCAGTGAATTTTGAGTCGAATTTGTGCAAAATCTGAAAAAATTGGAATGGGAAAGCAGAAATATGTAATGTGGAGAAGTAGAAAAGCACAATGAATGTAAAGAAAAACCGTTTTTATTCACGCAGTTACCAAAATAGGGTCCCGAAGAACCATGATTTACTCTTATACTTTTAGGAATTTAAGAAAAGGATTTATGGGTTATATAATTCATTTTATTATGAAAAAAACCCATGTCTTCGTTTGTCTAGATTTGCCCTGGTTGGATCACAAACTTCTTTTCAAAACTGACGTTTTTAAGGGGTTGCATTTTGAAGATGATCTTTTTCTCATTCACAAAATTCCTTATTGTCACATTGCAGATTAGTTCTCCAGCAAGAGTATTTTTATTTGAAATAAATCAATAGATTTTTTGATCTTCCTGATCGCACGAAGCGCAGGAAGAGAGCATACTAATCGCTTGATTTGCTTTATTTATGCAGGGGGGTTTTTTAAAAACTGAATTTAAAACTAGCTAAATACTAAAACATCAGAAAACTCAAACTTGAACTCCTTTATGAAGATCCTGCTGTCACCAGGTTTTACAAGTTAGTTTTTCTAAAGAAAAATACTAGTACTGAATTAAATTCCTAATGCCTAATCCCTTAGCACCATCCCCGGCAATGGCGCCAAATTGTTGGGCAATTTAATTGCTTAAATTGCTTTCATTAAGTTATCAACCAGGGAAACTCGTAAGCTTGTGATGATGCCAGTGAAATATATGCAGGAGTAGGCAACTAACTCTTTGTCTAACTAAATTATTTACGATTCAATATAATATGCAAGGGAAGAGGCTCCTAATTAAGGAGGTCCTGGTTGTCCTTCCCTACAGTATCATAGATTGAAAAGAAATCATTGATTACATAAAAACAGAAACTTGAAATAAAGACAAGAGAATGAACTTTAATTGTTGTTCAGATTCAAATAGAGAGAAAGACTAACTTAGTCCATTGATTGTTCCCTCATATACTAATCCAAACTAAAGTAAGATTCATTCATAAGCATAAGAAATGAAATACTTGAAACATAAAAGCAAAATAATGAATTTCAATTATCATGCAAATCAAATGGAGAGAGAGCCTAACTTAGACCCTTGGTTATCCCTCATATGCTGATAAGATTTTAATTTAAAACTCATTCATCAATCACAAACAAATCCTCAAACATCTAAGCAATTAAATGAAATAAGATCTATTATGAAATAAAATGTTTCTTTCATCCTTTTAGAGTGAGCTCAATTCTCTTAAGAACAAAGTGACAAATTATTCCATTTACTACACTAAGACAACTTATATCTAAAACTATATAATGGAAATTTATGTAAAATGAAGCTTTATTCTATTCCATCATAAGTTGGATACATGCTCCAAGAGTCCTCCCCTTTGGAATGGAGGAGGTACTCCTATTTATACAATGGAATGAGATAACAAACTCATAATGATAATCCACTAATCTCTCTTTAGTTCCATACATTTCTCAACCATCTAGACACATAACCCCTTTTTGTCCTTGATCTTCTCCATGAGATCATGATCTTCTCCATGAGGTTTATCTTCTCAAATTCGAATTTGATCCTTCAAGGCCACATAAAGGTGTCTTGGAAGCTTCCTTGGAACCTACACATGTCACAAAAACAACCCACTTTCCATATATAAAGTAAAATATATTATTTTCTAATATTTAATCAAGAATTTCTCTCAAAAATGCTTAAAAATAAACAATATTTGGAAAATATAAATGAGACCCATTAATGGTGAATAGTAGGGAAAATGGAGTGACAAGGTGGTGAATAGTGAGTGATATAATGGAAGCATAGGTGAAAAATGTTGGTAATGAGTGATATTTGTATGCTATTTTTGGAGCCCAACAATATGAATATAAAATTGGGTAATCAATTGGAGACGGCCATGTCTTCTCCCAAGTAAATGTGAGATTACATTTGGGAATGTGATATGAATATAAAATTGTGTAATTAATTGGAGAGGACCATGTCTTTTCCAAAGTAAATGTGAGAGTACATTTGAGAAGGTGATATGAATATAAAATTGGGTAATTAATTGGAGAGGACCATGTCTTCTCCCAAGTAAATGTGAGAATACATTTAAGAATGTGATATAAATATAAAATTGGGTAATTAATTGGAGAGGACCATGTCTTCTCTCAAGTAAATGTGAGAGTACATTTGGGAATGTGAGATGAATATATAAATTGGTAATTATTTGGAGAGGACCATGTCTTCTCCCAAGTAAATGTGAGAGTACATTTGGGAATGTGATATAAGTATAAAATTGGTAATAATGGAAGGAGACCATATCATATCCAAGATTTATTTTGAGAAGACAAGTTCGGAGTTTGAATAATAGAAATAATAAATTTTACATTAGTAAATAAAATTTACAGTTTCCCAAATGAAGGTATTCACCAATATTTCTCAATATTTTCAGGTAATGTAAACATTAATAAAATTTGCATGATAAGGTTAAGTGGGGCATTACAAGGAGTTAATGACTTTTCAATGGTCTAATAATTGATTACTAAAGCTAACTTATCTTCCCCCAAGTGTCCAAATGCATCCTCCCATCTCCTTAAGAAGAATACAAAGGGATACAATTCTTATGGGAGAAGAGGGGATAGAGAAAAATATCATAGGAAATGTTACTGAAATTCTCAGGAGAGCCTCTTTTCATGTATATGTGAACTTGAATTTGAACTATCATTTGAGTATTAAACATGGCCAAGGTATCAAAAAGGAAATATTGCATCGAAGGTAACTACTGTAAGTTATTCTACCTTCTTTAATGTGGATTTTAATATATTTCCCCTCAGACATTTGTAATCATTTGAATGCATCTAGTTGGATTTGGATTATCTTGGCCAATATAGTTTAGATTTATAATATTACTCCACAAGCTAATGGGACAGTAGAAGCATTCAAAAAAATTCTGGAGACTGCGCTGACCAAAGTATGTAACACGCAGCGAAACAATTGGGACCTTGTAGATACAATCCAGCTCATCATCACTTCCATCGTCGCGCACAAGTTTAGTGTAGCGCACTCCTTCAGCTAGATCTAGTGGAATTAATATGCGTAGGGACTTTTTCTCGAATATCATCTTCCACTTCTTGAGGTTGATGACTCCATTCATATCAGTGGCCCAGTCTATTCCTAGCAACGCGGGATAGGGATTGCTATCATTGACAATCTCTATTACTTCAAAGTTCGTATGTGTACTCGCACCTTCGATATCAACTGTTACCCTTTGCAACCTCCCCATGGACAAAATCTTTTGTTGGTTCGCCATTCGTAATTGAATAGGGGACCACTGTAACACGGGCTTGCCCATGCGTTCCCATGTCTACTTTGGTAAGACATTTGCGTCTGAACCCAGGTCTAAGATTACCTGATCCATTTCATACTCACCAATCTACACCATCAATCTCATTTCCCTCCCGGTGCATAATGCATGCTTTCCCAATTTCCAGACTACGCATGGTTCTCCCAACCCTGCACACCTGGTGATCAACTCTTGTAGTCCCTTAACTGCCTTATTGTCACACAAGAATTTCATGCACATCTCCAAAATGGTAGTAAGCATAGAAGGATCCATCCCTGGCTCTATTTTATCCTTACTACCTGAAGTGGAGGCCTCCGTGAAGCTCTTCATAGCTTCCATGAACTTCTCCTTTGCACGTTCTAAGTCAAACTCAGGTTCCTTTGTAGGAGCCTTGCAAACGCATGTATCTTCCTCGGGCTGCTTCCCCTTATCTTCCCCTGTGGTCGCACCGCTTCTGAGCACTATGTTCACATTCAGGTCCTCTTCATGCGGTTCAGACCTCATCATTTGAATATTTTGAGTTGGAGTAGGCTGGAGTACCTCTTTCTCTCGCATCTGTGCAGTCAATGTAAGACAATCTACCATTTCATGATCAAATTGAACACAATATAAATAGGATACTATTGTCGGGTTGGTGCAATCGCAGGTGTAGTGCCCTGGTCCTCTACAATTGTAAGAAATTAACTATCCGCAGCCCCTTCCTAGCCCCATTCCTCCTCGTCCTCGACCTCACCCCTGAAATCCAGCATGCACCATCCCTGTAGCTAGGTCAAGGGCTCGCATTTCTATCTGCATCCTATAGGTTGGGTTCTAATCCATCATCAACTCATAGCTGTGACAAGTACGCTCATCGTGGCCTACTGACCTGTAGAAATTACAAAACAACTGCTGGGGAGTCTGTGTGTACTTCTGCAACAAATGACAATTATCCGTCGTGTGATTTCCTCCTATCTTACAGATCGTGCACCATAGCGTAGGTGTCACACTCGGCCCTACCTACGCCTCTAGTCTCAACGGTATTGGCCCCCCTCCTGCCAAGTAGTTTGCAAATACTGGATAGTGATTCTTGTCATAGCCCTTGCTCCTTGCATTTTATGCACCATACTTCCTCGGGCGCCTTTGGCTGCGGTGCCCTATCCTGCTTCAAGCTCTACATTTCTAGGCAGAGATTCTATAGTTTCACATGGATTTGTTGAACTCCCAGTCCTAGATCCTATATCGGTGTCTCATGCAACCTCATTGCCATTTCCAGCGCTTCGGCTTGGGTAGAAAGTTTCTGTTGTGACAACGCTATCCTCAGGTGCGGTGTTAGAGATGCCATAAACCAGGCACGATGCTACGCATCTATGAGCATCATATTAGCCTTTTGGATCATACTCTTTAGCCACTGATCTAGATCCCAAGGGGTCTCGCCTGGAAGCATCGCGATTTCTTTAAACCCGATGATTGACTGTGTCTCTGATTTTGGCTGCTAAATTCTTTATTCAATGCATTCTAGATCTCTGCTATTCTTGCATTTGGGTGCTCACTCAAGTTCTTGATATACCATGTCAACACGCGATCCTACAACGCGCTTACCAATGTAGCCTTCTTAATGTTATCGTCCGTGACCCCTTGTGCTTCCCATACTACTCTTACCATGAACTAGAACTGGTCGGGACCCTCATTCCCTGCTCCTCTAAATACAGGTAGCTTGATCATGCTCGCCATGCTGAATTGCGGGGGTGGTGGAGGTGGAGTGGGTGGAGATGGAGGTGAAGGAGGTGAAACAGGTGATGGTGTAAGAGGGGGTGGTAACTGCGGAATGTGCTGCCTTATCAAACTGACTGCACTTCTTGGAGAGACCCGAGCGAGCTCTTCCTCGCTCTCTCGTGAAGGTGAAATTAAGGGACTGTTTCCTAATTCCCCACTACCTTTGTAGATATTTCCACTCCGTGTCGTTCCAAACATTAATGTATTCGCATAACCCGCTTTTCACATAACAACATCTTAATCCAGGTATTCAAAGATTTAATGTACTTACCTCACGGTCCCTTGAGAAAACATCGTTCTACTTCACTGTAGCTCACGGTCATGTCTATCGCAAATTCAGTGATAAATCCCCCTATTATTCGATCGAGCCAATGGTCCACAGCTCGCGCAATCTTATCTTCTAATGCCTCTAGTATGCGCACTAATTTCGGAGTCCACACTATTGGTTGGTTGAGCTTACACCTTCCCTGGCTATCGGCTAACCTCGCGATCCACTCATACAATTCAGAAGGAAAGGATGCGAAGAAGATCTCATGGATTTCCGTATACACGTAGCAATCCAACCACCTTTTCTCGGATACCTGCATAGTTATGTTTTCCTGTGTCATGAATTCGTGAAGCTTCTTGTCCAACCACTCTTTAATTTCCTTCTTTGGTGGGTTCCAGTGGCACAACATCAAACATCCCTTAGGTAGATCCTGATCCCAGCAACAAAACCATTTGTTGGCTTGTTGGAGCCTAACCCAGGTTCAGAAGTGATTTAGCCAAACAAATCCCAAAACTAACGGCCCTTTCGGCAACAGTCCGTGGTGCGCAGACTGAGGTCTCACCCGAGATAGTATGGGAGGGTGTTGGAACCAAGTTTCCGCATCCTAGGGATGTCTTGATGAAGTCTAGGAAGTTTGTGAAATGAACCCGGGTGCTTGCACTGCTCCACGCAGCTGTCGGTCCTTCACAACCTGTGCAACTGCTTCCACGTAGCTCTGTAAGGAGCGCGAAGAGATGTTGTCTAGATCCTTATTCCTTATTGTGCTATTATTATAGATCTTAACTTAATTATGTGGGCCCAATATTCTCATTAATCATTCAACATTCATAAAAAGTGTGCGCAATCATAAAACTGTAAAGAGATGCATAAATATAATAGAAGAATAGACATAGAATATTCCAGAATCAACTTATCTTTTATTAATTCTCTATCCAAGTACAATCCAAACTCCGCCCTACGCACTCAACTGCAGGGGTCCACGCACACAGCTACGGACTCTACCAGGCCTCTGCGCACTCAGCTGCAGAGCCTCTTCCTACTACTACAACCCAAGACTCAGACTTACAGACTCAGTGCTAATTCATCATCCAAGAAAACCATATCACTCCCTTTACCCTTAGAACCTTGCTCTATTTATACAATCCCATGGTCCACAGACCATGGTTAGGCCGACACACTTTACATTAAATTACATTATCTTTAGGGTGGACAACCCTAGACTCTCACACTTCGCACCTGCATTTTGCGGGGTCTTTACATTACACTTGACCAAAATTCAGGCTTCAAGCCCCAAAAACATGCTATGGAGGGGATCCGCTACCCAACACCAAGCGATGGTTAGACCAAACAAGTTGTATTGGAAGGCGGAAAAGCATGTGTTGAGATATCTCAAGGGCACTTCTCAATATGGATTATGCTACATATGGACAGAGGGAGTGAAATTCAAGGCTTCACCAATGTAGATTGGGAAAAGAGTCCATCCAACAGGAAGAGAACATGAGGAGGGATCTTCAGTATTGGGTCAAAGACAATTTCTTGGTACAACAGGAAACAAAGATCGGTTGCACTCAGTTCGGCAGAGATAGAGTACATGGCTGTGAGTTAGGCAGCATGTGAGGTCATCTAGATGAGGAAGATCTTGGTTGGTTTGTTTGGTCAGCAGATGGATCCAACTGTGATTTACTGCGATAATTAGAGTTGTAACAAACTCTTTGAAAATCAATTTTTTCATGATCAGCCCAAGCATATTGATATCTGATATCATCATCTAAAAGATTGTGTATTGAGGCAGATTATGTTATTAGAGTACATTCCCACAGAGGAGAAATATACTGACATTTTGACAAAGGCATTGTCAATATGTAAATTTGATTTTCACAGAGACAGGATCAGGGTAGGTGATAATCCCTTTCTTGTTGAGAGGGAGTGTTGAGAAATGGCAATAATAATTTCTAGTTTAATTTGTCCTTGAATTAAACTGAGAATTAAAATCGAATTCTATTCTCATAGCAACTTGTAAATATTTAATTAAGTTTAATTAACTTAATTAGCTTAGGAATTTCAAGTTGGAAGTCTTTCTGAAGTCATGTATATGTTATCCCTAATTTTTAGGGGTCCAATATGAGTTTACATTAAGTTAGAAATTATATCACTCATTTTATTGAGTTAAGCTAAGTTAAATTAGTTCCAAAATGTTTGAGGAACTAACAGACAGTTAACAGTCAATTGGACCAATAGTGCATCCACAAGTGTCACTCTAGTTAAGTAAAGATTCCCTCATCAGAAATTCATGCATGTCAATTATGAGAATGACCCAGTTGAGACTAGAGTGCCAGGACAATGTACTATCAGTTGTATTATTTACTGGAGTGTAAATATCATGTATGCATCAGAGATTGATCCTATGTTTGGATTGCGCAGTTTTGGAAGTATGAATTCCCTTTAAATATGGGCTATTTATCCTAGGAATTATGCAAGAGATTAGGGGCTTGGAGAGCTGCATAATTGGCTAAGTTTTGGCCAAGAGCTTGCTTGTGAGCTGAGAGAGTTGAGCATACACGTGTGGAATTGTTCTAGTGAGAACAAGTTTTGTATCTTTACTCATATTT
Organism: Pinus tabuliformis; assembly: GCA_031772625.1. Taxonomy (NCBI): domain Eukaryota; kingdom Viridiplantae; phylum Streptophyta; class Pinopsida; order Pinales; family Pinaceae; genus Pinus; species Pinus tabuliformis. Next base: position 836,296,841 of record CM062812.1, read on the forward strand.
ATGATATATGCAATATAGATAGTGGGGTTTTGAGTAGTGGCTTTCCCAAGATACATCTTGTGTTATGTGCCATCAGTTTATCTTCTTCTTGTTCATATTGTTTTTGTCGATCTATTGGCTTCCATTGGTTGAAAGTAGAAATAGATTCTTATTCCGTGCTTTAGTAAATTGCATGAGCTTGTGAATCTACAAGATTTTCTACATAACTAGCACTGCTCAACCAATAAACTAAAGATTCACTCATAATTAATTCATGCACGTCAGATTAGAGAAAGAAGTAGTTAAGATTGGTGTTCAAGGAATGTACTATAAGTTGTAAAATCATATAAATTAAACCGATGGTGCATACAATCAAAAGAAGACCTATGATGGATTGCACAGTTATGGATGAGGAATTTCCCAATTAAATATGGGATAGTTCCCTAGGAAATTTCACAAGGAAATAAGAGCTTGGTAGGTGGTCAGCACCAGTATTGCAGCAAGAATGCTACAACTCCTGGGCTGCCAACTTTACTTTTATCAACCCAGTAGTTCGTAACAAACTTGGAAGCGTCGATGCTGGATGCACAAGTACTAGTTCTCTCTGCATGTTGTCACTTGCTCAACCGGCACAAGATCACTAGGAGCTCAAGCCAACTTCTATAGATTTCAGAAGAAGCTCTACGTGTGATGAAAGGAAAGAAAGATTACTCTACAGAAGATATTCTACTTGTAGAAATGAAAAAGACTGGAATGCAAAGCAAAACCTAGTAAACCCTAATTAACAAGCGAATTCTACTTTTGCCAAAAACACTATGAAAACCATGAAAGAAATGTCATTACCTACTCAAGGAAGTAAAGAACATCTAACCATGCTATTTCTAGAATTAAATAAGCAAAAAACATATTTTTGGATTTTTATGTGTTTTTATGTGAATTTAACATACATCTAATTTATTGTGTGTGGCAAATAGGTGGCATTAGAGGGTGGTTTTGGAGCTTGGGATGATGTAGGATGGTGTGGATGGGTCCTAGGAGGTTTTAGGTGGCCTTCTGGAGGCTTTTCCCACACTCGGCCTTCAAAAGAAAGCCTACAGGAAAAACTACATGAGGACACATGGAAACTACGGAGGAAAACAGGGAAACTACAGGAGGCCTACAAGAGGAGGCCGAGAGCAATTTTCACTATTTTGAGGGTGTGAGAGTGGGTGGAAAAGGTGGATGAAGGTTGGAATGAGGTGTTAGGGTGCCTAAGGTCTACCATGAGTCACCAGGAGAGAGAAAGATGATTGGGTTTGCTCAAGGAGAGAGGAGGAAGTTCTATGAAGAACAAAGGAAACTAGGGCAGAATTGAGGTGAGGTTTGGGAGACCTATAGGGCATGGATCAGATGTAGGGTGTGATTTTTGGTAAGCTAGCCTACTTCTAGAAGAGATCTGCTGCATAGAAACTGACAAAGCCAAGAAAATCAAGCAACCAATGAAATGAGTGCATCTAGGAAAAACAGAGTTTTGCATAAAAATGGTCTAAACTATGATATATGAAAGGAAATGTTGAGAAATACTGCAAGGAAGGAAAGCATGAAAGAGGACTACTACAACTCAAGGAGCGAATATGATAAAGGATATTTAAAGCAAAGCAAAACTGGACCATTAACGTACTAAAGAGTTGCAAACACTAGAAGTCCTATGAATGAGGAAAGTCTGTGTTTTTGGGGTAGAAAGAGAGTCTTTGCCTCAAATAATGGTCGCAGAGGGAGGACGAGAGGCCAAGGCACTATTGCTAGCATTTTGAATCTTTTCTGATCACTGCTTAACCTGCTATAGAAAGCGTAAATGAAAGCAAACTACTAAATCATCAAAAGAAGCCTATTCTTAACCATAAAAGAAATACATCTAACAGCAAACTAATCTACAACTGAAGCAAAGCATAAAAATACAAGTAAATAGGAGCTTGGTTTCTTGGATTGGACCCTAACCCAAGAGCGTTAGCCCTATAAGGTAACTCAATGATAGCTCAAAAAGGATTCCAACTTCATTATCAAAACAATAGCAAGATTACATAAAACTGTCACAAAATAAATAAGCTCGAAACTTGAGCAGAGTTTACATAAGCAAAAAATCCGACCATAGTGAGGCCCTAGGCCTCTCTACTTATACATATGAAGCTACCAACAACTTCCTTAAAATCAGGGAGGCTTGGCTCCCAAAAATCAAGATAACTGTTAGTCATCCTCCACTTGCTCGGATGCCTTCTAGCGCATGATTCTCCTGCTTGTACTCTGAGCTGAATGAAGGGGAATTCGAAGTGACGGGTAATAAATGAGGGGGATTCCCTCCTATAAGTCTTCTTCTCTATCTAATTCAAGTTATTTCTGCCATTTTACCACTGGATCCTTGACTTGACCTCGAAATCCATTAATAATCTGCATTAAATACATGTTAGAGCATATGGCATCATAACTAACTCAACTCAATGTATAAGCATAAATATAATCAAAAAATCATACAATAAGCTAAGAGAATGGTTGATTTGACTAGGTTAGGAGGTAAAATGAACCCATATAATTACCCATATATGAGGCTCATCATCACCCCCCTACTGAAGGTGTTGCTCATCCTCTGAGCAACCTAGTCAATCTCCTCATCTTTTATGGCCGTGGTGGCCTCCTGTAGATCTGGTTTTGGATCCTGTAGTATTGCCTTTCCCTTCCATGTAGAAGATCTGGGAGTCCCTCTTTCATATATTATAGGTGTCTTGGAGGGGGATTCTTTCACCTTGGTAGATGGTGAATCTTCAATGGTAATGAGAACTTTTGAAGAGGGCTGAGGTTTTCCTTTTTAAATTCTTGTGCTCTTCCATGCCCTGAAATACATGGAGGTATGTATTTTCCTCTTCTACTTTGGTTTGATTGATGTACTGAGGGCAGTGAGGGTAGCTGCTGCTTCCCTTTCCAAAGTTTCAAGGGACTCTTCTCCTTGCTTTGCCTTCGTTGCCTCTTTTTCTCCTTCTGTCTATTTTTCTGTCTCTTCAACTTTTCCCTCCTTTGTTTCTTTTCCTTCCTCCTTCCTTTCTTGCTTTTCCATGTCACCACTGGCTTCATCTTCTCCTCCTTTTTGTTCTTCCTCCTCACTGCCAGTAGGACTGACATCATAGGTTAATGATTTTATGTCATCCTCAGCTGTTATATTTCGGAAAACTTCCAATGCTATAGGGAGTGTAAAGGTATGGAGGGCTTCCTCTACTAGGATTTCGATTAAGCCATGGTGAGCTAACTGCCCTGAATTTCCTACTTGCACCTTGGTGTTGGAGTCAGTGAGGGACTGAAGGATAAAGTAAGGGATACTGAGCTTTTGAGGTGCTGGAGTATCCATGCCATACCTCAAGTTATGTAGGATTCTGAAATGATATCCATAGACAATGTTGTGCCTCCCCTCACAAGAAATGTATTTGATTACTTGGTAGATAACATCATCCTAGGGATATGGTATACTAGCCCTTCTAATTCCATTTTTATCTTCAACAGGGGTTTCATTATTTTGGAAAAATTTCTTCTTAGCAACCTGGCCAATTGGTTTCTCCTCTTTACTCCAAGGCAGCCCAAGAGGAAGGGTAGTGACCATACTGATGAATTCAGGGGTTATTTCCATGGAGAGGCCTCTAATGGTTACATTAGCATGAGTTCTTGTGTGAGGGACTAGAGGGAGAGAAAATTCTTGGGCAATTTCATCATCAAACTCTCGAAATTTCTCAAAGAAATTCATCTAGTTTGCCCTTGTGAATATGTCCACTACTTGAGGATGTGCATGGAGCCTAGAAGAGTTAGTGGGCTCCTTTCTCATAAACCCTCCTGTCATATTTCCTGTATTTAAAAAAAAAAAATTAATATGGAGGTGGAGACAAAGAGTTTTGAGAATAAAAAAACAGAGGAGATTGTGTGTGTTTTTTTTTAAATAAATAGAAAATTTTTATGTATTTTCTGCTCTCCTAAAGACTTATTTCATCCTCAGATTTAGACCAATTCTTTCATATATTGATATTCAACAGGGGGCATGCATGAACCCTACCTCTCCAGACTGAGATTCGTGCTAAAAATCATGTTTTCTCCCTTCAAAATGACTCACTGCCCCTCCTGTAGAAGCCCGCTATCCCTCCTATAGATTTCCTGTAGGTGCTCCTGTAGATAACGCCAAGAGTAAGAATATGGAGGAAATCGATGGAGGATGGTGGTTATGAGGCTGTGGGGGCACAAGAAGACTGTTGTGGCTGAGTTACGAGAAGAGAATGAAGAAAATGTGGTGAGAATGTGCGAGGAGGAGTGCTCGTTGCTTTCTATGGCTATTTTCGGTTATGAGTGTTGAGCTGGCAAGGTATACGTTGGCCATATTTGGACCATTGGTCCCCACCTACTTGGTCATCATGGCCCCTCCTCGTAATCATCCCTCATTATTGCATTGGAGTTCACACTTCCTCCCACTACCTGTTCTTGGCATCTTGTGCTTGACTTGAATATGCACATGTGTGGGTGACATCTTAGATAAGTGAAGTCAACTAAATGAAGGTGGCCAAGTTAAATAGCCACCTTTCCTTCATTCAATCTCAACCATCTTGTTGCCTTTGTATGACTCCTAATTACACAAATTCAAATATAGGAGTGACTTAGTTACTTACCTGTGATCTGAGTGTATTTGTTGTGAGGTGTTGTGGCTTTCTCAGTTGCATGCCTTCATTTTCCTTTATGCATGTTGTCTTTGCTTGATGATGTGTGGTTGTGTGCTTGTGTAGGTTCTTCTCTTGCTGGAGTTGAGCTTCATGTGCCTTTTCAACCTTTATGTGTGCACTCTCTTGCTGCTGGTGCTGGACTTCTATGGGATCAGCTGCTACAGGAATTCCTACAAGAGCTCCTGTAGCTGCTTCTCCCCTTGAAACTTCAGCTTTCTCCTGTGTTTGGAGCTCGAGAATGGTGCCAGAGGTGTAGATAAAAATGGGGGTATAGGTGGTAGGCTTCAAGTGAAGTTGATGATGCCTTTCTCCTTTTATTTTTTGTTTTTTTTCAATACTGAAAAACTGTTTTCTGTGTTTTTCTTGGTCAAGGAAAAAAAATAATGATGCTTGGGGTGTGATGCAGGCTTGGAAATGATGGAAAGGAGGCTTGAAGGTGGTAAGAGGGATTATAGGTTCCTAATGAAGCTTCTTTGTCCCTCAAACTACCTTCTGTAGACACTTTTGGCTCTCTGTAATTCCTACAGGAGCCTCCTGTAGAAAACACAGTTTTGGAAGAAAAAGGTGCAGTGGGGTGAAAGAGATGCCAAAAATGATGGAGGAAGGTGTGGAGAAGATGAGATGGGTGCTGGTATGAATATCAGGGTTCCTTTGGCACCTTCTTCTGCTCCATGTAGTCCTCCTGCACCTGCAATGCAATAATTTTTTATTTTTTTTTTGAAAACAACTAGGGCGCCTCAGAGAGGTTTTCACCTTAATTGCCTACCCTAGGCACCTCTAAGGGAGGTTTTCACCCGGGGATCTTATTCTTTTTCCTCCTTTTTTTACATCATTGGGCCGCCTCAGAAGAGGCTTTCAACCCAATGATGGGACTCAAGTTCCTCATGGAGGTTTTCACTTGAGTTCTTATTTTTTTTATTTTTTTCTTTTCTTCAGTGAGTGGATGAAGTGGAAGCTAAGAAATGCTCCACTACCATCACCTTTTTATTCAAATATTCAATAAACTCTCTCCTAAAGAGGGGTTTCTTGTAGACTTTCAACCGATGTCCATTGAAAAGCATGGGGATGGCTTCATCATCAATGGTTCTCATTAAAACTAAACCATTATCATTGCATCTCTCCAGTGTAGGGTCCCAGCCATATTGTCCTCATCTTGCCTTTGAAATCTTTGTATCTTGAATCATAGAGTAGTGCCCAATCTCCCTCTTGGAATTGATTCTCCCTGATATTTTTGTCATGCCATATCTTTCTCTAAAGTTGAACTACCTCTATATGGAGAAGGGCTTGTAATCTGTATTCATCTAATCCATTGAGCTGAAGTAATCTCTATTTCTATGCATGGTTGAGGTCTAGGTCCAGCTGAGCTACCATCCTTAGGGTATTGAATTCAAATTCTATTGACAACAAAGCCTTCTTCCCATAGACTATTTCATAGGGTGTGAACCCAATGGTGGTCTTCCATGTTGTGTTGTGGGCCCAAGTGGCCTAAACTAATCTGTCTGCCCAGTCTTTTCTGTTGTTGCTCACTACCTTGGTTAGGATACCTTCCAATGCTCTATTAGTAACCTCCACTTTCCCATTGGCTTATGGATGTTAAGGGGTGTAAGTCCTGTGCTTGATCTTATGATGTGTGAGCAGGTCTTCAATCAGGCTAGAAGTGAACTGACTGCCTTGGTCTGTGACCAACTCCCTCGGATACCCGAACTTGTAGAATACGTTTTCTCTCAAAAACTCAGCTACTTTTTCTTCTATTGTTGCTTTGATTGCTTTTGTCTCTGCCCACTTTGTCAGGTAGTTGGTGCACACAATGATGTACTGCTTCTGTTTTAAAGGGGGGTTGATAGGCCCCACAAAGTCCATGCCCCACTTCTCAAATGGCTCAAAGGTCTCTTGAGGTTGCATGGGAATTTCATCCTTTGGAGTGGGTTTCCCCATCCTCTGACACTGGTCACACTAGCTTGTGTATCTCCTCACATCTTGACGAAGAGTGGGCCAGTAGTAACCTGCTTGCAATATCTTGAAGGCGGTTCTTTTTGCTGCAAAATGACCTCCATAAGGCCTGTCATGACAGGTCAAGAGGATGTCAAAGACTTCCTCCTCCCTGAAATATCTTCTCAAGTTATGATCTAGGCCAAGTTTGAAGAGATTTCCTGCAATACAGGTGAAAGGGGTGCTTTTCCTTACTATCTTGCTCTTCTCTTTTGAGGATAGGTGTAGTGGGAACTGTGTTGAAACCAAGTAGTTTGCTATATCAGAAAACCATGGAGAGAGAACTGATATAGCAAACAGATATTCATCTGGCATTTGGTCATCCACCATTCCTTCTTCACCTGCAAGCAAATTTACTCTAGACAAAAAGTCAGCAACAACATTCTCTTTACCAGGCTTATCAATAATGGTCAAATCAAACTACTGCAATAAAAGCAACCATCTAATAATGCTAGCATTTACATCTGGTTTGTTCATTAATTATCTAATTACAGAATGATCAGTGTGCATAAAGTTTTGATAGCCTGTGATATAATATCTGAATTTGTTTAAGAAATGCATGATAGTTAGGAGTTCCTTCTCGGTCACTGTGTAGTTTAACTCTGCCTTTGACAAATTTTTGCTTATAAAGTATATGTCATAAGGTAACATTTCATCAATTTGTCCTAAGACTACTCCTATTGCTTTGTTTGAGACATCTGTGTGAATGTGAAAGGGTAGGGCCTAGTTTGGGCCTTTGAGAATTGGGGAAGTCACTAGCTTTCTCTTCAAGGTATCTAGGGCTTCTTGATAGTTTCCCGACCATATGAACTCAACATCTTTGCCTAAGAGGCCCAACAAAGGAGAGGCTATCTTGCTAAAGTCTCTAATGAATCTCTTGTAATATTTGACTAAGCCTAGGAAATTTCTGACATCTCTCACCTTTTGAGGAGGTGGGACCCTTTGGATGATGCCAATTTTGTTGGGGTCCACCTACAGTCCTTGTTGAGATATTACATGACCTAGCATGGTCCCTTCAGTTATCAAGAATTCACATTTTTCTGGACTGAGGGACAGGTTCATCTCAATACACTTATCCAGAACTTTTCCTAGGTTAGATAACGCTTCCTGAAAGTCAGAGCCATAAAGAGTAAAATCATCCATGTATATTTCTACTGCATCATGAACCAGTTCAGAAAATATACTCAATACCGCTCTTTGGAAAGTGGTTGGAGCATTGCACAAACCAAAAGGAAGGACCCGGTATGCAAAGGTACCCCAAGGACAAGTGAAAGTGGTCTTATCTTGGTCTTCCGGGCTGATTTGAATCTGACTGTACCCGCTAAGCCCATCTAGGAAAGAGAAAAACTTTTTCCCTCCCAGACTGTCTAACACTTGATCTATGAAAGGTAAAGGAAAATGGTCCTTTTTAGTGGCTTTTTTCAATTCCTGATAGTCGACACAGATTCTCCACTTACCATTTTTCTTTGTCACTAGCACCAAAGGAGAGACCCATTCATTGTCAGAGATGGGATAAATGAACCTTGCATCAAGCAATTTTTGCAGTTCTTCCTTAACAATATCTTTAAGTGTTGGGTTCATCCTCCTTTGAGGCTGCCTTACTGGTTTGCAATCTTCCTTGATGTATATATGATGAGTGCATACTGAAGGGTGCACTCCCTTCATCTCCTTATAACTTCAGGCGAAGCCATCTAGATGTTTTCTCAACAGGCTGCATAGCTCCTTCTCCTGGGAAGAAGATAGGGACAGATTGATTTTCAATGTTCTTTCTGGGCAGAAATCTATATTTTTTACATGAAGAGAAGAAGGTTCGACCACACAAAGATTAGTTGAGGAGTTATTTTGGGTTTCTCTTACTATGTATTCCAATGGTGATACACTGGGGGGCAGACTCTGAATCAAATTTTCAATCATATCATCCTCATCTTGTGGTTTCCCCCCCATGGCGAGTTCTAATGCACAAAGTGGTGTAGAATAAACTTCATCCTCATCCTCCTCCTCCAACCAGAGAGGTAGATCATGTTCTAACAGGGGTTGGGCAGGAGGATATAGGGTTAACTGTTTAGACATGTGCCCATTCTTTATGGTCATGTTCCCAGCTCGGCAACTGATGTAGGCATCAGTTGTAGTCAACCAGGGTCTTCCCAAAATGAGAGGTTACCTAGTGAGCTTTGCCTTTGGCTGGAGAACCAAGAAACCAGTAGGGTACCCCCAAGAATCAACAGAGACAATCACATCTTCCACAATCCCCTTAGGGGTCATGGTGGAGCAATCTATTAGCTGTAGCACTATTGTGGTCTTCCTCAAGGAGCCCTGGAGGTTAAGTTTGAGCATTGTGTCCTTCGTCATCACATTAATGGTAGCTCCAAGATCAATCAAGGTATGTGGGACCATTTTTCCATTGATGTGGACATCAACTACTAAGCTTCCAGGGTCCAGATATTTTGGACAGATTATCTACCCGAACATCAAGTCGGACAGTTTGTCCTATGACATTGATGGTTGGGGAATCTGTCTTGCACCTTCCTGGATGCCTAAATCACTTCTCTTTGATCAACCTATTATAGATAGGTACATCTTTTATGGCTTGGAGAAGTGGTATCTTCACACATAAATGTTTCAATTCTCCCAGGATTTTAGTCTCTTTCGGGGTAGGCTAGATTGTCATGGATAGTCTCTCAAGAAAGGGTGGATTTGCTTTAGGTTCTCTTTCCTCTTTATCTTCCTCAACCTCCCTGGGTGAAGGTTGGCTATCTGGGAGAACTTTCCCATATCGCAAGTTAATTTCTTAAATCTCCACAACATAAGTTGGGCATGATGGTTCCCCACTATACACTTGTTGAGCCTGTCTGTTGTTCGGGTTCCGATTTGGCTGGGCGGGCATTTGGGGTTGCCTTGGTGGAGCAGAAGGTTATGGTTGTTGTTGGGCAGGTGGTGGAGGAAAAAGAGTGGGAAGAGAGTTGTATTGGGGCCTCCACCCCTGATGAGATGCATTCCACTAAGGTTGCGACTGAGCATAGGATTGAAATGAATGGGTGGCTAGTTGGGAATGATATTGAGATGTGAAGGACCAAGGAGGAGGCATGGACCAGGAAGGATGAGTAGGGGGGGACCAAGAAGGTATGGAGGTGACTTGGTTGGGGTTGTAGTATGCCTGAGATGTCCCTTGCATCCCCTGCTGGTATGGTCTAGGTCCATGAGGTCTCCTTTGGTTTATGTAATAGATCTGTTTAGTGACTCCTTCGGCCCCTTGCTATATAGCTTTAAGTCTAGGCAAGGAAGGGCACTTATTTGTAGAATGATTTTCTTCATAGACCAAAAAAACCTCTATAGAGTTCAATGGGCATTCATTCCTAGGATGCCTCCTGGTGCATCTAGGGCAAAAATAGCCAAAGCCCTCTCTGCTTCCTTTTGTTTTCTTTTGATATGTAAGGTATCCATTTGCATGGCAAGAGTCTGTAAAATCTCACTCTTGAAGTCTTCCAGCATGTTCCCAATTTCACCTTTAATGGATGAATTGGAGGAAGAGGCACTGGCTATGGGTTGACTCCCCCTACCTTTCTTTCTTGCTGCTCTAGAATAGTTTCTAAAAACAGTCTTTATGTCCTCATAGGGTAGTTGGTAGATGTCTCCCTCAGCCAGTATATGGAGGGTGTCTAGGAGGTCTTCCTGAATTCCCCTGAGCAGGACCAACTTTAGAGACTCAGGGTCAAGTGTACACTTGGCCCTTTTGTAATTAAGCTGGAACCTCTCTTCATAGTCTTCTAGGGACTCATCACTTCCCATGGTCATTCGAAAGATTTCTTCTTTAGTATCTTTTGTTCTACAATGGTCTCGATACTTGTTTTTAAAGGCCTGCTGCATCTAAACCCAAGTTGTGATGCTATTTCCAAGTAATCCCATGAACTAGTGCAATACTGCATCCTTGAGAGTAGAAGGGAACAATTTCAACTTTTGCTCATCTTCTACATAGTCATAAGTTTGATAGATGACAACAAACTTGAACAAGAAGGTGTCAGGATATTTTGTAGTCAGACCATGGAAATGAGGTAGGGATGAAGGACTTATATTCTTCATTTTGGTGTCCCCATTGGTCTCCCGAATGGGAAAGGTACCCTCTATTCTCTCTCCATTTCCCCTAGCATTCCTATTTTTAGCCATTGGCTCAGGAGGAATGTTTTCTTCTTCTTCTTCCCCTATATATTCTTCAAATATTTATGGCTGTTCACCTAAGGGTTCTTCTTGATCGCAGCCACTGAAGAAGAGAGAAAGTTGGTTGTGTGAAGTAGTGGGGGTGTTGGAAAAAATTTACCTGAGTTATCTCTATTCCTACGAGGCATGAAAGGAAATATTTTTGGTTGGTTTTTTGTTTCTTTTTCCCCACACTGATAGTACCTGCAGAAGCTGAAATTGATAAAACAAATTGCAACTAGCTTAAGTGAACTTACCAAATGGAGATTTACAGAATTGAAAGGAAAACAAGGAAGTGCCGAACTTGAAAGAAAAGAAATGACTAGCCTACTTTTGCTGAAATGAAATTTGCAAAATTGAAAAGGAAAGCAAGGAAGTGCAGAACTTGAAAGAAAAGAGATGACTAGTCTACTTTTGCCGAAATAAACTATTAGCAGAATGTTGCAATAGGAAATAGAAGAAAGCAGTAATCACAGAATACTCTAACACTTCCCCAGAAACGGTGCCAAAAAGTGGTGAGTGCCTGTATTGTAGCAAGAATGCTACAACTCCTGGGTTGCCAAATTTACTTTTATCAACCCGGTAGTTCATAACAAACTTGGAAGCATCGGTGCTATATGCACAAGTACTAGTTCTCACTGCAGGTTGTCACTTGGTCAGCCGATGCAAGATTACTAGGAGCTCAAGCCAACTTCTATAGATTTCAGAAGAAGCTCTACATGTGATTGAAAGGAAGGAAATATTACTCTACATAAGTATTCTACTTGCACATAGGAAAAAAACTGGAATGCAAAGAAAAACCTAGTAAACCCTAATTAACAAGCGAATTCTACTTTTGCCAAAAACACTATGAAAACCGTGAAATAAATTCCATTACCTACTCAAGGAAGTAAACAACATCTAACCATGCTATTTATGGAAGTAAATAAGCAAAAAACATATTTTTATATTTTTATGTGTTGTTATGTGAATTTAACATACATCTAAGTTATTGTGTGTGGAGAATAGGTGGCATTAGAGGGCGGTTTTGGAGCTTGGGATGATGTAGGATGGTGTGGATGGGTCCTAGGAGGTCTTAGGTGGCATTATGGAGGCTTTTTCCACACTCAGCCTTCAAAAGAAAGCCTACAGGAAAAGCTACAGGAGGACACAGGGAAACTATAGGAGGCCTACAGGAGGAAGCCAAGAGAAATTTTCACTGTTTTGAGGGTGTGACAGTGAGTGGAAAGGGTGGATGAAGGTTGGAATGAGGTGTTAGGGGGCCTAAGGTCTACCATGAGTCACTAGGAGAGAGAAAAATGATTGGGTTTTCTTAAGGAGAGAGGAGGAAGTTCTATGAAGAATGAAGGAAACTAGGACAGAATTGAGGTGAGATTTGGGAGACCTATAGGGCATGGATCAGATGGAGGGTGTGATTTTTGGTAAGTCAGCTTACTGTTGGAAGAGATCTACAACATAGAAACTGATAGTCAACCAAGAAAATCAAACAACCAATGAAATGAGTGCATCTAGGAAAAACAGAGTTTTTCATAAAAATGGTCTAAACTATGATATATGAAAGGAAATGCTGAGAAATGCTACAAGGAAAGCATGAAAGAGGACTAGTGCAACTCAAGGAGTGAACATGATAAAGGAGATTTAAAGAAAAGAAAAACTGGACCATTAACCTACTAAAGAGCTGCAAACACTAGAAGTCCTATGAATGAGGAAAGTCTGTGTTTTTGGGGCAGCAAGAGAGTCTTTACCTCAAATCATGGTCCTAGAGGGAGGAAGAGAGGCCAAGTCACTATTGCTAGCCTTTTGAATCTTTTCTGGTCGCTATTTAACCTGCTATAGAATGTACAAATGAAAGAAAACTACTAAATCATCAAAAGCAACCTATTCTTAACCATAAAAGAAATACATCTAACAGCAAAATAATCTACAACTGAAGCAAAGCATACAAATACAAGTAAAGAGGAGCTTGGCTACTTGGATTGGGCCCTAACCCAAGAGCTTTATCCCTCTAAGGTAAATCAGTGCTAGCTCAAAAAGGATTCCAACTTCATTATCAAAACAATAGCAAGATTACATAAAACTATCACAAAATAAATAAGCTTGAAATTTGAGCAGAGTTTACATAAGCAAAAAATCCAACCCTAGTGAGGCCCTAGGCCTCTCTACTTATACATCTGAAGCTAACAACAACTTCCTTAAAATCAAGGAGTCTTGGCTCCCAAAACTCGAGATAGCTATTAGTCATCCTCCACTTGCTCAGCTTCCTTCCAGTGCATGATTCAGCTGCTTGTACTCTGAGTTGAATGAAGGGGAATTCGAAGTGAGGGGTAATAAATGAGGGGGATTCCCTCCTATAAGTCCTCTTCTCTGTCTACTTTGAGTTATCGCTTCCATTTGACCACTGGATCCTTGACTTTTACCTCGAAATCCATCAATAATCTGCATTAAATACATGTTAGACCACATGGCATCATAACTAACTCAACTCACTCTATAAGCATAAATATAATCAGAAAATCATACAATAAGCTAAGAGAATGGTTGATTTGACTAGGTTAGGAGGTAAAATGAGCCCATATAGTTACCCATTTATGAGGCTCATCAGCAGGCATCAAATTTGGCTAAGTATTGGTTGGAGCTTGTTTGTCAAGCAGTGAGATAGATTGAGATTGTGCAAAGGTTGCTTGGGTTTGAGCAAAGCATCGTAATATTCTCATATTTTATGATTAATGCAATATACAAATAACATGGGTTTTTAGCTATGGATTTCCCTAGAAAATTATTGTGTTATGTGTGATTGAATTCTTTATCTTTTATGCTTCGTGATTTCTTTGATCAATTATTGTTTCCGTTGATGAGTACAATAGATTCAAGTCAATTGTTTTAGAATATTACAATCTATAGTTTGAATCTACAAGGAAATTCTACATGGTATCAGAGTTAGATTTGTAGAAATTTCTACATGGTATCATAGCTAGATTTGTAGAATTTTTCTACATGGTATTAGAGATGAAATCACTATAGAATAGGAGAATATGAGTTTGTCTTTTGCAGGATAAATCAAATTTGTAGTATCATACTTTAGATCCAACATGATATCGTTCTACGGATTGAGACTCAAATATTTCCTTCATGGTATTTTGAAATATATTTCTTGGAAGGATAGGATGGAGGTTGTGTTGGAAGACAACAGGCTTAAGGAATTCATAGACAAAGATATTCCTAAGCCAGTTGATGCTCATGATCTGGCAGAGTGGAGAAATTTTGTGGAAAAGGTGAGAAGGATTATCCTAGAAAGAGTTTGAGATCATATTGTCTCAAACCTCCATGGTAAGGAAACTCCATTTGAAATGTGGAAGGCCTTGATGGGCCTGTTTCAAAACAACAGTGACCAAAGGAAGCTGGAACTAAAGGACAAGCATTGAAATATTAAGATGGAGAAGGGTGACACAATCCCGAAGTACTTGACCAAGTTCACCCAACTTTAGGATGAGCTTGGAAGTGTCTTTTTTATAGTTGTTGAAGATGATATGGCGAGCCTAACACTTCTAGGAATTTCCAAGAGCTAGCACAACTACCAGGACTCAATTAATGGGAGGGAGAATCTACCATAGTGGGAGCGATTATGGTACAAAATGGTATAAGAAGAGATTTGGCGGAACACCAAGGATGGATCCTCATCCATCATGATGATGAGGAGAATTGTGCCTTAGCTAGAAAGGTGAAAAAATGGAAGGGGAAGTCATCCCATTCCAAATTAGATTCCAGTCAAGGCCATAAGAAGAAGGAAACGTCGAAGATTGAATGTTTTCACAGTCACGAGATGGGACACTATGCCATAAAGTGTCTTTGCAAGAAGGTTGGTATGAAGCCCTCAAGAGGAGCGGCATGCGTTCGAGTTGGATTTCACCCTCATCACTTGCATGGTGACATTGGTGATGGGTAGTGTGTGGTACCTAGATAGTGAAGCCTCATTCCATATGACTGGAAACAAAGAGTTCTTTAGTGACTTAGAGGAGAAGGACCTCCAGATGCAAATTGAGATGGGAGATGATGGGAGGTATAACACAATTGGCATTGTTGGCTTGAGGGGGCCTGACCCAGGTTCAGTGTTAGTTATCCAAACGAATCCCTACACTTCTGGCCCTTTCGGCATCAGCCCGCAGAGCACGGACTAAAGTCTCACCTGAAGCAGTATGGGGGGATGCTGGAACCAAGTTTCTACACCATTGAGATGGTTGTGATGCTAGTTTATTCTGGCTATATCTGCCAGCGTGCAGGTTTCTTAGACCTCTATTCCACCCTTCAGTACCTTTGCAAAAGGGTACAATTGGTTTCTGTGCAGCCCTAACCTGCGACTTAGGGACTTTCGTGTTGCTATGGTAGTGAACTACTATATCTCCCAAACTAGGCTAAGTGTCTTACTTATCTTATTAACTGATCTTAGTTAGCTTTGCGTAAACAGATGTTCTTACTTGCATTCACTTAACCAACACATTTACATACATTCGCGCATCATATAAGCATTATAAAAAGATGCATAAACAGGAAATAAAGACGCAGAAATGATAGAATACTTCTCTTTATTGATAATTCCAGATGATTACAGACTCAACCCTCCCTGCACACTCAGCTACAAGGTTCCACACACTCAGCTGTGGAATTCTACTCTAGGCCTCTGTGCACTCAGCTGCAGATCCTCTACCTATGCTAATACTTAGACTTCTTGCTCTAAAGTTATAACTCTCTTCGTCGTATTCTTTCTTTCTTATTCTAATTACTTAGAGCTTTTCTCTTTTATACAATCCCATGGTCCGTGGACCATGGGTAGATCTTTTACCGTTGACATTACATTTCCAAGTTAAGGGTGGACAACCCTATGACTCTTTAAAACCTATGTGCTCCACGACCACAAAATGCGGAGTATTTACACTTGGATTACAAAATTTGACCAAAATATGGGCTTTTAGCCCCAAAACTACCCTTGGGGGATCCCGCGCCCAACAGCCCCCCAACACAAACATCATGACTCGCCCTCGAGTCACTCTATAGGCATGGAGATCTTAGTGCAAAGACCTCCTAGCTCCATTTGGATGACCGCAAACTCGACAGCGCACTGAGCAGCCACCTGCTAGAATTCTTCCACTCTCTGCTCGGTGACTATCGCTGAACTGCCACACTAAATCTTCTGCTGAGTTGCCTACAGTGTCGCAAGTTTTACTTCAATGGAATCTCTGATCGTATATGCTTCATTTATCCATGGCTGTAGGCACCCTTTTAGGACTGCTTCTTTGTGTCGAGCGACATCCACCTATTCCTTAAGTGCCTTGCCTCCTACATCTGTGTGAGCCTCTGTGTAAGGGTGACCATTTGCACGGTCCCTTTGACCTCCTCATATATTTGTTTTAGCTCATGTGCCTCTGTCTCCATGCGCTATACATTTGGGTCCTCTTGCAAGGTGGTCAGGACCTTGACTGACTGTTCAAAAAGTCGTGTGCAATCTGCTACTACACTATCAACCATCGCTATTGTTGTTGTAACAACGGTGGCACGCTATCCCTAACTTCCAGCGGAGTTGAAGGCTGAGCCCTTAACTTCAATTCTGCGATCTATAGGTTCAGCTCCAGCTGCATCCTAGCCATATCTATTGAGCGTCGCGCATCCCTATGGCCAACTTGCGGACATGCGCCTCAACTGGTTCTTCTACTTGAATGTCCAACTCTGGAACCATTTGGTTTGGTAGGCTTCCTCCACTACTTGCATGATTTTCTTATTCTGTTCCACTGCCTCATTGCAATGCAGGCCCAACTGCTCAATATTGATGCACTTCTCACTCATCACCTATAGAGCACGACTCTCCTGGGCCCTATGTTCCGCGGTGACTCCATATTACAAGAGGTGGAGCATCTCTGGAGGAAGCACGACCATATTCAATCCCACCCTTTTCAAGCTGATGACCATGGGCCTATTGGCCTCATTTTCTGTAGTACGTTCCCCATCTGATAGCAGTATCGTGTTGGTCACCCTTGTGTGCAACATCTATGTGGTAGCTGAAGTGCCGATCACGAGGTTGGTGGACACTATGCCATCCTATGGAGTGCGATCCTGCAACTCTTACAGCTCTATTCGGAGAGCCCCTAATACTAATTGCTACTACTCTTCGAACTGTTGGAGGGCCTCCATGGTGACATCCCTCACCGTTTCTCCAATATCGTGCAAATCCCCCTCAGTGAGGGTGATTGGGTCCAAGGATGTCTTTGAAGCCTTGGTTTTCTTCTGTGACACTGCCTTCTCTTGCGGTCGCTAACGCTTGAGTTGGGTGGACGTAATCTGTGGGTCCACGCCACCTTGTTTTGTCAGCTCCTTTATTTCTACCTCAGTCCTGGGGGAAGGTTACTTCTATCCTTTGCGCTCTTCTCCTCCTATTTCTTGCTATTCTGCCAATTTCACGGCATCACGCGCTGCCTAGGTCTTAGCCTCCACTTCCTCTTTTCTGCACTTCCCAGCAAGATGCACCATTATAAGCTTTGTTTCTTCCTTATTACGCTGAGCAGCGGACTTGTCCATTTCCACCGCGGAGCCTATTACAGTGCACCACTCCGACAGCCAAGACCTGAGGACTGCAAAGATAACGTCATCTGTTGCCAGATAGGGTAAGCTATGCCATGTCTTCGTGGGTTCCTTCCACGCCCTGATAAAGACATGGTAGAAATCTGCTTTGAACTTAGCAAAGCTCTACAAACTAGTGTATACTGTGGGCGACAACTGTAGCTTGTGATTGATCCCCATCCGGATACTCATCTACATCAAGACCCAAAATATTTTTCTTTATTTTATGTGTTGTGTGTCCTTGGTTTCCCACAGCGAAGCATACTTCGTTGCCTCTAGAAGGTTCGGCGCGACCGAAGGGAATTGGATGCCTTATGGCAACTCCCATGCCACCAGTATAATCGACAACAAGATCCATGTGTAGTGGAACATCTTGCCCTACTCCTGTGCCTCAAGACAGTTCGTAAGGAACTCACCGTATAGATAATTTGCCCAGTTGAACTGGACTCCTTCAGCGCATTTGGCTGCTAGTGCAATCACAGGTGCGGGCACCTCATCCGTGCGGCACTTCCACATCACATTCCTTGCTAATATTTGTGTTTCTACCTTTACTGCAAGGTTGTTAATGTTGGAAATGGCATATCCCCGCTTCTTCTTCTCCAACTTGAATTTCTTATTCATATCTTTCGCGAGGGCCAACTCGCCACCTTTTCCTTCTAATATATTGGCTGGATCCTCCCTTGAGTAAGGCAACCATGTGGTCCGATGGATCAAGTGGTATGTGATGGGAACCATTTTTTGGCTTGAGGGGGCCTGACCCAGGTTCAGCGTTAGTTAGCCAAACAAATCCCTACACTACTGGCCCTTTCGGCATCAGCCCACAAAGTGCGGACTGAAGTCTCACCCAAAGCAGTATGGGGGGATGCTAGAACCAAGTTTGCACACCCTTGAGGTGGTTGTGATGTCAGTTTATTCCGGCTATACCTGCCTTTGCGCAAGTTGCTTATCCCTCTGTTCAACCCTTCAGTACCTTCGCAAAAGGGTAAAATTGGTTTTTGCACAGCCCTAACCTGTGACTTAGGGACTTTCACGTTGCTAGGGAAATGAACTGTGATATCTCCTGAACTAGGCTAAGTGTCTTACTTATCTTATTAACTAATCTTAGTTAGCTTCGCGTAAACAAATGTTCTTACTTGCGTTCACTTAACCAACACATTTACATACATTCGCAAATCATATAAGAATTATAACAAGATGCATAAATAGGAAATAAAGACGCAAAAATTATAGAATACTTCTCTTTATTGATAATTCCGGATGATTACAGACTCGACTCACCCTATGCACTTAGCTACAGGAGTCCACACACTTAGTTGCAGACTTCTACCCTAGGCCTCTGCGCACTCAGCTGCAGAGCCTCTACCTACGCCAAGACTTAGACTTCTTGCTCTAAAGCTATGACCCTCTTCGTCGTATTCTTTCTTCCTTATTCTAACTACTTAGATCTTAGCTCTTTTTATACAATCCCATGGTCCCATGGTCCGCAGACCATTGGTAGATATTTTACAGCTGACATTACATTTCCAAAATAAGGGTGGACAACCCTATGACTCTTTAACACCTACATGCTCTGCAACCACAATGTGTAGTATTTACACTTGGATTACAAAATTTGACCAAAATATGGGCTTTTAGCCCCAAAACTACCCTTGGGGGATCCCGCACCCAACAGGTATCAATATTGTTACCTTTTAGAGGGAGTTTGGTTCTCCCCTCACATTAAAAGATGTCATGTATGTTCTTGGTTTGAAGAATAATTTGGTTTCAATTTCCATGTTGGAGGACCATGGCTATGATGTGATACTTAGCAAGGGAAAGGCTTTCCTTCATCACATAGCCTCAAAATAGGTGAAGTGGATCGGGGTTCGGGTGAAGAACCTCTACAAATTGGATGTAGAAGACTATGTTGCTTTGAGAACTAAAGAAGAGAAGGTGCAGAGCTGAGACATTGGTGAGTTGTGGCATAAAATATTAGGTCACTTGCACCACAGATATTTGAAGATCATGCAACAAATTTCTACAAGACTTCCCAAGGGTACACTAGAGCAGAGAGACACATGAAAAAAATGTACATTGAGGAAGTAAACCAAAGATCCATTTCATGATAAAGATAGTCGAGTGCAAGCGATTCTTGATCGAGTTCACTCAGATGTGTGTGGACCGTTCTCGAAAACATCCACGACCAAGCACAGGTATTATGTAATATTTTTAATGATTTTTCTCATAAGTGCTGGATTTTCTTCATGTAGAAGAAAGATTAAACGTTCTCTAAATTTTGTGAATTTAAAGCACTTCTTGTGAAATATACTGACAGGAAAGTTAAAGATCTCATAAGTGATAACAGTGGAGAATATGTGTCGAATGAATTCAAAAACCTCTATGCATCAGAAGGAATTCGATGGGAGTTAATAGCACCTCATAACCCACAACAAAATGGAGTGGATGAAAGGAAGAAAATAAGAATTGTGTGAGTTGCACGTGCAATGTTACATGATTAGGGCCTACCATTGCACTTGTGGGCTAAAGCATGCAACACAACTATTTATTTTCATAACAGAAGCCCTCATCAAATTATCGGGATGAGTACACCAGAAGAAGCTTTCTCTAGGTAAGAAACCAAATGTGGAAGACTTCAGGATCTTCGGTTCATTATTCTACTATCATGTTACCAAGGAGGCATGGAAAAATCTAGAGCCAACAACTGAGTTGGGCATATTTGTGGGGTACATTGATACACCTCACAACTATCAGGTGTACCTTCCATCTAACAGGATATCAATGGTTCGTAGATATGTGAAGTTCGATGAAGAGAAGGCCACGAGATTTTCTCTTGAGAGGAAGCTTCAGTTACATGAAAATGAGGAGATTTTAGCTCCAAAGGAGCAACCTCAAGATGATGTT
The DNA here is from genome assembly GCA_031772625.1 of Pinus tabuliformis. Classification (NCBI taxonomy): domain Eukaryota; kingdom Viridiplantae; phylum Streptophyta; class Pinopsida; order Pinales; family Pinaceae; genus Pinus; species Pinus tabuliformis. The sequence continues at coordinate 836,317,228 of CM062812.1, forward strand.
GAGCAACCACATGCAGAGGAGCAGTGTTGGTACTATTTTATTGCCATTCTTTTCTTCTAAAAATCCATCATTTATCTATCATTTTCTTCCATAAACCCCTCATAGTCCATTGAAATTGATTAATGAAGCATTATAATTGTTATTTTACATTAAATTTAATTTATGAAATTTTATGTTAAAAATTGGAAATTTTCAACAAAATTACGGGATGTCATGACTTCCTGTAACTTGTTTATGTTGTGACATGTGGCATGGCAGGAAAATTGGAACAGAAGATAAGGATGTGATCTAGGATGTACATACATGGTGGAAAATCTATTTAGCATCAAATTTGGAGCTCCTGAATACATGGTCAATGCTGGTCAAACCCAGCCTTTTTGGTTGTAAAAGTAGCAAAAATCTAAAGTTACCTAAACTGATTTCGTTTTGTTTTAGAAACCAGTTAGGATTAGGAAAAATGAAAATATCCTTTTTGATTGTAAAAGCAGAAACATCTGAAGTGATAATGAATGTACATTTGGTTGTAAATTTTAATAAATACGAGGAATGCTGGTAAGGAAAAGAGATTAGACAAGAGCATACTTGAGACTGTAAGCGTATTCCAGAACTCTGTTTTGAATTTAATCGATTCTCAGAACTTAATCAAAAGGCAGAGTTTCATATGGTGTTTATGACTTAGCGTTCTTATCATCTGAAGTTTTCTAAGTGTGCCATCAAAACGAGGAAGGGCCCTACGTGAAGATTGGTACACTTTCATTTATGTTTCATAAGATTTAGTCTTCAGATCTGAATAGCGTTTGATGTTATTTCATTGCTTGTGAGTTGATCAATTTGATTAGAAGTTCTTGCGATTGTTATTTTATGATTCATAGTAGTACCTTGGAAATTCAATTGCAAAATTATTGAATCAGACTTTGTAAAAGGTTTAATTGAACATTGAATTTCAAGATATTTCTATGGACTCTGTTTTCACGAATTTGATCTTTGGTATGCTTAGTATGAATTTGATCTTTGGTATGATTAGTGTGTTGTCTTGAAAGAGTTTTTGTGAATTATGTCCTTGTAAGAGGATTGAGAACTCAGACGAGTAACACTCTATTTTTAGAACAGTTAATTAAATTAGATGATATAAGTGTTTAAATTGTGAAAGGAAACATATTTCAATCTCTTGTAAAAGAGTGCTGTAGCCTATCACAATAGACACTTATTTAGATAGATGAGATCCTTTTAGGTCTATAAACTTTAGACACATGCCTCTAAGTTTACCTACCTTGGTTGACATTAAATTTAGTCTAATCTAGACCCCTGGATTGGTCTCTACATTTTGGCGCCATTGTCGGGGCGGCGCAACTAGAGGATTTCTAAAAATAAAAAATAAAATAAATAAAATAAACAAAAACATAGATTTAATTTTGATTCATCATTTTAGAAGTCATGTTTACTTATGTATAGACCTAGAGATGATAAAGGTAGATTCATAAAAACCCCCCATCCAAAAACTAATCCACCACTAGGAGCAGACCCTTTAGGAAAAATTGAACACACAACACCAGTTGGGAAAGTCACCATACAAAAATTAGAGGATAAACAGAAATCAGGGCAAATACTCGCACTCATTGAGAGACAAATTCTATTGGCACATGAATCACAAAAGAAACATCTCCCTGAATCCTCTATAAAAAGAGAAAGTAGTAAAATAACTCAACAATCTCTCCTTGAACCTACTGATTTTGAAAAATCTCAAGAAGGAGAAAAATCACTAGAACAACTTCTCTTTGAAACAAGTGACACTGAACAAGAAATTAAATCAACAGAGGAACCTATCAAAATGGCTGAGGAAGGAGGAGGATCAGCAAGAGGACCACAAAATCAAGATCGAAGAGAGGAGGAAGAGTCAACCTTTAAATTTCCTATTCAAGAACCAGGAGAAAATTATGATGAGGAAATAAAAATGAAAAACATACCTCCATCTGTGTTACCAAACTTTTATGGCATGGCTTCAAAAGATCCAGATTCATTCTTGTTTGAATTTGACATAGTATGTCGAACATATGGTTACACAGATGATGCCCATAGGCTTAGACTCTTCCCAGCAACATTAAAAGCATCAGCATTAAGATGGTTCATGGGACTTGGTGAACATGCAATAACTGATTGGGATGGCATGAGAAAAATATTCCTAAGGAAATACCAACCTTATTGTAGATCGAAAGATTCTAAAGATGATATCTTTAGAATGAATCAACAAGAGGATGAAAGTTTAGAGGAGTATTTGGAACGATTTGTTTACAATTTACAAAAATCAAAACATAGAACCATGTCTCTTGATCTGATTCGAACAATATTTTTGAAGGGAATTCGAGAGGAATACTTAGATGATCTTAATTTGATGGGCAAAGGTGATATTTCCACTTTACCTTTCGAAGAAATTGTTGATTTATGTGAAAAGTATTCAAGGAGCAAAGCCAGAAATGGAAAAAGAGCTCTATCATCTAAAGCCACAAAATTTGCTTCAGCAAGTGTCACAAGGGCTGAAATAGGAAACTTGTTAGAAGAATTCAAAACAGATCTATTAAGTACCTTAGGAAATCAAATTGACACTCTGAAAGCAAAGAAAAGACAAGAAGAGGAAGATCAATTAATGGTTGTCTTTTGTCCAAAATGCTGGAAGAAACATGCTCTGAAAGACTTCCCATTAGAAAACATTCAAGTTTGCGCCTTTTGTACTGAAAATCATGATATATTTCATTGCTCTAAAGTCAAGATTTTGCAGAATTGTAATGTGGAAGCTAACACAGATATGGAGAATGTGTATTTCATGGGCACTAAGAGACCGTGGCAACCAAGACCTCCACCTCCAGGTATGTTTCCAAACCAAAATTTGCAATTTCCTACACAAGATCAGATGTATGTTCAGAATTCTTGGAATGTACCCATGCCATGGCAACACCAAAATTACCCACAACAACAATGGAAACCATTCCAGCAATACTCTCAACAATATCAACCATATCCTCAACCATACCAACCATATTCTCAGCCATATCAACAGTATCATCAGCCATATTCGCAATATCCTCAAACATATCCTCAGCAGCAAGTTGTTTATCAACCCCAAAACACTCAACACACATTGCCTGCTCCTCCACCAATAAATCCACCTCAATTACAACTTCCATCTAACCAACCTCCTAGACCCACTCAGATTCCTGCTCAACCTGTACCAAATCCAAATAACAGAGCAGAGAGACCAGCTTACAATGTACATGAGGGACCATCATATCCCACATTACCTTTACAAAATATCGCGCTGAGGTCTGGTAAGGTACTTCAAAAAGAACCTCCAATAGCTGAAAAACAAGAAGAAAACGAAGAAAATGAAAATGAAACTCCAACTCAAAGGAAACAAAATGATGACATCAAAAATAAACAAATGCAACCGTTGCATCCACCACCTTTTCCAGAAAGATTGGTCCAAGCAAAACTTCCCATGTCTATACCACAGTTTGATGTTTTAGATGAGCTAAAGAATGTCTATATAAAAATTCCACTATTACAAGCCATAAAAGACATTCTGATATATATTAAAGCAATCAAAGAACTATGCCTCAAGAAGCCTACCAGGAAAAGTGTTGATCCACAAACTATTCATGTTATTGGACATTTAGCTGGCCTTATGACAAACACCATTTCAATGGAAAAGTATGTTGATCCTGGTATTCCCAGAGTCACTACAATCATTAACAACATACATATTCAAAACACCTTAATTGACCTTGGGGCTACAATAAATGTGATGACTCTTGAAACAATGAAAACACTGCAGCTCACAAACTTGCAGCACACAACAATTGTTCTAGAACTAGTTGATAGGTCTAAAGTGATTCCTGAAGGGATTTTGGAGGATATTAGGCCCCTATACTACTAGTGTAACCCCTTATTGTTATTAGTACAACCCACTTATTATATTGATGTACCCATGTAGTTCCCATATTGTTACTAATGTGCCCCATAGAAGCCCACTATTGTTATTATTGTGCCCTTACATTATTATTGTTATGTCGGCTCTGATTATGTTATGACCCCTTAGACTCCTATATATAGAAAGGAGGTCTTTTCATTTGTATCATCCAAGAATTATTCATTTATGTAATGTAAAGGAGGTTTCCCCCTCGAAGAGGTTGAATTCTAAGGCGTTGATCTATCTTTTCTATCTTTAAATTGAGCTGGTTTCATAACATTTGGTATCAGAGCTTTGGATTCTAGGGTTTCGCTGCTCCAAACAGGTCATCGTGGCATTTTCGCTACAACTTTTTTCTATGACGTTTCAGAAGTCGCACAAAAAACCCATTTGAGAAGAAATCACGCTGAACCTTGGGTCCGAATTTCAGAGCTTTTTGCACGATATTTGTGGAGATATGATCTGAGGAAGTTGGTCTTTTTGCAGACTCTTGAATTACATTTAAAACAGGTGACCTAGGGAAAATCGTCATAACTTTCTCTCTAGGGATCGGATTGAAATTTCGTAAAAAGGTATAGAAAGAAGACGGACTGTAGTTTTTTTGTATATCTTTTTTAGATCCAAAGGTTGAAGTAGTGACACGTGGCACTTCTAACAAGTTCTCTCTTCTGGAAAGGTCTATAATCAGGTCATCTTGGGAGATTGTGCATAACTTTTTCTTAGAGAATCCAATTTGGATCAAACTAGTGGCATTGGAAAGAGGACACAGAGGGATACTATAGCTCACAATTTTATAACTTAAAGATCCAAAAGTACAGAATTACAGTCGTTTCAAGTTCGAGCTCCTAAAATCAAGAAAAAGCAAGATGAGGAAGTTTGATGGCAAGGATCCGGTAAATTGGATACTTTAGATGGAGCAATATTTTGATCTACATGGTGTACAACTGTTACAAAAGGTATGTATTGCATCTTCATATTTAGAACCAAATCAATTTTTATGGTACGAAGGGCTTTGTTCTCGTAAACAACTTGTTACGTGGTCAATTTTCATGGAGGAAATGATAGCACATTATGAGGATACAAAGAGCAACACCTTCTTTAGAGCAACACCACAACAATTGGAAAGAGTAAAAGGGCTTTGTGACATAGTGGAAAGAAAAATTATGGAAACCAGGAAGTGTACCCCTCACAACTATAAAGATGGAAGTTTTGTTTCTCCTAGCCTTCCACAACCTACAAGGGTTACACCACAACAATTGGAAGAAAAAAGAGAAAAAGGGCTTTGTTACAATTGTGATAGCAAATGCACTAAAGGTCATAAGTGTGCTGAGAAGAAATTATTCTACATAGAACATGAAGAGGAGGAAGAAAAGGATCAAGAAACATCAAAAGAAGAAGATATATGCCAGGACCCCACCCCAGAGAAAGAAGAAATGAATCAGACCATATCTTGTAAAGCATTGGCAAGAATTACCACTCCTCAAACTCTTAAGATAGAAGGACATATCAAGAAGAAAAAGGTGCAAGAAGTGAAAGATCACATCGAGAAAGAAGAAATGAATCCAACCATATCTTGTAATTCATTGTTCGAAATTACCACTCCTCAAACTATCAAGATAGAAGGACATATCAAGAAGAAAAATGTTCAAGAAGTGAAAAATCACATCGAGCATCAAGAAATGAATCCTACCATATCTTGTAAAGGATTGGAAGAAATTACCACTCCTCAAACTCTAGAGATAGAAGGACATATGAAGAAGAAAAAGGTTCAAGCAGTGAAAGATCACATCGAGCATCAACAACAAGTTCTCCAACTTTTAAAGGATAACGTCACTTCGGTGCAAAATCAAACGAGACAACAGGTAGATCAACATCGTAGTGAAAAATGTTTTGATGTAGGTGATTGGGTATTTTTACTGCTATATCTCAAGCAAGCTATTTATGAGAAGGAAATGTTGGCAATACTACATGCACTTGAAAAATGGCGACCTTACCGAATGGGAAGACTCTTCAAGGATGAGGATGTGGAAACATTGTTTTGTGTTATTTATATTATCGAACCAGATTGGATAAACGAAGCAAGGGAAGAATGGAAGAAGGAAGAAGAAGTATGGCCACTTATTCAAAAGTTGCAAAAGATCCCAATTCAAACAATATTGCCAGAAATTGAAAAGGAAGGAAAAATCATATTAGAACCTGGAGCAGTCATAGAAACAAGAACCCGACAGCTACGAAATCGATCAATTTTAGAGTATCTCATCAAGTGGAAGAACTTACCCGCTGAAGATTCCACATGGGAGGACAAGAATTTTATACAGAAGCATCAAGAACTACTCAAGCGTTGAGGACAATGCTTTTTGAAGGAGAGGGGCATATTAGGTCCCTATACTACTAGTGTAACCCCTTATTGTTATTAGTACAACCCACTTATTATATTGATGTACCCATGTAGTGCCCATATTTTTACTAATGTGCCACATAGAAGCCCGCTATTGTTATTATTGTGCCTTTACATTATTATTGTTATGTCGGCTCTGATTATGTTATGACCCCTTAGACTCCTATATATAGAAAGGAGGTCTTTTCATTTGTATCATCCAAGAATTGTTCATTTATGTAATGTAAAGGAGGTTGCCCCCTCGAAGAGGCTAAATTCTAAGGTGTTGATCTATCTTTTCTATCTTTAAATTGAGCTGGTTTCATAACAGAGGACATAATTGTTTCACTGGACTCTTGGGAGTATCCAGTGGACTTTTTAGTTCTTCAGCCAAAATCTAATTTAGGAGGACACCCTATCATCCTTGGTAGACCATGGTTAGCAACTGCTGATGCATTCATAGGATGTAGATCGGGTAATATGATTATTTGACGAGGAACTGAAAGAAAACAACTCACTCTTTACCCATCAGCACAATCACCAGCAGTAGCACACAATTTATGGCTTAATGATAAATACAATGATAAGGAAGAAGTTCAATCTGTTTTCAGCATCAGTCAAATCTATGATTTTCAAGAACATAATAATGATTATTTGGTAGAATTTTTCCTTTCTCAACCTGATATTTATGAAGAATTAAGAAATGAACAATACCATGCTACAGATGAACTTTTGGCACAGAATTTTTAGGAAACATGCACCATTCATTCTTTGCAAACAACATTTCAGAACATTTTTCCCATTCAATCTATCACAAACACACAGAGCAAGACCATATAGATTAGTCCAGGAAAAAAATTGAATATTAGCACTGACCTAGACTCATCCCAGGAGGAAAAATTGATTCAATTATTGAGAAAATATTAGAAAGCATTTGCTTGGGATTACACCAATATGCACGGAATTCACCCTGAAACATGCACTCACCATATTTATACGGATAGTAATATCAAACCGGTGAGGCAACCATAGAGAAGAATGAATCCCATTCTTCAGGATATTGTTAGAGATGAATTACAAAAACTATTGAAAGTCAATTTTATTTATCCTATCTCTGATAGTCAGTGGGTATCCCCGTTGGTAGTAGTGCCCAAGAAAAATGGCAAGTGGAGGATTTGTGTTGATTACAGACAATTGAACAAAGCAACCCTCAAAGATTATTTCCCACTACCATTTATTGACCAAGTGCTAGACACATTAGCTGGGAAATCATCATTATCTTTTCTTGATGGTTTCAATGGCTATAGCCAGATCAGGATAGCCTTAGAAGACCAGGACAAAACCACTTTTACTTGTCCCTGGGGCACTTATGCCTATAATGTTTTACCATTTGGACTTTTCAATGCTCCAGCTACATTTCAGAGAGCTGTGTTAGCTATTTTTGCTGATTTAGTTTACATGGATGTTTTTTCAGTGTATGGTAATTCATTTGAGCATTCATTAGAAAATCTTGAAAAAGTTTTGAAGATATGTATTGAATCTAATCTATCCCTGAGCAATGAAAAGTGTTTTATGATGTTAAATGAAGGGATAGTATTAGGTCACTATATTTCTTCTCAAGGCATTAAAGTTGATCTATCAAAAATCCAGATCATTGTCAATTTGCCAATTCCGAAGACCCAAAAAGAGGTAAGAAGTTTTCTTGGGTATGCAAGCTATTACAGAAGGTTTATTGAACAATTTAGTAAAATAGCTTTACCTCTATTTAAGCTTCTAGCAAAAGATACACCTTTCAACTGGAATGAGAATTGTCAGCAAGCTTTTGAAATACTAAAAGAAAAATTATCAACCACACCAGTCTTAAAAGGACCTAACTGGACCCTACCATTTCACATCTTTCTAGATGCATCTGATACTGCAGTAGGTGCCTCGTTAGGCCAAAAAGAAGAGTCTTTCAATTATGCCATCTATTTCATTAGTAAAAATCTAATACCTGCAGAATTAAACTACACAATCACTGAAAAAGAAATGCTTGCAATCATACATGCTGTGAATAAATTCTGACATTATATAACCGGTTATGAGGTTTTTGTACATACTGACCATTCTGCCATTAAGTATTTAATGAATAAACCAATGTCTGTTAGTATTTACCAGATGGCTGTTATTATTACAGGAATTTAATATTACAGTGTTAGATAGACCAGGTAAGGAGAATCAGGTGGCAGATTTTCTTTCTAGACTACAAAATTCAGGTGAGGTTGTTCCGGTTGAAGATTCTTTTCCAGATGAAAATTTATTTACAATTTCAATAGTGAATCCTTGGTATGCTGACTTAGCTAATTATTTGTCCACAGGAAAAACACCTCCATATTTTACTCCAAAGGAAAAGAAGAGGCTGATCAAACAAAGTGCTATATATTCATGGGTTAATGGAGATTTATTTTACACCGGTTATGATATGATTATTAGACGATGTTTAAGAAATGATGAAATAATTGATATTTTAAAATCTTGTCATGATGAACCGTGTGGTGGGAATTTTGCAACAAAAAGGACAACATTCAAGATTCTCAGTCTTGGATACTATTGGCCATCTATTTTTAAGGATTCCAAGAAGTATGTGAAAAGTTGTGATAGTTGTCAAAGAATGGGCAAACCAACAGCTACAAATGAAATGCCACTTCAGCCTCAAGTACATTTAGAGCCATTTGAGAAATTGGCTCTAGATTTTGTAGGGCCCATCAATCCAACTTCCAAAGGCAAAAAGTACATCCTAGTATGTACTGATTACGTGACAAAATGGGCTGAAGCAAAAGAACTAGTCTGGGCAACTGAACAAACAGTGGTAAACTTCCTTTTTGAAGAAATTTTTGTAACGTATGGAGTACCAAGGGAGATAGTGACAGATCAAGGTACTCAGTTTACTTCAAAGATGGTCAAAGACATCACAAAAAAATATAAAATCAAGCACAGGAAAAGTACACCTTACCATCCACAGGCCAGGTGGAATCTACAAATAAAACATTGGAAGGAATTATCACTAAGACAGTAGCAATGAACAGAAAGAATTGGGAAGAGAAGCTCAAAGATGCACTCTAGGCTTACAAAATCACGTGGAAAAACACTACAGGATTTACACCATATCAGCTGGTGTATGGAAAAGAGGTAATGCTTTCTATTGAATTTCAAATACATACTTATAAGATGGCTACATATTTAGGAATTGATCTCAATGAAGCACAAACAGAGAGAATTCGGCAATTGAACCAGTTAGATGAAATGAGGCAGCAAGCAGAGGAGACAACAATCCTAATGCAGAAACAAAGGAAGCAGTGGCATGATGCACACATTAAAAAGAAACAGTTCAAAGAAGGAGACTGGGCTTTACTCTTTGACTCTAAATTCAGAGATCATAAAGCCAAATTTACAACACATTGGATGGGCCCATATGAAATAGTTCAAGTATATGAAAATGGATCAATCAAGCTTACTACAATTGATGGAGAAGGCAACACCTTTATTGTCAATGGACATAGGTTGAAACTCTATCATAAGCCCATCAGCAAGGAATATTTTCTTCAAACTGTATCTCAGCAAAGGGAGGTTGAGATATTGCAGCCTTCAGCTATAATATCTCTACCTTAGTTCATTCAATTTCATTTTTGCTTTAACAATAAAATAAAATACAATAAAAAAATAAAAATAAAAAATAAAACAATACACAAAAAAAACAAAAAAACAAAAAAAACAAAAAAAAATAATAATGGTTAGATGTGAAAACCAAACTCTGGCACACTCTAAACCCGAATTCTTACTAGAAAACCAATCATTTGGCTGGTAAGAATTCCTTGCTCTACTTGTTTACTATTTTTCATCAATTCAATAATGACTCGAGGACAAGTCAAGGACTTAGTGGGGGAGAAGAAACAGTGGTTTTTCCCTGTCTCATCTCCTCATTTTTAAATCTTCAAGTAATTTGTTTCCGTAATTCAGTATTTCAATAAAAGAGTTGTTTTTGTTCTAATCAGAGGGACCTGTTCAAGCAATATGCAGTGGGACCTGTTCAGAAGACTATGTCAACATTACCAATATGCAGTGGGACCTGTTCAGAAGGCTATGTCAACATCACCAATATCAGAGGGACCTGTTAAAGACTGCATTCAAGATACATCAGGCTACTTCAACAAAGTTTTCAAAGGTTGCTTATCATCAAAATTATAATCAAGGCTACATCAACACCAAGGATAAAAGAAGCTTCACAAACATGGTTCTTCAGAGTTCTTCAAATTTTAAAGGGACCTGTCATATTCAATTTCATTTCAAAGGGACCTGTTTTAGACAATGAAGATCAGTCATACCTGTACAATGAAGATCAGTCATACCTGTACAATGAAGATCAGTCATACCTGTGCACGCCAAATCAGCATTTTGTCAACCAACAAGTGTAATGTATTGTTGAAATTTTCATTTTTAACATTTAAAATTCTTAAATTATTTTAGTGTTAAAAATGATAATTATTATTGCTTGTTATCAATTTCAAAAATCCTTATCCCCATAACCTTTGTCATATTCCTAAATACTCACCTCATTATCACTCTGCTTATCATTTCCTATCACACCTTAGCCTATTTTTATTCCTACTACGCTCTTCAAACCTTTTCATACACCGCTCTTCAAACCTTGTCATCAACTCATCATTTTTAAATCGGCCTTCTGGAAATCAAGTACCAACAAGTAGTGGATACTCAATGTACAAGTCCGTTCAATGGAAAGACAAGTGTTAAACCGTCTGTCCTCAAATGATTTCATTCATTTCGACTGTTGGAGTTATAAAACAATCTTTTGACCCAAGTCTGCTTATGAAATATATCCGTTATCATCACACGATTTGCATATTGTGTTATCATGATTATGCTTCTGCAAATCAGTACTGCTCCTCTGTATTCATGATTTGAATGTGCCTTCCAACTCTGCATTATCATCATAGCAATTGGATGAAGGTCAGCTGTTGAGTTTTCATTTTATAAAACTCTGAGTTCATAAAGTTAGTTACGGTGTTAGTATTCAGACTCTGAGTTTCTTAAAGAGGGTCGAGATAGTAGGTGCTATAAAGGGAGAACATATAGCAGACAGGCTTATCCTGATTTTTTTTACTTCCACCCAGAATTTGAGGACGTTAACCAGGTCAGCTCAAGCAATTGAAGAAGTAAACTCAGAGAATCGAGGACGTTACCAGGTTAGCTCAGTGGAACGCAGGAAAAGAGGTAACAAGTTAAAAACCCTGATTGAATTTTTGAGCATAAAAAAGGGGTTAGAATAGAGATTTTTAACGAAATGACCAATAGAGCAGAGCCCGAAAAATTTGTTAGTTCACAATATCATGAAGACTATGTCACGATTTTAAGGGAAAAACACTGGTTGTCTTTTCTAGAGAAATTCAATGGAAACAATGAAGAAGTTACGAAGAAATTTGCATTTTCCTTCAATGGAGAGAAAGCTTTAATAGGAAATTTCTCTTTTAGAATTTCAGAGGATACAATAGCACAAACATTGGGAATCAGTCCAGAAGGGGAAAAGTATTTCAAAACCAAACAATTTAGGGAAAAATCATGGACTCAGTTTATGTCTAGGTCAAGGGTTTCCTCTGTCAATTGGAAAAAGGGTGTTCCTAGAAGCTGGCTAATTCACCCATGGGACGAAATGGTATACATTATTCAGAAATTTGTTACATGTGAAGGACGTTACAGTATAGTATACCTATATCACATAAAAATTCTGTTGCACTTAAAAGGTCAATGCACCATCAGTCTGCCCTATTTTCTCTTACAGAGTTTGACTAAAATGTCGAAGACCATTCAGAAACAAAAAGGTAATGAAGATAGGAGTTTGTATCATTTTGGGTTGATCAAAATTCTAATTGAATTTGAGTTGCAGAGGAGAGGAAAAACATGGAAAGAATTTTTGATTGACAATCAAATTAAAATTAGAGAAGATGAACAGGAACAGCAAGAACGCACAGAGTTTATGATTGATATTGATGAGGAAATCCCTGAGCATAAGTCAAGCAATGTTCCTCAACCCAGCAGTAGTGTAAGGACAAGAAGGATGAGGCAAGAAACTACCAAGAAAATTGAAAAAGATAAAATCTTCACTACTTATAAGAGAAGATCAAGGAGAATAAAAAGGAATCAAACACAAGATGATCAACCAGAGCCAAATGCAAATGCACCAATGGAAATTGAAAGCAGTACTAATTCACAGCCAGAACAGGAAGTAGAAATGGAAATTGAGAATAACAAGGGAGAAAGGAAAGAGCTAGCACCTACAAACAAGAAACAGAGAAGGTTAGAGAAACAGATTGAAGAGCTAAAAGAGGAATTGATGGAAGCAAACATGTTAGAGAAGGTCATAAAGAAGGAAAATGAAATGTTGAGAGCTCAGAGCAAGAAGATTCAGCAGAAAAATGAGAAACTGAAGAAGAAAATCAAAGAACTTAGGACTGATCAAACTGAAACGTGCAAATGGGCGACAAAATGGTACACTCAGAAAAAAGTTCTCAAAGAAAAATATAAGAATATGAAACATGAGTTCCAAGTTCAGAAGAATGCCCAAGTTCAAAAGAATATAGATGTATTGCTACAAGCGGCAGAGGCACAAGCAGGAATAGAATATAAAGGGAGCACATCAGGATTAGCATGAGGACATGCTAAATCATTGAGTTTGGGGGAGATGTTGGTACTATTTTATTGCCATTCTTTTCTTCTAAAAATCCATCATTTATCTATCATTTTCTTCCATAAACCCCTCATAGTCCATTGAAATTGATTAATGAAGCATTATAATTGTTATTTTACATTAAATTTAATTTATGGATTTTTATGTAAAAAATTGGAAATTTTCAACAAAATTACGGGATGTCATGACTTCCTGTAATTGGTTTATGTTGTGACATGTGGCATGGTAGGAAAATCGGAACAGAAGATAAGGACATGATCTAGGATGTACATACATGGTGGAAAATCTATTTAGCGTCGAATTTGGAGCTCCTGAATACATGGTCAATGCTGGTCAAACCCAGCCTTTTTGTTTGTAAAAGCAGCAAAAATCTGAAGTTACCTAAACTGTTTTCGTTTTGTTTTAGAAATCAGTTAGGATTAGGAAAAACGAAAATAGCCTTTTTGATTGTAAAAGCAGAAACATCTGAAGTGATAATGAATGTACATTTGGTTGTAAATTTTAATAAATAAGAGGAATGCTAGTAAGGAAAAGAGATTAGACAAGAGCAAACTTGAGACTGTAAGCGTATTCCAAAACTCTGTTTTGAATCTAATCGATTCTCAGAACTTAATCAAAAGGTAGAATTTCATATGGTGTTTATGACTTAGTGTTCTTATCATCTGAAGTTTTCTAATTGTGCCATCAAAACGTGGAAGGGCCCTACGTGAAGATTGGTACACTTTCATTTCTGTTTCATAGGGTTTAGTTTTCAGATCTGAATAGAGTTTGATGTTATTTCATTGCTTGTGAGTTGATCAGTTTGATTAGAAGTTCTTGCGATTGTTATTTTATGATTCATAGTAGTACCTTGGAAATTCAATTGCAAAATTATTGAATCAGACTTTGTAAAAGGTTTAATTAAACATTGAATTTCAAGATATTTCTATGGACTCTGTTTTCATGAATTTGATCTTTGGTATGCTTAGTATGAATTTGATCTTTGGTATGCTTAGTGTGTTGTCTTGAAAGATTTTTTGTGAATTATGTCCTTGTAAGAGGATTGAGAACTCAGACGAGTAACACTCTGTTTTTATAACAGTTAATTAAATTAGATGATATAAGTGTTTAAATTGTGAAAGGAAACATATTTCAATATCTTGTAAAAGAGTGTTGTAGCCTGTCACAATAGACACTTATTTAGATAGATGAGATCCTTTTAGGTCTATAAACTTTAGACACATGCCTCTAAGTTTACCTACCTTGGTTGACATTAAATTTATTCTAATATAGACCCCTGGATTGGTCTCTACAAGCAGAGAGTGGAAGCACCCACTCATGTAGATACTTCTAGAGATGGAGCAAAGCACACTAGAGAGGCTGGAAGATTGATGCATGATGCTAGAGAGAATGTGGGATCACCCACATCACAGCACAAGAAAAGGAGGCCACCATATTGGTACACTGGCTACATGGATTTGATGAGCGAGAGTGTAGAGGTTGTTCCATCCTCATTCGAGGAAGAAGTGCAACAACCAATATGGGTTGATGCCATGGTTGAGGAGTATGACTCTATTATCAAAAACAATGTTTGGGAATGTTTCCCAAGACCAGCATACAAGTCAGTGGTGAGTTCCAGATGGCTTTACAAGGTAAAGCAAGAAACAGATGGGAGTGTGGAGAAACACAAGGCTAGATTTGTGGCCAAAGGGTTCTCTCAGGTGGAGAGAATTGATTACGATGAGACCTTTTCTCCAGTAGCAAGGTACTCATCAGTCATATCTATTCTAGCACTGTTAGTGCAGATGGGATGGAAGATACATCAAATGGATGTGAAGACAACATTCCTTAATGGTATGATTGAGGAAGAGGTGTATATTGAGTAGCTGGAAGGATTTGAGACCTTCAACAGAGAATCACATGTGTGCAGACTCAAGCAAGCATTGTATGGATTGAAACAAACACCTACATCTTGGTACACTAGAATCGACAACTATTTCATCGGGTTGGGCTTCACCAAAACTGAAGTAGATGCGAACCTGTACCATATTGTGGTTGAAGGTATATTGTTGATTATAGTATTATATGTCGATGATTTGATTCTGACGGGTGATGAGAAACTGATAAAATCTTGCAAGGAGTATTTTGCAAGAGAATTCAAGATGAAGGACCCGGGGCTTATGCATTACTTTCTTTGTATGGAAGTATGACAAGGAGATGAAGAACTATTTGTCTCTCAGGGAAAGTATGCCAACAAAATGCTGAAGAAGTTCCACATGGAAAGCAACAAACCCATGGAAACTCATCTAACAAGTAACTGAAGGAGGTAAGATGCTACTTTAGGTGAAGTAGTGGAGGTTATTATTTATAGATATCTTGTGGGTTCACTTATGTACTTGGCGAATACACGACCGAGCATGTGTTTTGCAGTTAACCAACTTAGTCAATCCATGATTAAGCCAACCAAAATTTATTGGAAGGAAACTAAACATGTGTTGAGATACCTTAGAGGCACCACTCAGTTTGGTCTTTGGTACAAATAGACAAAGGGAGTGAAGCTTCAATGCTTCACAACTACAGATTGGGTAGGGAATCCTTCCAAAAGGAAAAACACACTAGGGGAATCTTCAGTATTGGGTGAGAAACAATCTCTTAGTATAGCAGGAAGCAGAGATCAGTTGCACTCAGTTCAACAGAAGCAGAGTTGTTGGCTTGATGGGGCCTGACCCAAGTTCAAAGTTATTTAGCCAAACAAATCCCTATACTATTGGCCCTTTCGGCAACAACCCGCGGAGCGTGTACTGAGGTCTCACCAGAAGCAGTATGGGGGGATGCAGGAACCAAGTTTCCATACCCTTGAGATGTCCAACCGTGAATACCTTTGCGTAGGTTACTCTCTGCACTTTCTTGACCTATGAGGCCTTCGCACCTTGTTGTATTCGCCTTCGCGCAACCCTAACCAGGGGATGTGGATCTTTCACGCTTCTAGAGGAGCGATCTGCGCTATTCCCCAAGTTACACTACTAATCTTACTTATCTTCTTATAATAGTTAGTTATCTTCACGTAAATAGATACTTTATCTTATATTCAAGATATTCATATAAGTTCGCACAGCAAATAAACAATAAGCTTAAAATTCATGCCCACTATACTCCAAAGCTTAAAATAGGAAACAATGCATAGAAATAATGTAAAACTTCTCTTTATTATTGCTTTAATTGGTTACAGACCCAACATGCCCTATGAACTCAACTGCAGGGGTCCGTGCACTCAACTGCGGACTACTAGGCCTCTGCGCACTCAGCTGCAGAGCCTTCTCCTACTCTATGACCCAATGACTCACCCTATACATAGATCAGGATCAATTCATTGTCATTCATATATTTCTTTCATTCTTGTTTCTTTACAACTTAGAACCTCACTCTATTTATACAATCCCATGGTCCGCTGACCATGGGTAGATCTCTCAAGCCAACATTACATTACAAAAATGAGGGCAGACAACCCTCTGACTCATTTACAATCTTCGTGCTCCACGCCCACACATCGTGGAGTCTTTAACATTAGACTTAGTAAAAAATTGGGCTCTAAGCCCCAAAAATTTCCTTGGTGGATACCATGCCCAACAGGCCCCCAACACAAACATTGTGACTCACCCTCAAGTCACTCTGTCGGTGCAGAGATCTTCGTGTGGAGACCTCCCAACTCTGCTCGAACAACTACAAGGTCGACAACACATTGAGCGGCTGCCTATTGTATCTCTTGGGTGCGCTATTCGGAGACCGCGGTATCTGAACTACTTCCCTATAGCTGCTCCTGCGTCCCCTGCATCTGTGTGAGCTTGCCTTCAATTGTTGTTGTGATAACGAAGGCCTTATCGATCCAAGGCTGGACGTGCGCCTTCAGAACCACTTCTCTATGTTGCATTGCGTCTACCTGCTCCTTAAGCACTTTGGCTTGTTGCATCCATGTGAACCTCTGTGTAAGGGCCACCATCTACGCGGTCCCTTTGAGGTTGTCATACTATTTTTGTAGCTCACATGCCTCTATTTCTAAGTGTTGTATGTTCGGGTCATCCTACAAAGTGGTGAGGACCTCGAACGATTCTTCCAACATTTTGATGCAATCCTTTACTGCACTGCTGATCTCCTCCATCCCTAATGTAATGGTGCTAGCACACTGTTCCCTTACCTCTGGAGGAGTTGAAGGCTACGCCTTCAACCACAGCTCTATTATTTGGAGGTTCAGCTCCAGCTGAACCTTGGCCATTTCTTCTCATGCTTCATGCACCCCTTCTACTAACCTCTGGATGTGTGCCTCTCTTGGTGCTTCTTCTGGGATGGCCAACTTAGGGACCATCTCGTAGGCTTCTTCAATTACCTATACCATTTGCCTGTTCTAAGACATGACCTCATCGTGCTGCAAGCTCAATTACTCCATGTTGATCCTCTATTCACTCAACAGCTATAGCGCATGGATCTCCCTAGCCCTTAGTTTTGTGGTAATCCCATCCTGCAGAAGATAGAGCGTCTCCCGAGGGAGCATAGCCATGTTGATCCCTATTCCTTTCAACGCACTGACCGTAGGTTTGTCAGCCTCAATTGATGGAACTAGTTCCCCCTCTGGTAGCACTATTGTGTTGGTCGTACGAGCGCATAACATTTCCTCGGTTGTGACTGTTCCTACTACGAGGTTGGTCGAGAGAGTACCAGCCTGAGGAGTGCGTACCTGTAACTCCTAAATCTATGCTCGGAGGGCCCCCAACACAATCTAATTCTCCTCTGCAAAGTTTTGAAGGGCCTCCGTGGTGATGTAGCGCGTCGTCTCTCCTATATCATGTAGATCCCCCTCAGTAAGGGTGATCGGGTCGATAGACATCTTAGACACTTTTACCTTCTTGCCTGACTACACCTGCTCTCTCGGGTGCTGGCACTTCAATTGTGTCGACACTGTCTATGGATCCGCGCCGCCCTCCTCTATCTCTGTTTCCATTTCTTGCTCCTGCTCAGGCGAAGGCAACTTCCAGCCCTCACATTTCATTCCTGCTACCTTCTATGCTTCTGTTGCGGCCTTTTGATGTTCTTCTGTTGTCTGCATAGCGTCCTGCACCTCCTGCATCATTGTTGTTGCTGCTTCTTTTCTTTTGTTTTCCACAAACTGTGTCACGTGCAGTTTTGCCTCCTCCTTCTTTTTCTGCGCAGTAGACTTTTCCATTGCAGATATGTCTGGAGCGCGCCATTCCGATGACCACGTCTCAATTACATCGAAGATCACATCATCTGTGGCCATATAGGGTAGTTTGTTCCACTTCTTTGCAAGGTCCTTGCACGCCTTGAGGTAGATGTGATGAAAGTCTGCTTTAAACTCTGCGAAAATTTGTAGGCTGTTGTAGACAGTGGGTGATAACCGTGGCTTGTGGTTAATCCCCATCCTGATGTTCATCTCCATAAACACCCAGAATATTTTACTATCACAGATGCGGTGCACGTCTTTAGTAGCCCACATCGAAGCATACTTCACGACCTCCGGGAGATCCCTTGAAATTGTGGGGAACTGGTTGTCCTCAGGAAATTCCCCAGCCACCAGCACTATGGAAAACAAAATCCATGCATAGTGGAAGGTTTTCCCATGTTCATGTGGCTCGCGGAAATTATCCAGGAACTCCTTGCACAAGAATTTGGACCAATTAAACTGGACCCCCTCTACGCACTGTTCGGCAAGTGCAACCACCAATGCAGGCATCTCATCTGCGCGGCACTTCTGCATGACCTTACCCACCAGTATCTGAGTTGCAACTTTAACTGCCTTGTTGTTGATACTAGAGATTGCTTAGCCCCTCTTTTTCTTCTCCAGCTTGTATTATTTTTCATGGCCTCTGCGATGGCCAAATCACTACTTTTACCCTCCAAAATGTCTGCGTGGTCTTCTCCTTTACACAGGAGTCGAGTAATTTGATGGATCAGGTGGTCCATGATGGGGATGGGCTCCTCTAGCCACAAACACCCATCATGCACCAAGCAGAGCAGCTTCCTAATGATGCAAATAGTTACTAGGGCGCGATGGTAATGCGGCACCCAAAGCAAGTTCAACAACCCTGCCTTTTCGACCCCACGCAACCATTTGCGTGGCTCCAACTCTATAACTCCCACCGTGGTGTGTTTCTTTGGCTTCATGAGGTGTGTGGTTGCCAAGTGAGGGAATTTCTTGTGGTTAGCGAGATCCCAATATTTGAACTTTAAGATCAACATCCTTCCCAAGTGCGCTCCTTCGAAAACAATATCATCAGGTAACAGTGGAGTCTGCAAAGGGATTTTACTTTCATCTAGATCCTTGGGCACCTTTTCCTTCCCCTTCTGTAGAGGGACATATGCATGCAGCTTGGTTAGAGAGACCGCACCCTCGGTTTCTTCCTCCATGCTCTCATCCTTGTCCTCTTTGATTATGATAACCTCAAGGTCTTCTTCTTCCTCATCAATTTCCAGGTTAACTAATTTCCCTTTTTCCTCCATTGTTAATCTAGCTCGCAGTGGGTTCCGAGGGGACACATGCATCAGAGTCATGGGTTGTTTATCTTTCTTCGATCTTGGCGTGCGCAATGATTTAGGTATTTCTGCAACAATCCTAGTACTCTTAGGGGCATCTTCTATGGTCATGGCCTACGCAGCTTCTTCGGCGGTCATTTCTACGATTTCCCTAGCTTCTTCAGACGCTACCACCTTGTCCGTCCAGAAATCTCTCAATTGTTCAATCAGGTGCTCGAACAACACTCTCCACAGGGCAAACAGGTCTCAATTCAAAACATACGGGGTGCACAACAACTCAATTCTCAAATGACCAAGTGTTGTGTTTTGGGCAGTCCTTTTTAATTTACAGTGCCTTTTGAATTCGAATTCAACCATTCCCCCCAAATCCAGTCCATTAATGCTCCCTTGGTGGCAGATTTTCCCAAATCTTGCCCATAAACTCACCTTAAATGCTTGCCGCCTGCTCCATTTTGTCTCAAACCAAGTATCACATCATGAATAGTGACTATAATGGTGACTTTCCAACTGACTTGCGTGGTAGCGCAGCTACCCTTGCGCTGCCATGGACCCTGTGACACTTCTCTCCTGCATGCAGCCTTGACATCACATAGCTCTCGGGCAGAGTATTTTATACCCTTGTGCCTCCTTTTAACTGCCTGGAGCGCTAATATTTTTCTTCCTATGGCTAGTCAGGTGGCCACACCACCTATATAGGGTTTCAACTGACCGTCCATCACTTTTCCTGGAAACAATCCGCCTTTTATTTTTACTGTCTACGTCACGCACTTTACCATCTGCATGGTGCCACCATGGGTGATCCCTCTAGTAATATACAGTCTAATCCAAGGCATTAAGCTTATCAACTCTCGACAGTAGTCCCCAAATTTGTTAATGTAATCGTGTGCACCTTGTTTTATCACCATGGTTTTCTTATCGAGAAAATCCTTCTTTATTTCTTCCTCAAGCTTCTTGACTTCCGCTTCCACCAGAGCACTTTTCTCCCTTAACTGCACTCTTTCTTTCATGAGTTCTTGGAGCCTAAGATCACCCTGTTGGATTTCTTCCTCAGGTCCCAAGTGTTCTTCTTCGTTCAGTTGCATGATCCCTTCTTCCAAGGCTCCGTGAACCGTCATATCCACCGGCGCTACTATGCATGGACTAGGCATATTATACTCTATTGGGACTACAACATTTTCTCCATAGGCTAGCCTAGAAGGCGCCTATCCTATCAGTTTCTTGCACGTTCTTCTATAAGCCCACAAAACTGTTGGTATGCGCAGGTCCCAATCACTTCGCTGCACAATATACCTTGTTTAGTGCTTTGTGTACTTCATTAAATGCTTCTGTGTGGGTAACCTTCTGCACACTCATTTTTTTCACCCTTTGTTGTTCCAACTCGAGGGACCGTTCGTGCAATTTCCTCCCCAACACATGCTTCTACAGGTGCGCTCATCATGTCCCACTGATCTACAAAAATTACAGAACAAATGTTGTGAATTCTACGTGTACTTCTACAACAAATGACAGTTGTCTGTAACATGCTTTCCTCTTATTTGACAAATTGCGCACCACAAAGTAGGCACCACGCTCGATCTTACTTGTGCTTCTGGCCTTATCGGAATTAGTTCTCATCCTGTGAGATAATTCACAAATACCGGGAAGTGGTCCTCGTCATGTCCCTAAGCCTTACATTTTATGCATCACACTTCTCCGCGCACTTCTGGTCGAAATGTCCTTTCCTGTTTCAAACTCTGCATCTCGAGGCATAGGTTCTTCAACTGCACGTGGATCTGCTGAACTCCTAGGTTAGGATCCTGTATGGGGGTCTCATGCAGCCTCATCACAGTCTCTAAGGCTTCGGCCTAAGTTGTCAACCTTTGCTATGACAACACATTCCTCAAATGTGGCGATAGTGATGCTACAAACCATTCGCAGTGCTATCCATCTGTCAGGGTCATATTAGCTTCGCGAATCTTGCACTTCAGCCTTTGATCCAACTCCCAAGGAGTCTCAACTAGTAGCATTTTAATTTCTTTGAACTCAATGATTGACTGCACTTCTGACTTCAGTCTGCTAAACTCCCTAGTTAGCACAACTTGGATAGTCGCGATTCCCGCATTCAGGTGATCACTAGAGTGCTTAATGTACCAGGTCAGCGCACAATCCTGTAGAGCACTAACCAATGTTTCTTTCTTGATATTATCATCCGTTACTCCCTGTGCTTCCAATACAGCTTTTACCATGAACCAAAATTAGTTCGGATCTTCATTTCCCACTCCTTTGAACACAGGAAACTTTATCGAGCTCGCCATATTAAAATGTTGGGGTGGCAGAGGCGGTATGGACAAAGGTGGGGGTGAAGCTGGTGAAGCTAGTGGTGGTGTGGGTGGGGGTGGTATGTGCGGAATCCTCTGCCTTATCAAATTGATCACACTTCTTGGTGAGACCTTCATGAGCTCTTCCTCGTCCCCTCGCAGAGGTGAAATCAAGGGGCTAGTTTCTAGTTCTGCACTACCTTCGTTTCTGTAAATTCTCCCACTTCGCGTACCCCGAACATCAATGTATTCACATAATCTACTTTTCACATAGTAGCATTTTAATCCAAGTGTTCAAAGACTTAACGTACTTACCTCACGCTCCTTTGAGAAAGTGTCACTTGGCCTCGCTATAGCTTAGCGTAGTGTCTACTACAAACTCAGTAATGAAGCCTCCTATAATCCAATCAAGTCAATGATCAATAGCACATGCAATCTTATCCTCTGATGCTTCCAATCTGTGCACCAACTCTGGGTCCACACAATAGGATTATCGAGCTTGCACCTTCCTTGGCTATCTGCTAGCTTCGCAATCAACTCGTACAAATCAATAGGGAAGGATGCGAAGAAATTTCGTGGGTCTTTGTGTAAAGGTAGCAGTCTAACCACTCTTCTTTTGTTAGTCACGGATACATATTCTCCTGTGCCGCGAACTTGTGGATTCTCCTATCCAACCAACCTTCAATTTCCTTCTTAGTTGGATTCCAATGATATGACATCAGACATCTTTATGCAGATTTCGGTCCCGGCAACGGAACCATTTGTTGGCTTGATGGGGCCTGACCCATGTTCAGAGTTATTTAGCCAAACAAATCCCTGTACTACTGGCCCTTTCGGTAATAGCCCACAGAGTGCGGACTGAGGTATCACCCGAAGCAGTATGGGGGGATGCAGGAACCAAGTTTTTTCACCCTTGAGATGTCTGAGGGGTCAATTTACTCCAACTGTGAATACCTTTTCGTAGGTTACTCCACGCACTTTCCTGACTTGTGAGACCTCCGCACCCTATTTTATTCACCTTCGCGTAGCCCTAACTAGAGGTTGTGGAGCTTTCACGCTGCTAGAGCAGCGATCTGTGCTATTTCCCCAAGTTACACTGCGGATCTTACTTATCTTCTTATAATAGTTAGTTATTTTCACGTAAATAGATACTTTATCTTATATTCAACATATTCATATAAGTTCACGCAGTAAATAAATAGTAACCTTATAATTCATTCCCACTATACTTCAAAGCATAAAACAGGAAACAATACACAGAAATAATGTAAAACTTCTCTTTATTATTGCTTTAATTGGTTACATACCCAACTTGCCCTGCGCACTTAGCTGCAGGGGTCCGTGCACTCAGTTGCGGACTACTAGGCCTTTACGCGCTCAGCTGCAGAGCCTTCTCCTACTCTACGACCCAACAACTCACCCTATACTTAGAACAAGCTCAATTCATTGCCATTCATCTATTTCCTTCATTCTTGTTTCTTTACAACTTAGAGCCTCGCTCTATTTATAAAATCCCATGGTCCGCGAACCATGGGTAGATCTCTCAAGCCGACATTACTTTAAAAAGATGAGGGCGACAACCCTCTGTCTCATTTACAATCTTCGCGTTCTGTGCCCACACATCGCGAAGTCTTTACATTAGACTTAGTCAAAACCTAGGCTCTAAGCCCCAAAACTTGCCTTGGGGGATCTCGTTCCCAACAAGAGTACATGGCTTCTAGTCAAGAAATTTGTGAGGCTATATGGATGAGGAAGATCCTTGTTAGGTTATTTGGTTAACAGATGGATCCTACAGTGATTTACTATGACAATCAGAGTTGTATCAAACTCTATGAGAATCTAATTTTTCATGATCGGTCCAAGCATATCGACATCTGGTATCACCATCTACAAGATTATGTGAAGAGGAGAATCATGTTGCTGGAGTACATTCCTACAGAGGAGCAATATGCAGATATTTTGACAAAGGCATTTTCAAGATGAAAATTTGAGTTTCATAGAGGCATGATTGGGGTAGCAGATAATCCCTTTATTATTGAGAGGGAGTGTTGCAAAAATGCAACAATAAAATCCTAATTTAACTTTGTCCTTGAATTAAATTAGGAATTAAATTCTAATTTTAATTCTCATAGTAACTTGTAATAGTTAACTAAGTTAACTTGACTTAGTTGGCTCAACTAATTTGAGTTGGGAGTCTATGAGTCATGTAGAGTGGCTCCTAAATTTTAGGGGCCCAGGTTGAGTTATTTTGAGTTGAATTATTTAATTCAATTTAACTAATTTAAATTCAGTTAAACTAGTTCCAACTGAGGGAGGAATTAGTGGGAGATACAGTAGTGGGGTGTAACCAACACTGCTCAACGAGTAAACTAAAGATTCACTCATAATTAAGTCATGCATGTCTGATCAAAGAAAGACCTAGTTGATATTGAAGTTCAAGGACAGTGTACTATCAGTAGTAAAATCGTCTAAATTAAATTGATGGTCCATGCAGTCAAAGGAAGGCCTTTGATGGATTCCGCAAATATGGATGAGGAATTTCCCAATTAAATATGGGTAATTCCCTAAGAATTTGCGCAAGAAAATAGGAGCTTGGAAGGCAACAAATTTGGCTAAGTATTAGATGGAGCTTGTTTGTGAAGCAGTGAGATAGATTGAGATTATGCAGAGGTTGCTCGGACTTGAGCAAAGAATTGTAATCTTCTCATATTTTCTTATTGATGCAATATACGAATAACGAGGGTTTTTAAATATGACTTGCTCCAAAAAATTATTGTGTTATGTGTGATTGAATTCTTTCTCTTTTATGCTTCGTGATTTCTTCGATCAATTATTGTTTCCACTAATGAGTTGAGTAGATTCAAGTCAATTTTTTTAGCATATTACAATTTGCAGTTTGAATCTACAATGAATTTTTACATGGTAATAGAGCTAGATTTATAGAAATTTCTACAAAATCATCTCTCATGTGCAGGACTCAGAGATAATCCAACAGATTGCATATCTCTTCGAGGTGATCCAAATCTTTGTTTGGTGGCTTTGAGTACTTTGGATTTTTCTTAAAGTCATGCAAGTATGAAATTTTGGACTAGAGTTGGATGATAAATAAATTCGAGAGGAATGTTACCCTTTGGGACCACAAATGGTTGATAATGATTAAGTCGGTCTTGCAAGGGGTTTCTATATTTGGGATGCACTTATTCCACCTTCCTTTGATGACCATCAGAAAAATCAATGGTATGATTGCTAAGTTTTTTTGGTCAGGAGCTGGAAATAATGGGAAAATGAACCTAATCTGGCTCGACTCTCTTTCCAGACCATCTGAGTTCGGTGGATGGGGCTTTAGGAACATAATGCACTTCAATTTGGCCCTGCTTTCTAAGAATTCGCACTAGGCCTTTAATGAACATGGCATTTGGAAAAAGATAATTCAAGGGAAGTATATTCAGAATTTTATCTTGGAAGATTGGGTTCTTATAGGGGCCCCCTTTATAGGTAGAGCATCTTACATCTAGTGTAGTATGATGCTAGATAAACCCTAGCTCTGTGGAAACTTGAGCTTGTAGGTGGGTAATGAAGAGAAGGTGTTAACTGACATGGATGCAATTAATGGCTTCTTTGGAGCCCACATTCTTTCACCTCAAATCATTATTGCTCTCAATAAACATGGAATTTTCAATTTAGCTAATTTGATTTCTCGGTCCCCCTCATTTCTCCTTTCCTCCTCTTGACCACACTCGTGGGAGATTGTTCTGCCAACAAAATTTGAATATGAATGAGAATCTTATAGGATTAAATTGTGTGAAGTAGGGATTTCTCTGTCCCACATGCTGGATTATCTTGCTTAAGGAGGAAGCACTGTTGCTGACAACATCTCTCTTAGTGAGATCTACTCATACATCTTTGGGAATATTCTACTTGCCCCTTTTGATGACTGGACTGTGATCATGTGGAAATGTGATTCCTCTCTAAAGCTCAAATGTTTTTACTGGTTGACTCTCCACAATCACATCCTCACCTGGGAGAATCTGGTGAAGAGAGGTTTCCAGGGCTCGAGTATTCGCATTCTTTGTGGTTGTGCTTCTGAAGATTTCTTGCATCTATTTTTTATTTCCCTTTTGCAATCGCAATCTAGGAGGAAGTCAGTTTTCCCCTCAATATCAATGTCAAGGGGGATCGTTCCTCTATTTTTTCGTGTCTCCAATTCTGGTCTTCTAGGTTGAAAGCTCATGGAACTCTCTTGTTGTATGTATTATGGGGTATTGGTGCTCCAGAAATGCCAGTATTTTAGAAAATGAGCCCCCAAATATCATGACCACTAGCCTCAAGATCGTTGCTTACCTCAATGAGATTAGCTTTTGGGTCCCTAGACCTTCCCACTGCTTTGTTTCTTTCAAGGACCTAGGGGAACCAATTAGATTCTTTGATTGGGCCTCGTCTAGGGGTCGGTGTGATTGTGGTGCTTTTATCCAGCTCTGCCCTATTGATGCATACTGATTCTTTTGGCATGGAGGGACCGAGTCTAATTGTAGGGCGAAGGTTGTGGCTTTGTGGGGGGTTCTCTAGTGTGTTGTATGGCTCGCCATCGATAAGATCAAGATTGATGGGGATTCAAATATAGTCATTGTAGTGGCCAATCTAGGTTACTAGATTAGACTAGATTTATTACCAGGGTCAGTAAACTTCGAGGCATGCATCTACAGTCTATAGACATAAAGGATTCCTAACTAAGTGTTTATTGTGATAGGTTGCATTACTTCTTTACATAAGGTTAAGATATGTTCCCTCTCACCTTAACACTCAAATCACCTAACTTATCTAACTGTCCTAAAGATGCAGCGTATTACTAGACTGAGATTTTAATCCCCTTACAAGGATGCTATGCACAAAAGCTCTGTCTAGTTAACACTTGAGAATTCATGGAAAATCAAAAGCAATCAAAAGTACATTAAAATTTAAATGCATGAAAAACAGAGTTTACGGAGATGCTTCAAAATATAACGATAGATCAAATCTCTTACAAGATATGGTTCAATGATCTTAACGATGAAATCTTCAAGCTATCACCATAAATACCATTTGTGAGAATTTCAAATCAAATTGACAAAATCATAAGCATGAAAATAACATTAAACACTATGCATTCTATTCAAATTCAAAAACTACTAAGGAAATGAAAATAACAATATACCAATCCATGCAGGGCCCGTCCAAGTTTCAATGGTACACTGAAGTAAACTCAAGCAACGAGAGATATAACGCATAAACACTGCTGGAGTAAAACCGTGACTGTATTCAAGTACTGTAGATTGCAATTACATACAAAAGTTCTGTTCTCAAACGATGTACAGAGATAATAATCGTAACTGTCCCGTTAACAAAAATAATACACAGTCTTATCTGCTTGTCCCTATCGGGATCGAATGTACATTCATTGAGCAGTTGTTTCCGCTTTTACAAAGGAATGATTTTTGGTCATTTCTAATCTAAACCGATTTCCAAAAAGAAAACAAAACGAAACCGGTTTGGGAAACTATGAATTTTACTGCCTTTGTAACCAAAATGCTGAGGTTTGACCAGTGTCGACCGCATAACTAGGAGCTTTTGATTTGTTGTAGAATCGATTTTTCACCATGCTTGTACATTCCAGTTTTCATTCCTATCCATTGCTTTGGCTTGCCAGTCATGCCACGTGTCAAATGATAAACCATTTACAGGATGTTGTGACTTCCTGTAACCTTTTTATTGAAAATTCCTAATTTCTAACATAAAAACTCATAAATTAACTTTAATGCAAACTAACAACTATAATGCTATTAATTAATCAATTTCAAGGAATATAAGGGATCTATGGAGGAAAAGGTAGACAAATGATGGTGTTTTTAGAAGAAAAATATGGTAATGGAATGGTACCAACATCTCCCCCAAGCTTAATGAATTAGCATGTCCTCATGCTAATCCTGATGTGCTACCTCTAAACTCTGTCCCTGCCTGTACCTCTGATGCTTTCAACAATGCATCTATGTTCTTCTTAGCTTGGGCATCTTTCTGAATGTGGAGCTCATGTTTCAAACTCTTGTATCTCTCCTTGAGGGATTTCTTTTGGGTATACCATTTGGTTGCCCACTTGCAAATGTCAGTTTGTTCAACCTCGAGTTCCTTGATTTGCTCCCTCAACTTCTCATTTTTCTGTTGAGTCTCTTTACTCTGTGCTCTTAGCATTTCATTCTCTTTCTTGATGACTTTCTCCAGCATGTTGGCCTCCATCAGTTCTTCTTTTAACTTTTCAATTTGCTTTTCCAGCCTCCTTTGTTTCTTAATTGCAGGTGGTGACTCTTTTCCTTGCCTATTGTTGCTTTCAACCTCCATTTCAACTTCTGGGCCAGGTTGTGAGTGAGCACTGCTCTCGATGTCCATCGGTACATGTGCATTTGATTCTGGTTGGTATTCTTGTGGCTGGGTCTTTTGTGCTCTCCTGGATCTTCTTGTATATGTAGTAAAAAATTTATCTTGCTCCGTTTTCTGGGCATCCTCTTGTGTCATTTTTCTCGTCCTCACACTACTAATGGGTGGAGGGATATTACTTGATTTGCACACAGGAATCTCTTCATCAATGTCATGCATAAATCCTGAGTGCTCTTGCTGTTCTCGCTCATCCTCTTCATCTTTGATTTGGTTGGCAGCCAAAAATTCCTTCCAAGTTTTTCCCCTTCTCTGTAATTCAAATTCAATGAGGATTTTAATTAACCCAAAATGACATAAGCTTTTGCCTTCATTACCCTTTCTCTTTTGGATAGTTTTTGACATCTTGGTCAAGCTCTGCAAGAGGAAATATGGTAAACTAATGGTGCACTGTCCTTTTAGATGTAACAGGAGTTTGATATGGTATAAAAATACTATGCTGTAGTGACCCTCACACGTAACAAATTTTTGGATGATATACACCATTTCGTCCCATGGATGCATCAACCAGCTCCTAGGGACACCCTTCTTCTAGTTAACAGATGAAACCCTCGACCTGGACATGAATTGGGTCCATGATTTTTCTTTGAATTGTTTTGTTTTGGAGTATTTTTCTCCTTCCGGGCTGATCCCTAAGGATTGTGCTATGGTGTCTTCTGAGATCCTGAATGAGAAATTGCCTATCAATACTTTCTCCCCATTAAATGTAAAGGCAAACTGTTTGGTTACTTCCTCATTGCTCCCATTAAACTTCTCCAAGAAGGGTAGCCATTGTTTTTCTTTTAAAATTGCAATGCAGTCATCGTGGTACTGAGAACTGTCAAATGTGCTTGGCTCTACCCTATTAGTCATTTTGACAAAGAAACCCCTGCTCTAACCCTCTTCGTTTATGCTTACTAATTTAACAAGGGTATTTTGGTGTGTTACATCTGCTTTTCGCCCTACAAAATTGACCTGGTGGCGCCCTCTGTTCTTCGAGATCAGCTCCTTCAATGGCTTAAGCAGTGACCGGGTGACTGTCCTTGAATTATGGCGGAGGTGGAAACTTGTCAGCCCAGTTACTGTGCTTTCCTTTCGTAGCACTTACTGTTCTCGGCCTTTGTTTTTTTTTTTTAAATCACAGCACTTGAATTGCTTAGTGTGGAACGCCCTTTTTACAACTGAAAATGAAATAGAATTTTAACAACCGACTTGACCCATTTCGCTATAATGATAACAGAGCGTACTCATATTTCTATGATAGAGGAGTGACTGTACTGGGTTGTATGAATATTATCATGAGAACGCCGCAAGCATGCATGGAGTACTGGAGTATAACAATGGATAGTTGTTTGCATGAGTCGACTTGGTCGAACAATCATGTTATAACTCAGCCAATTCAAAACACAATGAATGAAACCGTGTAACATTTGGTTTTGTAATAGTTCACCATCTGTCCCTTGCTCATTGGTATTTGGCCAAACAAGGAGATGTTGGACCGATAGTAAAGTTTGATGGCCAATAAGGAGTTAATAACAAGGCTGGGAGGGTGGTATAATAGAGGATTTAAAAATCATAGGAGGAGGAGTATGGGGATAGGCTAGAGTGTTGGGAAATGATAGGAATTAGGAATATGATGAGGGTGATGGATATGTGAGTGGTTTTGAAATTGATCATAAGCAGTCATAGTCATCACATTTAACACTAAAGTAATCTAAGAATTTAAATGTTAAAAATTAAAAATTACAATAATACATTACACTTTTATTGGTTGATCAAGAGTTGAGTTGGAATGCATAGATAGGACTAGTCTTTCTTGTTCAGATATGACTAATCTTTGCTATCCATAACAGGTCCCTCTGAGATAAATTTGGATGCAATAGTTCCCTCTGAGATCTGGAGAATATGTGTGCAGCTTCTTTGAAATCTGGAAAAGAACTATATATGTGCAGGTTCCTTGATCTTTGGTGTTTGATGGAGCCTTGGTGACAAGCAACCTTTGAATCTCTGTTGAAACTTTGTTGAAGCTTTGCTGAAGTAGCTTGAGATATCAGTCTCTAATAGGTCCCTTTTATGTTTGCTGAACAGGTCCCTCTAATGTTGATGCTGGTAACATGGTCTTCTGAACAGAACAGGTCCCACTGCATAGTGCTTTTAAATAGGTCCCTCTGATTAGAACAAAGAAAAAAACAACTTCTTTATTGAAATCTGAAGTGTTGAAACAAACTCTTTAAGAATTTACAATGAGGAGATGAGATAAGAAAAAAACGCTAATACTTCTCCCCCACTAAAGCTTTGACTTGTCCTCAAGTCATTATTCAATCGATGAATCAAACAGGAAACAAAAAGAAAAGGAATTCTTACCAGCCAAAGAATTGGTTTTCAAGTAAGAATTCTGGGTTAGAGTGTGTCAGAGTCTGGTTTTCACATCTAACCCATTATTAAAAAAAAAAAAATTGTTTTTTTTTTTTATTTTTTTTTTTTAAATGTTTTTAAATTTTTTTTTTTTCTTTAAACTGAATTTCTAAATTGAAATGAAATGAACTAAGGCAGAGATACTACAATTGAAGGCTGCAATATCTCAACCTCTCATTGTTGAGATATAGTTTGAAGAAAATTTTGCTTGCTGATGGGCCTATTGTAAAGTTTCAAGTGATGGCCATTGACAGTAAAGGAGTGGCCTTCTCCATCAATGGTAATGAGCTTGACTGATCCATTGTCATAAACTTGAACGATTTTGTATGGGCCTATCCAATGTGTGGTAAATTTGGCTTTATGATCTCTGAATTTAGAATCAAAGCGTAAAGCCCAGTCTCCTTCTTTAAACTGCTTCTTCTTGATATGTGCATCATGCCACTGCTTCCTTTGTTTTTGCATGAGGAGTGTTGTCTCCTCTGCTTGCTGCCTCATTTCATCGAGCTAGTTCAACTGCTGAATTCTTTCTTGTTGTGCTTCATTAAGATCAATTCCAAAATCTGCAGCCATCTTAAAAGTATGTATTTGAAACTCAATAGGAAGCATTGCGTCTTTGCCGTACACCAACTGATATGGCGTTAATCCTGTAGTATTCTTCCACGTGATTCTATAAGCCCAGAGTGCATCTTTGAGCTTCTCTTCCCAATTCTTTCTGTTCATTGCCACAGTCTTAGTGATAATTCCTTCCAAATTTTTATTTGTAGATTCCACTTGGCCATTGGCCTGTCGATGGTAATGTGTATTTATTTTGTGCTTGATTTGATATTTTTCTGTGATGTCCTTAACTAACTTTGAAGTAAACTAAGTACCTTGATCAGTCACTATCTCTCTTGGTACTCCATACCTTACAAAAATCTCTTCAAAAAGGAAATTTACCACTGTTTGTTCAGTTGCTCAGACCAGTGCTTTAGCTTCAACCCATTTTGTTACGTAATCAGTACATACTAAGATGTACTTCTTACCATTGGAAGTTGGATTAATGGGTCCTATGAAATCTAGAGCCCATTTTTCAAATGGCTCTAGGTGTACTTGGGGCTGAAGTGGCATCTCATTTGTAGCTGTTAGCCTACCCATTCTTTGACAGCTATCACAACTCTTCACGTACTTCTTGGAATCCTTAAAAATAGATGGCCAGTAGTACCCAAGACTAAGAATCTTGAATGTTGTTCGTTTAACTGCAAAATTCCCACCACACGGTTCATCATGGAAAGATTTTAAAATATCAATTATCTCATCATTTCTTACACATCGTCTAATAATCATATCATAACCAGTGTAAAATAAATCGCCATTAATCCATGAGTATCGAGCACTTTGTTTGACTAGCCTCTTCTTTTCCTTTGGAGTAAAGTATGGAGGTGTTCTTCCTGTGGAAAAATAATTGGCCAAGTCAGCATACCAAGGATTCACTATTGAACTTGCAAAAATAGATTTTCATCTGGAAAAGAATCTTCACCGAAACAACCTCACCTTGATTTTGCAGTCTAGAAAGAAAATCTGCCACCTGATTCTCCTTACCTGGTTTATATAACACTGTGATGTTAAATTCCTGTAACAATAATAACCATCTGGTAACTCTGCCACTAGTTACTGGTTTATTCATTAAATGCTTAATGGCAGAATGGTCGGTATGTACAAAAACCTCATAACCAGTTATATAAAGTCGGAATTTATTCACAGCATGTATGATGGCAAGCATTTATTTTTCTGTGACTGTGTAGTTCAATTCTACAGGTGTTAGATTTTTGCTAATGAAATAGATGGCATAATGACAAGACTCCTCTTTTTGGCCTAATGAGGCACCTACTGCAGTATCAGATGCATCTGTAAAGATGTCAAATGGTAGGTTCCAGTTAGGTCCTTTTAAGACTGGTGTGGTTGATAACTTTTCTTTGAGTGTTTCAAATGCTTGCTGACAATGATCATTCCAGTTGAAAGGTGTATCTTTTGCTAGAAGTTTAAACAGAGGTGAAGCTATTTTACTAAAATGTTCAATAAACCTTCTGTAATAGCTTGCATACCCAAGGAAACTTCTTACCTGTTTTTGAGTCTTCGGAATCAGCAAATTGACAATGATCTGGATTTTCGATGGATCACTTTAATGCCTTGAAAAGAAATATAGTGGCCTAATACTATCCCCTCATTTAACATCATAAAACACTTTTCATTGCTCAGGGACAGATTAGCTTCAATACATCTCTTCAAAACTTTTTCAAGATTCTCTAATGCATGCTCAAATGAATCACCATACACTGAAAAATCATCCATGTAAACTTCAACACAATCATGAACTAAATCAGCAAAAATAGCTAATACAGCGCTCTGAAATGTAGCTGGAGCATTGCAAAGTCCAAATGGCAAAACATTATAAGCATAAGTGCCCCAGGGACAACTAAAAGTGGTTTTGTCCTGGTCCTCTAAGGCTATCCTGATCTGGTTGTAGCCATTGAAACCATCAAGAAAAGAGAATGATGATTTCCCAGCTAATGTGTCTAGCACTTGGTCAATAAATGGTAGTGGGAAATAATCTTTGAGCGTTGCTTTGTTCAATTTTCGGTAATCAACACAAATCTACCACTTACCATTTTTCTTGGGCACTACTACCAATGGGGATACCCACTGACTATCAAAGATAGGATAGATAAAATTGACTTTCAACAGTTTTTGTAATTCCTCTCTAACAATATCCGGGAGTATGGGGTTCATTCGTCTCTACGGTTGCCTCACTGGTTTGATATTACTATCGGTATAAATATGGTGAGTTCATGTTTCAGGGTGAATCCCGTGCATATCAGTGTAGTCCCAAGAAATTGATTTCTGGTATTTTCTCAATAATTGAATCAATTTTTCCTCCTGAGATAAGTCTAGGTGAGTGCCAATATTCAAAGTTTTTCCTGGACTAATCTCTATGGTCTTGCTCTGTGTGTTTGTGATAGATTGAATGGGAAAAATGTCTTGAAATGTTGTTTGCAAAGATTGAATGGTGCATGTTTCCTAAAAATTTTGTGCCAAAAGTTCATCTGCAGCATGGTATTGGTCATTTCTCAAATTTTCGGAAACATCAGGCTGAGAAAGGAACAACTCTACCAAATCATCATTATTATGTTCTTGAAAATCATAGATTTGGTTGATGCTAAAAACAGATTGAACTTCTTCTTTGTCATTGTATTTATCGTCAAGCCATAAATTGTGTGCTACTGCTGGTGATTGTGCTGATGGGTAAAGAGTGAGTTGTTTTCTTTCAGTTCCTCGTGAAATAATCATATTACCCGATCGACATCCTATGAATGCATCAACAATTGCTAACCATGGTCTACCAAGAACGATAGGGTGTCCTCCTAAATTGGATTTTGGTTGAAGAACTAAAAAGTCCACTAGATACTCCCAAGAGTCCAGTGAAACAATTATGTCCTCCAAAATCCCTTCAGGAATCACTTTAGACCTATCAGCGAGTTCTAGAACAATTGTTGTGTGTTGCAAATTTGTGAGCTGGAGTGTTTTCATGGTTTCAAGAGTCATGACATTTATTGCGGCCCCAAGGTCAATTAAGGTGTTTGGAATATGTATGTTGTTAATGATTGTAGTGACTCTGGGAATACCAGGATCAACATACTTTTCCATTGAGATGGTGTTTGTCATAAGGCCAGCTAAATGTCCAATAACATGAATGGTTTGTGGATCAACTCTTTTCCTAGTAGGCTTTTTAAGGCACAGTTCCTTGATGGCTTTAGTATATATGGGAATGTCTTTTATGGCTTGTAGTAGTGGAATTTTTATATAGAAATTCTTTAGCTCATCTAAAACATCAAACTGTGGTAAAGACATTGGAAGTTTTGTTTGGACCAATCGGTCTGGAAAAGGTGGTGGATGCAACGGTTGCATTTGTTTATTTTTGGTGTCATCATTTTGTTTTCGAAGTTTCATTTTCATTTTCTTCGTTTTCTTCTTGTTTATCAGCTGTTGGAGATTCTTTGTGAAGTACCTTACCAGACCTCAAATTGATATTTTGCAAGGGTAATGTGGGATATGAGGTTCCCTCATCTACATTTTAGGCTGGTCTCTCTGCTTTGTTATTTGGATTTGGTACAGGTTGAGTAGGGATTTGAGTAGGTCTGGGAGGTTGTGAGTTAGATGGAAGTTGTAATTGTGATGCATTTATTGGTGGAGGAGTAGGCAATGCTTGTTGAGTGGGTTGAGGTTGATGTGGGTAAACAAC
Source organism: Pinus tabuliformis (assembly GCA_031772625.1). Classification (NCBI taxonomy): domain Eukaryota; kingdom Viridiplantae; phylum Streptophyta; class Pinopsida; order Pinales; family Pinaceae; genus Pinus; species Pinus tabuliformis. The sequence continues at coordinate 836,352,256 of CM062812.1, forward strand.
TTGCTGCTAAGGATATTTCTGATATGATTGGATATGGCGAGTATGGCTGATGATATTGTTGATATGGCTGCGAATATGGTTGGTATGGTTGAGGATATGAATTATATTGTTGAGAGTATTGCTGAGATGGTCTCCATTGTTGTTGTGGGTAATTTTGGTGCTGCCATGGCATGGGTACATTCCACGAATTCTGAGCATACATCTGATCATGTACAGGAAATTGCAAATTTTGGTTTGGGAACATATCTTGAGGTGCTGGTTTTGGTTGCCATGGTCTCTTTGTGCCCATGTAATACACATTTTCCATATATGTGTTAGCTGCCACATTAAAACTCTGCAAAACCTTGACTTTAGAGCAATGAAATATATCATGATTTTCAGTACAAAAGGCACAAACTTGAATGTTTTCTAATGGGCAGTCTTTTAAGGCATGTTTCTTCCGGCATTTTGGGCAAAAGATAGCCATCATTTGATCTTCCTCTTCTTGTCTCTTCTTAGCTTTTAGAGTGTCAATTTGAGTTCCTAAGGTACTTAATAGATCTGTTTTGAATTCCTCTAACAAGTTCCCTGTTTCAACCCTTGTGACACTTGCTGAAGAAGATTTTGTGGCTTTGGATGATATGGTTCTTTTTCCAATTTTGGCTTTGCTCCTAGAATACTTTTCACATAACTCAGCAATTTCTTCAAAAGGTAAAGTGGAAATATCACCTTTGCCCATCAAATTAAGATCATCTAAGTATTCCTCTCGAATGCCTTTCAAAAATATTGTTCGAATCAGATCAAGAGGCATGGTTCTGTGTTTTGATTTTTGTAAATTGTAAACAAACCGCTCTAAGTACTCCTCTAAATTTTCATCCTCTTGTTGGTTCATCCTAAAGATATCATCTTTGGAATCTTTTGATCTACAATAAGGTTGGTATTTCTTTAGGAATATTCTTCTCATGCCATCCCAATCAGTTATCGCATGTTCACCAAGCCCCATGAACCATCTTAATGTTGATGCTTTTAATGTTGCTGGGAAGAGTCTAAGCCTATGGGCATCATCTGTGTAACCATATGTTCGACATACAATGTCAAACTCAAACAAGAATGAATCTGGGTCTTCTGAAGCCATGCCATAAAATTTTGGTAGCACGGATGGGGGTATGTTTTTCATTTTTATTTCATCATCCTCCTCTGGTTCTTGGATAGGAAATTTAAAAGTTGACTCTTCCTCTTGACCTTGATTTGGTGGTCCTCTTTCTGATCCATGTCCTTCTTCAACCATTTTGATAGGTTCCTCTGTTGATTTAATTTCTTGTTCAGTGTCACTTGTTTCAAAGAGAAGTTCAAGGAAAGATTGTTGAGTTACTGTGCTACTTTCTCCTTTTATAGAGGATTCAGGGGAATGTTTCTTCTGTGATTTGTGTGCTAATAGAATTTGCCTCTCGATTAGTGTGAGTCTTTGCCCTGATTTTTGTTTATCCTCTAACTTTTGTATGGTGACTTCCTCAGCTGATGTTGTGTGTTCAACGTTTCCTAAAGGGTATGCTCCTGATGGTAGGTTAGTTTTTGGATGGAGGGTTTTTATGAATCTACCTTTATTATCTCTAGATCTAGGCATAAGTAAACATGACTTCTAAATCTATATTTTTGCTTGTTTTTGTTTATTTATTTTTTTTTATATATTTTAATTTTTTTCGAAACCCTCTAACTACGCCTCCCCGGCAACGGTGCCAAAATGTAGTGGCCAATCTAGGGTACTAGATTAGACTAGATTTATTATCAACCAGGGTCAGTAAACTTTGAGGCATGCGTCTACGGTCTATAGACATAAAGGATTCCTAACTAAGTGTTTATTGTGATAGGTTGCATTACTTCTTTACAGAAGGTTAAGATATGTTCCCTCTCACCTTAACAATCAAATCACCTAACTTATCTAACTGTCCTAAAGATGCAGCGTATTACTAGACTGAGATTTTAATCCCCTTACAAGGATGCTATGCACAAAAGCTCTGTCTAGTTAACACTTGAGCATTCATGGAAAATCAAAAGCAATCAAAAGTACATTAAAATTTAAATGCATGAAAAACACAGTTTACGGAGATGCTTCAAAATATAACGATAGATCAAATCTCTTACAAGATATGGTTCAATGATCTTAACGATGAAATCTTCAAGCTATCACCATAAATACCATTTGTGAGAATTTCAAATCAAATCGACAAAATCATAAGCATGAAAATAACATTAAACACTATGCATTCTATTCAAATTCAAAAACTACTAAGGAAATGAAAATAACAGTATACCAATCCACGCAGGGCCCGTCCACGTTTCAATGGTACACTGAAGTAAACTCAAGCAACGAGAGATCTAACGCATAAACACTGCTGGAGTAAAACCGTGATTGTATTCAAGTACTGTAGATTGCAATTACATACAAAAGTTCTGTTCTCAAACGATGTACAGAGATAATAATCGTAACTGTCCCATTAACAAAAATAATACACAGTCTTATCTGCCTATCCCTATTGGGATCGAATGTACATTCATTGAGCAGTTGTTTCCGCTTTTACAAAGGAATGATTTTTGGTCATTTCTAATCTAAACCGATTTCCAAAAAGAAAACAAAACGAAACCGGTTTGGGAAACTATGGCTTTTACTGCCTTTGTAACCAAAACGCTGAGGTTTGACCAGCGTGGACCGCATAACTAGGAGCTTTTGATTTGCTGTAGAATCGATTTTTCACCATGCTTGTACATTCCAGTTTTCGTTCCTATCCATTGCTTTGGCTTGCCTGTCATGCCACGTGTCAGATGATAAACCATTTACAAGATGTTGTGACTTCCTGTAACATTTTTATTGAAAATTCCTAATTTCTAACATAAAAACTCATAAATTAACTTTAGTGCAAACTAACAACTATAATGCTATTAATTAATCAATTTCAAGGAATATAAGGGATCTATGGAGGAAAAGGTAGACAAATGATGGTGTTTTTAGAAGAAAAAGATGGTAATGGAATGGTACCAACAGTCATCTATTGGGTATAGGGGAAGACTTCTGTTGAGGTCCCTCTTGTTTATCATTGGATGGCTAATATCTTGTCTTTGCTGCCAACTTTCCTTAAAATCTCCTCATGTTTATCGGGAATAGAACCTGGAGGTGGATGCCCTCTCCAAGCATGGAGTCTCTCTCTAGACTAGGCTGGTATTTTTTGAACTCTTGCATAACAGAGAAGTTTTCGACTCGGGATCCTTGGTGTCCTAGTCTGGGCTGGCTCTCTTTTTGTTCATTTTGTTCTGCTCGCTATTTGTTATGCCTTTGTGATGGCTTCTTGCATTCCAGACTCCTTTTTTGGACTCATTTTTATATACTGGAGATTCCTTCAATGGATCCACTAATCTTATTAACCCATCTTGGTCTATGCTGATTCTCTGAAGATTATCTTACATTTTGATGCTCTTTGTCATGTTTTCTCCAAGAAATATGCATTCGATTATTCTCCTCAGTTCGCAAAATTATGTAATTCCTCTTTTTCATAATGAAAGAAACTTATTTTTTTTCTATTAAAAAAAAACAATCTTTTCCAGTCGGGAAAAGATTATTTTCGCTCTTCTAAAAGCAGCCCCCCATGTAAGGACTAGTGGGAAACCAACTGTGAGCAGAAGGATGAAAGTACAGGCTCACTATTTTTAGCCGCACCCACTTGGAATTCATTCTAGGATGCCATGAAGGAGTAGTACTACACTGTCGGAAGCTGTGAGGATCAATACATAAAGTGGACCATGCTGCAGTAGGGAAGGGACCAAGATGTGCCAGAGTTTACTAATATTTTCCATACCCTTCGTACAAATTTGGGTATCAAGGATTCAGAGCAACATTTGGTACTCAAATATCGCGGCTACCTGCACAAGTACATCCAGGAAGAAATAGAATTCCTGAACATCTCCTTGCTCAATACGACATTCCGATATGCCATCAAGGTCGAGCAAAAGTTTAAACAGAAGAAGTGAGACTTTGGATCTGTGAATCTGAAGCAAGGAAAAGGTGCCCCCAAACTGCAGAACAAAGGAAAAAGCCAAGGCGGGGTGGCCTAAGATAGCTCACCAAAGCTGCAAGCAAAGAACAACACTGCAAAGCCAAAAAAGGACACAAGAAAGTGGTGTGAGTTCCATAAGAGCTCCACTCACAAAACAAGTGAGTGTTGGGCCAAGCAGTCACTGGTGGCCGAACTAAAGGTTTTAGAATTAGATGCATGTTCTAACTCTGAGTCAAAACCCGACAAGGGGAATGACAAAGGGAAGCAGATTATCGATGTGGAGCCCAACGCCATTGTTGCCACCATGAAGATCGAAAAGGAGGAAACCAAAGATCTAGAGGAGGAGGAGCATCTCTTCCACTCCCAGATGTGGGTAAAGGGCTCTCTACTATAGTTCATTGTTGACAGCAGGAGCCAAAAGAACCTCATTTCGGCAGTGGTCGTGAAGCGGCTGGGCTTACCGACCACAACACATCCACAACCATACACCATCAGGTGGCTTCATTAAGGACGGGATCTTCACGTGAGCCAGCAGTGTCGCCTTCCATACAACATCAAGCCCTTCATGGATGAGGTATTGTGTGACATTTCTCCCCTTGAAGTTTGTGATGTATTATTAGGACAACCATATTTGTGGAAGTGACATGCTATGTATGAATCAAGGCCCCGTGTTTTTATTGTTACTTTGGGAAATAAGTTGTATAGGATACCGGAGGTAGCACCGCCTATCTCCATCTCTTTGGTTACTGCAAAACAATGCAGTAAGCTCATTTCCAAAACCAGGAAATTTGTTTTCCTGATGATACGCCCTCAAGGAAAGAAGAAGATGGTGGCCACAACCTCTAGATAGGGCCCCTCTACACAACAACTAAAGATGGACAAGGTCATGGAGGAGTACGAGGACATAATCACCTCCCCTACAGGGTTTCCTCTGCACTGTCAGGTCAAGCACTCCATCGATCTGACCCCAGGTGTGCCACTGCCCAGTGGACCAATCTATCGACGCTCCATTCTAGAGAATGATGAAATCAAGAGGCAGATCCAGGATCTACTACAGAAAGGTCACATCCATCCAAGTTCATCACCTTGTGGGATCCCGATCGTGTTTGTACAAAAGAAGGATGGGACTTGGAGACTCTGTATTGACTGTCGGGTGCTAAACAAGATCACTGTTTATAATAGATACTCGATCCCATGGATTAATTACCTCCTAGACCAACTAAAGGGGGTAAAATATTTCAGAAAGATCGATTTGAAGTCAGGATATCACCAGGTACCAATTGAACCCTTCGGTGTGTGGAAGACTGCCTTCAAAGCCAAGGAGGGCCTTTTCAAATGGTTGGTTATGCCTTTCGGATTGACAAATGCTCCTGCAACCTTCATGAGGCTAATGGATGACATATTGCAGCCATTCACCAACTCATTTGTAATGGTATACTTGGATGACATCTTGATTTTTAGCCAGAGTTGGGAAGAGCACCTCTACCACATCTGACAGGTTCTCCAAACAGTACAGCAACACAAGTTATGTGCCAATTTGGAGAAATGAACTTTTGGCATGATCCAGGTTTAGTATCTAGGATACATTATTGATGAACAGGGGGTGCATGTGGATCCAACCAAGATCCAAGTCATTGGGATTGGCCATCTCCAACCATTCTGACAGAGCTTTGCAGCTTTCTAGGTCTTGCCAACTTCTACCACAGGTTCGTGTTGGGATTTTCTCATATCACTTGGCCCTTGAGTCAAGTCACCAAGGGAGGAGCGAAAGCAAAATTCTTTTGGTCTAAATCTCAATAGAAGGCATTCACAAAGTTGAAATATCGTCTCTGCTCAGCACCAGTACTCACATTATCAGACTTGCAACAACCATTTGAGGTCGAGATAAATGCCTCTGACTACGCTATTGGGGCAGTCCTTACTCAACACGAGCATCTAGTGGCATATCACAATGAGACACTTTCAGACACAGTCCGGAAGTATCCCACTTCTGAAAAAGAGATGTATTCCATTGTGCAGGCCTCCTGACAGTGGAAGCATTACATTTTGGGGAAGGAAATGGTCATCCACACATACCACCAACCCCTGCAGTACATACAGACCCAAGGGAAATTGCAGAATGATCAGCATTAGAAGTGGTCCACATACCTACAACAGTTCCATTTGAATATCAAGTATAAGAAGGGCAGCACCAATAATGTTGCAGATTTCCTTAGTCGACCACCGATCATGGCGTTAACCACCGTGCTCAACTCTTGTGGGCACGAGACTTTTGATTGGCCACTTCTCTACAAAAGCGACCCAGAATTTAGCCACACATACCGAACACTCTTGGAGGGTTAGCATGTTCTATATTTTCACCTGCAGGATGCCCTGTTATGCCACATAGGTCACCTTTATGTTCCTTGAAGCGAGCGTGCCAAGATGATTTGGGAAGCACACTACGATCAGGTTGCTGGGCATTTCGGGGCTGAGAAAATGGCAAATACTGCAGAAGTATTTCTATTCGCCGAATCTTTGACAGGATATCGGGAAATACATCAGATCATGCACTGCCTGCATCATTGCCAAACCGACCATCAAGAAGCAAGGCCTCTATACCCCACTGCCTACCACTAGTCGACCTTGGGAATCCATCTCCATGGATTACATGTCAGGCCTTCCTTCCACTAAGCATGGAAACAACTATGTTTTTATGGTCGTCGACAAGTTCTCAAAGATGGCCATTATGGTGGCCTACAAGAAGAATATCACAGCTGAAGCCACTGCTAAACTATTCTTTGAATGAGTGTGGGTACACTTTGGGATCCCACAGTGTCTCATCTCAGATAGGGACAGCAGGTTCCTTAGTACATTTTGGTCCAGTCTCTGGTCGATGATGGACACCAAACTCACTAAGTCCACAACCTTCCATCCTCAAACTGATGGCTAGACAGAGGTTGTCAACAGGATGATCGTACACATTCTGTGCATGTACAACTCAAAGCATCCACGCAGATGGGAGGAAAGCCTCCCCTATGTTCAGAATAGCTAGAAATGGGTTCTCCACAGCTTCACTGGCCACAACCCTTTTTAGGTGGTCTTGGGATTCCAACCACTGTGTCCCATTGATGTGGCCATGCCATTTGCAGCTACTCACATAGATTCAGCTCATTTCTAGTCTAAAACAAATAAGGCAAAAAACTTCATTGAGCACATCCAACATATTCGCCAACAGGTCCATGACATTATGGAGAAATCAAATTCCAAGTACAAGCAACAACATGATCAACATCAGGTGCCACACAAGTTTCAGGTGGATGACAAAGTCTAGTTGCATTTACAAAAGGAATGCCTTACTAGAGCCTATCGAAAACTCATACCACTCCGATATGGTACTTACACCATTACCAAGGCCATGGGAGACAATTCATTTGAGCTCAGCACTCCCACATTCCTTGGCCTGCACCCAGTGTTCAATCTGGACCACCTTCGGCCATACTTTCCATCATTACTAGACACATCCGACATTGCAGAATAGCTCACACCCACAGAGTTAAATCCAGATTACATGGAACAAGTTTCAATTGATCGGATCATGGACACACAAATCAAGTGCATTCGCCAGCTAAATATCCAACTGTATCGAGTTGTCAAAGTAGGCCAACTCCTTCACCAGGTGTTATAGACAATTTTGTGCCTTGCAGCAACAAGCATGAATTGTCAATAATCCAAGGGATCCAAAGTTCCCTAAACATGATGTTCCTACCCCTAGAGGAACAAGGTCAGCAAACCAACAGCTCTCAGATCAGTTCTCCACCTGAAAACACTCAAAAACAAGCAATCCTGAAATCAAAGCAGGTGCTCCACTGGGTTTCTACGCTGAAACACAACTGCTCCATGGTGTACCTGCGTTGCAAAGCAGGCAGAACAAAGCCCACCTGCGTTGGGCGAGTTTGGACATGTGGCAGAGTGAGTCATAGCTTTGGAATCTTCCAAAATTGACACTTGGATCAGGTATTTCGCCTTGTGATGAGTCAGAGGCTTTGTTTCTCCAAGTGGAAGCAAGGTTCACCAAGTGGACTCAAGAACTGAAGATCAACTAAAGATTAACTGAAGAGAGAGAGGACACAAGGCAGCTACACATCAGTTGCAAGCTGACTCATCCTTTCTCAATTCATCTATATATTGAGCTCTCTCCTATGAGCTCAAGAGGCTGGAATTTTGTGCAAAGTAATGATATGCTGTTGGTTTCATTCTTGAGTTATTGGGTGATTGTTTGAGAGAGGTGAAGAAGAGCAATTCTTTCTGCTGGGAGGTGTTGCTGGGTTGGAGCCTGCAATGGTTGTAATCCTCTCAGAACCTTTATTTCTTCATTAATAAAAGATATTGAGGTTCTTCTATGTGCTTTTGTTCAATTATATATTGTGATGATTGCATGTTTGGTTTACACTAATCCATAAACCAGTTATGATTGCATGCCTCTTGTAGTTTCCTTCTTTGTCATTGTGCAGGATCTCATTGTAGCTGGGCGAGCAGAAGGACAAAGAGCTAGGAGCAAGCGGCCAAAGAGGGGAGTTTGGATTCGACATTAAGCGCAAGGCAACGGTTAGTGCTTCCTCCATTCTCTTTTGCTTTCATAAAGAAGTAAACTTTCATTAGTTTGTTTTACAGTTGTTGCTAAGGAACTGTCACCCTTAGAGTGGGTTAGGGTCATCCGAGTCGGATACTTTTCCCTACAACAAACTGGCGACTCCACTGGGGATCGTATCCGTTTGATTGTGTTTGTAGTATCTTTTCTATTCATTTCCTGAACAAAAGAGTACCAAATCGAAAAAGCTTTTGACTATATCAAAAGCGAAGTAGAGGGGCAGCTACTCTTGCTCATTTTCTGAGCAGATTCATGATTTGAAGAGCTGATCTACAAAGATCCTTGTAAGCTCTTAGTGATAGCTTTGCACCTTCTAAATCATCCCTTTGATTATGCTTGACTGAATGCTTCTGATTTGAGCAAAAACCGTGCATTTTTGAGAAAATTATAACCCGGAAACTGTGAAAACGCAACTCTCGTTTTCCAAAGCAGGTAGTACACAGGCTACCTGCTTTGCAACGCAGGTCCCGAACTGACTACCTGCGCTGAGAGCCAATTTGACTGTGCAGAGCCTACGCTGACCCAAATTTGCTTAGTGCATTTGGGGTTTCCTCTTTTCTCTTGCCTGTTTTCACTTAGTTTTGCTGCTAAGTGTCAGTCTTGTGCCTGTTTTGAAACCAATATTACTTGCCATCATTCTGCCTCTGTTATATAACGAAATTGTACTTGTTCTTTGTATTTCTTGCTCATTTACAATTTCCCATAACGAAAAGTAAACTAGTCATGCTTTTGGCCTCTTAGATCTGACCCTGTGTTAGGCGTTTTGCTGGTCTAAAGAGTTAGCTTGTTTGCTGTCCATAGCTGGTTAGTCATTTTACTTTCGTTCATATGGTTTGATTTCATGTATTTCCAGTGATTAAGCAAGTGAATCTTAAGGTGTCTTTTGATTTTGGACAAACTTGTTTACTTTCGCTTTAAATCGAAATCAAAGTTATATAACCACTTTCTTTTTGTATCCATCCACATTAAGAAAGGGAAAAGAAAATACATGCATTGTGCATTTTGCATTTGACTGTGTGCTTGACGATTTAGAAAAATTTGCATTTTAGTGTGTGCTCTATGATCTGTGTGAAAAGATTTGCCTTTCTTTTCCCTCAGTAGTTAAGGTTTTCAAAGTTGAAAGATTGAAAAGTTTGCTTCTCATCTTAGACTGCATTCAGGAATTTGTTATATACATCTCGTGGTGATCCTTAAAGGCAAACTGATAAGCAAGATCAACATTAAAATAAATCCAATTTACATAACAACGCTTTGTAACATAACGCAAACACATAGAGGTCTAGGAAGAGACGTGTTCCGGCGTCGTTAAACATAGTGACTGTCGATCTCTACGAAGGTGGGTGATTCCTCCTGAGAGTCGGTGGCACTAATACGGACTTGTGCTCCCACGTACCGTCGCGTATATATTGGGAGACCCCTATAGGCAATTATCCTTTATCCATAGGAAGCCGTGTCGACCGCCCTACTGATCGCGATGCAGTGAACACAGCATTCACGAAGATCGACCACCCGTACCGTAAAACGTATTCTGTGGTTTCGCGAAAAGTTTGGCACACCCTCTGCCTAGAACTCCAGAGTAGTTTCTTTTGGCCTTTTTCAAACTCTATAACTGAAAAAGTCCATCCGAGCATTTGTCACTTCGGGCTCGTTAAAACATCGAAGGCGACTAGAGTCATCTTTAGCTTTTTCTCGACTCTTAAAACATGAAAAAGCAAGTTTGTGTCTAAAAGCGTCGTTAATAAAATTTATTTTAAGCGGAACAAAATCACCTGTTATTCCCACGTTGATCTTTCAGTTGAAAAGTATGGAGCCCACCAACCAAGGAGGCAACCTTGGCGGAAGTCCAAATCCCTTCTCCTCTTGGGGAGATGTTGGTGTGCCTCATATGGCAACATTGTCACTTCCAGGATTGACAATTGGCCTACCTGTATGGCTCTTTTCAACTAATGTAGTCCAGATCGCCACTAATCCTGAGCAGTCGAATCAACAATCAGACCAGTCTAGGACTACCCACCAGCCTTCCACTTCTTACAATACTTCCTCTGATCCTTCATCTTCGCGAGGTAGAACTGGCAAAAGTCAGCCTCCCAAGGAGAAGAAGGAAAGGAAGAAGAGAGAAAAGAAGCAGAAGGAGCCTATGGCGAAGGCAACTGGGGGCAAGCAAAAGACAGCTGACAAAAACCCACACACTGCATCGACCGGGCCTAAATCGCCATGTGTCATTTGCGAAGGGGCCCACTTCCATCGTGATTGTCCTTGTATTCCCCGGATACTAAGGGACTGGTCCCCAAGATTGCACAATCCGGTAGCATCAACCTCTGGCAGTCATGTTGATTGCAGTCCGTCAACTAGCGAGAGTGAAGGACGAAGAGGGAGACCAAGATCACCCTGTATATTGTGTGAAGGCGAGCATGCCATCCACAAATGTCCATTCTTAGATGAGGCAAAGAGAGTTTTGGAAGATCGTCCGGTTTCGCCATTACGACTTCCTCCTGGATACCAAAAACTCGCGCCTAATCCCTCGATAGTTGAAAATCCAGCTGACCCGCCCAAGTGGTCAGCTGAAGTGTCGGTCATTGAAAATGAACCTACTGAATCCAGACCAGACGAAAGTCTAAAGGTCGAAACGGCAGTTGACCCGGTTCTTCCTTCAGAGGTTTCATCGTCCAATGACTCCGTCATTGAAGATCCATCTTCAAATGACACCCTCACTGAAGAGGATAAGGATGACACCGTCCATATTCTTTTCATCAACACAGACTCTGATGAGCATCAGGGCAATGCGCCCATTCCTTTATCGCAGGAAGGAACATCGTCAGGGTCGTATCCGGCCGTATATTCGGTCCCACCACCAAGCAACCTAGTTGTATCCTTTGATTGGAATCAACTAGGCAGACCCCGGTTACCAGCCAGTATCCCATTCAGAATCATAGTCCAAATCTACAGAATGGTGATGGCTGGAACTATCATTGATGAAGGGGCATCTGTGAGTATCCTTTCCTCTGTTTCTTGGAAAGCACTGGGTTGCCCGGCGCTTTTACCTGAGATGAGAAATCTATCAGGTTTTGATAAAGGAACCAGTCACCCGTTAGGGATTCTCCCCAATGTTCCGCTTACATTGAAAGGGAAGTCAGTTCGCATGAACATCATGGTCGTCCAGGGACCCTTGGCATATAACTTACTCCTTGGACGAGACTATATATATTGCATGGAGGCAATAGTGTCCTCGCTCTTTAGAGTCATGTGTTTTCCGCACGAAGGAAGAATGGTCCAGCTAGTAGACCAACTTTCATTTCCAGGATCACGCATTGCAAATAGTCAAATACCATCCCTTAACGGTTTATTCGCTCAAGGAATGCCACTGCCTCCGGTTCTACTTCCCGATGAATGCGAGTAATCAGGAAAGAAAGAACTGGGACCCAGGGGGCATGCACCCTGGCCTGCCTCGGGCAGAGAAAACCTTGGGTATAAAGTTAATTTCCGCAGAAGAATGGACTAGTCCGTACCCCGTCCGGCAGTGGAAGAGAGGGTTGTTCTAGGGTAAAATTCTTTTGTCAAAGTTATGTGAGCGAAGCGGTCGCTCCCTTTGTCTAAAGAAGTGGGCTCTCCTAAGGAGGGGGTCTATTTGTGGCAGCAAGAAGCCACCATCTTTGAATGTCAAGCCTCACCCATTAAAACAAGCTGTTTTGAAGGATAAGTAGGGGCAGTCTTCAAAGAAAGAGATGAAATTGCTGCAACAAGTGGTCACCATCCTTAGCAACCTAATGATAGACATCGCCGAAAAGAGAGTTTAGTTTGCGGCAGCAAACAAAACCATTTTTCAGATAATAAGTAAGAGATGGCAGAATCTCGAAATTATACTTTATACCTGGGGGCATGCAAACCTTTTGGAATGCAAGCACAGGACGACTATTTATTTTTTTAAATTTTTAGGTCCTCCTTTTAACCCTGTAGGTCTAACCCGTTAAACTCGTAGGATTAGCCGTTTCCAGCTTGCATAAAGAAAGGATGAAGGGCAAAAGTTAAAACCTGCCAATTTGGAGTAATTAGTGAGGTATCGCTCCTTAAATAAGATTACCTCACCTAAAGCATTCCTTGTATTAAGACTGGTATAAATCGAGCAGTTTTAGCAATGTTCATGCTCGTTAAAAAATAAACGCAAGAATCGAGCAGTTTTAGCAATGTTCATGCTCGTTAAAAAATAAACGCAAGAATCGAGCAGTTTTGGCAATGTTCATGCTCATTAAAAAATAAACGCAATCATCGAGCAGTTTTTGTGCAGAAGTTCATGCTCATTAAAAAATAAACGTAGATTGTGAGCAATCCTTCCCTAGCAGTTCAAGCTCATGCATAAAAAATGAACCGGTAAACAACCTCGAGAAATGTAACCTTTGAAAGCCATATTAAAAGCCCTTGGTCGTGTTTATATGCCATCACCTCCATCTGTTCATTTGGCCAATCGTTCACCTCCATATGTTTGTTTACCCATTTTGAGGAACAGCAGCGAAGAGTGATTTCACTTAGCCATCCTTGTGACACTGCCGTGATTGGAGAATTCCAACCTGTACCTGGAATCTGCTGCTATCCCTGTTCATCACTCGTTCCTCAAAAGACGAGTCTTCTTTGAGCTCTTTTCACTGACTCGTAAAATATGAAAAGTTTGCCGAGTTTTGGCCTTCCAGCTCGTTAAAGCGACCGGAAAGCTATCCCTCCTCTAGATTTTAATCTTTTTGGACCTGAGGGATTATTGCACAAAAAGATCGAGCGCTTGTTTTGTTCGGCTCGTTAAAGCAACCGAAAATTCATCCCTTCTGTATTGTTTTATACTTTTTCGGACTTAAGGGATTAGATGACGAAAAAGGAATTTTGGAGTTAACTTTTCGTGCCTTTTCAGACTCTCTAAAAATGAAAAGGACCGAGTTTTCCTTGTCGTTAGACTCGTTAAAATGATTAAATAGCGACAAACTTGTCTTTAGACGAGAACGAGTTTCCCTATCGCTAGGCTCGTTAAAACATAGCGATGGGCTTGCCCGAAGGGCAGGTTATAGAACAAGCATATGTTATCCTCCTCAAGCTTGACAAAAATAAAGAGGTACTGGTCAGCAATGACTGGGGAAAAATTGGGAGAACCTCACAGTATTAATGGTAGCAAGTCGCTCTTGAACATGACACTTTGTCCTCCGTCCGCTTCGGGTTGGGTTGTTTCATTCATCGATCGCAGAATCATGGTCCTCGCCACACCATCCACAATTGGGGTAATGCTACCAATCCATCACATCAGTGTCGTTATATGTTCAAGAGATGTGGTTCTGTAAAGAGTCAACCCTGTTCCACCCACTGCCATACATTATCCTTCATCCACTTCATGACCGCCACCCTGAATCATACATCACAGTTTGTTTTCACCTCATCATTATCACTAGCTCCGTTCCGTGTCACTGATGTGGGATTCATTAAGGCCCTCCTTTGACGGATCGCTCCTTGTCGACATCAGCTCATTATCCAAGGAGTTGATCTAGGAACACCCCCCTCAGTACTTTGAAGCTTGCATGCCTCAATGGCAAGTTTCTCACTTCCGGCGACAGGTATACATTAATGACCTTCAACCAGAAGATTTTGCATGGTGGTCGACGCCAAGTCCTTTATTCCCACCATGTAGATTGTACTGCCGTACCTTGAGGGTCATCATCCTTATCGGTGATTCCTCTCGCGCTTGTTAACGGTTTACATTATTGACCGGTAATCAAGCGATGTCTTTCCATGTTCGACTTCAAGAAATTCTCACATGGATCGACTTGTACATCGAGTAAAGATCGGAAGAGATTGAAGACCCCGGATCTAGTTTCATCCATCCGGGTTGCGATATATATTCAGGACATAAAGACATTTGATATGTACATCATTGCAACAGATGATCATCCTTCTCAAAAGATGATAAATTCGGCAGAGAATTATCAGTGAAGGATGATAAATTCGGCAGAGAATTATCAGTCTAGCATCAGACGATCGTCTGTTCTATGTACCAAAATGTATTTATAAAGCTGAGCATGGGAATGCCCGCCTCAGCTAGATCATGAAAAATGTATGAAAAATAATGTATTGTATTGTATCTTATTACAGGACACTTCTCAGCAGATTGAATGAACTTCGGATCCTCTCAATAAAGCATTTCACCCGATAAACGACCTCATACTTTAGGGGGCATCTGTTATAGACAATTTTGTGCCTTGCAGCAACAAGCATGAATTGTCAATAATCCAAGGGATCCAAAGTTCCCTAAACATGATGTTCCTACCCCTAGAGGAACAAGGTCAGCAAACCAACAGCTCTCAGATCAGTTCTCCACCTGAAAACACTCAAAAACAAGCAATCCTGAAATCAAAGCAGGTGCTCCACTGGGTTTCTGCGCTGAAACACAACTGCTCCATGGTGTACCTGCTTTGCAAAGCAGGCAGAACAAAGCCCACCTGCGTTGGGCGAGTTTGGACATGTGGCAGAGTGAGTCATAGCTTTGGAATCTTCCAAAATTGACACTTGGATCAGGTATTTCGCCTTGTGATGAGTCAGAGGCTTTGTTTCTCCAAGTGGAAGCAAGGTTCACCAAGTGGACTCAAGAACTGAAGATCAACTAAAGATTAACTGAAGAGAGAGAGGACACAAGGCAGCTACACATCAGTTGCAAGCTGACTCATCCTTTCTCAATTCATCTATATATTGAGCTCTCTCCTATGAGCTCAAGAGGCTGGAATTTTGTGCAAAGTAATGATATGCTGTTGGTTTCATTCTTGAGTTATTGGGTGATTGTTTGAGAGAGGTGAAGAAGAGCAATTCTTTCTGCTGGGAGGTGTTGCTGGGTTGGAGCCTGCAATGGTTGTAATCCTCTCAGAACCTTTATTTCTTCATTAATAAAAGATATTGAGGTTCTTCTATGTGCTTTTGTTCAATTATATATTGTGATGATTGCATGTTTGGTTTACACTAATCCATAAACCAGTTATGATTGCATGCCTCTTGTAGTTTCCTTCTTTGTCATTGTGCAGGATCTCATTGTAGCTGGGCGAGCAGAAGGACAAAGAGCTAGGAGCAAGCGGCCAAAGAGGGGAGTTTGGATTCGACATTAAGCGCAAGGCAACGGTTAGTGCTTCCTCCATTCTCTTTTGCTTTCATAAAGAAGTAAACTTTCATTAGTTTGTTTTACAGTTGTTGCTAAGGAACTGTCACCCTTAGAGTGGGTTAGGGTCATCCGAGTCGGATACTTTTCCCTACAACACCAGGGAAAGTGGCTCACCAAGGACCAAGTTCAGCAGAAGTTTCCTCATCTCATGGAGGAACTCAACGCAATGGGGACCATTTCTTCCTAAGGGGGGAGGAATGATCCAGGTGGATATTGGTGGCCACCCACCAACTCCACTTGGACCCCCACCATTTCTTTGTTCAATTTTTCAGTTTCCTTAATTGTAGCATAGTTTACTATTTTTAGCAGTTTTTCTAGTCCTAAACTTCCAAAGTCGTTTTGAGGCCCTAAACGACATTTTTTTGGAAATCTACCACTAGTCTAAAACCGTATTTTTCGTCGTAGTTCTCGGAGATATCTTTCCAATGGGTTATCATGCACGTCAAACGGAGATAATATGACCAAGTCATGACCCTAGGAAGTTGGCTGTCCAACTTACCCCAACGGGGCCCATAAACTCTTGGTGTTACATCTCCTTGGGTTAGGGTTTTGGTTTGATTAGGGTTTTCTCTTATTGTTCAATAATAAAAAGGTCCTTGAGCCTCATTGTAAGGTAGTTCAGAGGCATGTATCCACCACATCTCTTCTCAGAGATAAGCTACAATCACCCTAGTTGGTTTATTTCCATTTCTATTTGTAAGCATATTTCAGTATTTTACATTAATGAGATGAAGTATTATTTCCACTGCATCTCTGTGTTTATGGTTATCTCTGTAATTTTTTGTGTTCCTGTTTAAATTCGGATCATTCGTAGAGATGTGAAGTTCAATGAAGAGAAGGCCATGAGATGTTCCCTTGAGAGGGAGCTTCAATTACATGCAAATGAGGAGATTTTAGCTCCAAAGGAGGAACCTCAAGATGATGTGGAGCAACCACATGCAGAGGAGCAGAGAGTGGAAGCATCCACTCACGTAGATGCTTACATAGATGGAAGAAAGTGCACTAGAGAGGCTAGAAGATTGATGCATGATGCTAGAGAGAATGTGGGAGCACCCACATCACAGCGCAAGCAAAGGAAGTCACCATATTGGTACACTAGCTACATGGTTCTAATGAGCGAGAGTGTAGAGATTGATCCATCCTCATTCAAGGAAGTAGTGAAACAACCAGTATGGGTTGATGCCATGGTTGAGGAGTATGACTCCATTATCAGAACCAATGTTTGGGAAGTTTTCCAAAGACCAACAGACAAGTCAGTGGTGAGTTCTAGATGGCTTTACAAGGTAAAGCAAACAACAGTTGGGAGTGTGGAGAAACACAAGGCTAGATTTGTGGCCAAAGGGTTATCTCAGGGGGAGGGAATTGATTACAATGAGACCTTTGCTCCAGTAGCAAGGCACTCATCAATCATATCTATTCTAACATTGTTAGCGCAGATGGGATGGAAGATACATCAAATGGATGTGAAGACAACATTCCTTAATGGTACGATTGAGGAAGAGGTGTATATTGAGTAGTTGGAAGGATTTGAGACCTTCAACGGAGATTCACATGTGTGCAGACTCAAGCGAGAATTATATGGACTGAAACAAACACTCACGTCTTGGTACACCAGAATTGACAACTATTTCACAAGGTTGGGCTTCACCAAAAGTGAAGAAGATGTGAACCTTTACCATATTGTGGTTGAAGGTAAATTGTTGATTATAGTATTATATGTCAATGATTTTATTCTAACAAGTGATGAGAAGCTGATAAAATCTTGCCAAGAGGATCTTGCAATAGAATTCAAGATGAAGGACCCGAGGCTTATGCATTACTTTCTTGGTATGGAAGTATGACAGGAGAAGAGTGTTGGCATTATGATGAATGTGTTGTACTTGATGGAAACCCACTTGTATCAGAACATCTCACTTATACATAACTAGATGAATCTACAGAAGAGAGAACACATGGGATGCAGGGCAGCTCAAAGGAATCAGTTCAGATGTAATGTACAATGACAACTCATTAAGTTGACAGTTCTTAATATGGCAAGTTAGCTTTGCCATCAAGTCCAAAGGGGGAGATTGTTGGCATTATGATACAAGTGTTTTCCTTGATGGAAACTCACACAGATGACAGATCATAGTGCAGCAGGTCAGTAGCAAAGAATTGATGATCAGACTACAAATAATGAAGAAAGAAAAGTATATACGCGGGTTCACTATATACCAAGTCGTGTACACATGCAGTTCACTATATACCAAGTCACGTATATACGCAGGTTTGCTATATACCAAATAGTGTATACACGCAGGTTATACACGTAGGTTCACTATATACAAAGGCGCGTATACACGCGGGATTGCTGATCAAAATTTTCATATGCGTATGCACGCACTTTCATGCACGGAAAAGCGCGTACATGTGGGAAAGCTTATTTTTGGGTCCGTGGTATTTAGACCTATGGTTTTGGACCTTGGTATTGCGTCTGGAGTGTTGAACCTAGGTATTGGGTCCCTAGTATAGGTTCTAAATGGTTTTGGACCATGGTATTGAGTAAGGCCTAAGACTATAAAAGGAGAAGAAGATCATTAGGCAAAGGCAATTTAGAAAATCTTGAATATCTGATGATGTATGAGATCTAGTATGCAGGTTATGGGTTCATAATGCTTTGCTTGATCTGAGCTAAGGAGGAATCTCAGAGTTGATCTAATGATAGATCGGGATCAAATGGTTTGGAATGAATCATCTCTATATGGTTTGATCATGCTTGTTCTAGATCTGTATACTGACGCATGTAATATTCTGATCTGGGTATAACTTAAGATTGAAATAGCTTCAAAACATGAATGAATATTTACAGATGTATACGCTGGTTGACTTTGATAAAAGTGCATACATATGTAGGTTAGATACATCTAAGTAGGGTATACAATATGAACTATGATGTTTGAAGTTACAGGTGGTTCTGGTTGTTGATGCAAAGTCTGAGTTCTAGTGACTGTTTATTGGTGTCAGTATTCTACATATTCAGATTGGTTGATTATGTTTAGCTTCAGTGTTGATGAATGAGATCTATAATGAATCAAGGTCATAATGACTTATCTTTATGTGATCTAATGGACTAGATCTGGTTGCTAACTTATGTATTATCCTTGTATATGTAATGATCTGGGTATGTCTGAAGTCAGGAAGTGCAGCGAAGTTATAAGTAAGTAATTGATGACATATAAGCTAGTTTGCTTTGGTGAAGTTGCGTATACACCCTGGTTCAGCTCTTCCAAGTAGCGTATGCACTCTGATGCATTATTTTTGATGATACAGTTAGATCTGAACATTGTTGCAGAGTTCTGTGTTCTGCTCTGTGTTCTGGTGACTGTAGTTTGTTGACAGGGTTTCAGTGATTCAGTTTTGGGTGATTCAGAGATTGATGATGCTAGTGTTGATTGATTGTGTGCTTCAATGATATTGATGGGTCCAGTATGAAAATTGGATGAAACACGGACTTCAGATTATGGTGTTGTGCTTCAGGAGTATCCAGTCTGAAAATTTATGAAACGTGGTACCTGGAGGAAGAAAGAGAAGGTTTTAGCCTTATGTAGGTCGGCACCTACGTACTAGTACATTAGCTAGTACAAGAGCTAAGGGGGTGGTAGCTCCCTTCCAATAGCAGCTAGAAAACGAGTGAAGGTTGGAGCGTTCAGTAGGCCAGCACCTACGTACTAGTAAAAGGATCGGCTAGTACAAGAGCTAAGGGGGTTGCAGCTCCCTTCCAGGAGAAGCTAGAGAACGAGAGAAGGTTGTAGCCTTCTGTGGGTAGAAGCTTGTGTACTGGTATAAGACTGCACTAGTATAGAAATATTGTAAAAATAAGTTTCTTATTAAAAGAAGATAGAGACAACTTGCAGCAGGTGGTTTTCACCCACATTGGGTTTCCACCTTATATCATGGTGTTCATGTGTGCTTCTTGTATGTGATGATCTTTTCTGTTTTACTACTCCTGTTTACTGTTCATATGGCTAATAATGTTCTGATGCACTCATTAAGGATCAACTAACTAAATCATAAGTTTACTGGATATACACTTGTTGCACTACACACAGTTGCGTATACACACGGTTTGCCTTAATTGAAGTAGCGTATATGAATCTTAATATGGAAAAGAAAAAGTTATATTGATTTGATAATACTGATTCACCCCCCCCCCCCCCCCCCTCAGTATTATTCCCAACAATTGGAACCAAAGCCAAGTTCTTTGGTAGAAGCTTGATCGCTTGAAGGAGATCCATAGATCAATGGGAAAGAAGCTTAAGAAGAAAGCGCCTAAGAAGAAGAAGACATCTCAGAAGAGATATGACAGTGGGAGAATCGATTGGGGAATATGTGGAAGAAGCACTTCAGATTCAGAATCACTTTAGAATGAAGAACTATCAGGTATGAATTTGTCATCCTCTGGTGATACATTTATCCATCCATTTGAAGATGATGAAAGTGATAGCAAAACAACTGAATTTGCTCTTATGGGTGAGCAAGAAAGATATCAAAAAGAGGTAGAATTTAAAAGGCTTACAGACAAAATTAGAGATCAACAAGATCTATTGAACAAAAGGGAATGTGCCTTCAAAAAAGAAGCTACCAAACTAAAAGCTCAACTAGAGGAAGGAAACAAGGTAAGGAAATTATTCAAGGACAAGGAAAATCAATGTCAAAAGTTGTAGGATGAAGTGACATCGTTAAGAAATGAAGTCAATAAAAGGAGCACAACAATCAAGAAACTTAGAGATAGATCCAGTTACTATGAAAGTCTTGAAGCTACGATCCTCTCGCTAAAAGAAGATCTTGAAGAATCAAATAAGCATAATAAAGAACTACTCCAAGCTCTTGAAAAACAAGAAAACGAAGTTCTTGAATTAAGACACCAGTTGGAAGAAGGAAGAAAAGTTGAAGAAAACATGAAGAAGCAGTATCGTGAAAAGGAAGAGCAACTTCAGGTTGAGGTAAATATTCTAAAAGATAACTTAGAAGAAAAGGATAAGCTCTTACGATTTCAAGATAGTACTAAGATATTGGATGATATTCTTAGTAGTCAAAGGTCTCTTGCTGTCAAAACTGGTCTTGGTTTTCATGAATCTATTGAAGGTGAATCTAGTTCACAAAATAAGACAAGGAACTCTAATGCACAATCTGAAATACTCAACAAGGAGATGAGAGGTCAATCCCATCAACAACCAAGGAAAGAAATTCTTCAAAGAAAACTTTTTACTCCTCTGATGAATAATGTTGAATGTTATGTATGCCATAATCTTGGACATGTTGCAGCCAGATGCAGAAATAGAATGGTTCAAGACCATCACACAGAAAGATCATCTCGTTCCAGGTACTTTAAGGGATATTGTTTTTCTTGCAATATGTTTGGTCACAAAGCTGTTGATTGCTACAGAAGGAATATGAAAAATATAAGATGTTATGCATGTAACAAGCTGGGACATATAGCAAAGGAATGCAGGAACAAAGTACGGGCACCATACCAAAAGGAGAAAACATCATCACACTTGAAGATATGGAAGAAGAAGGAAGTACAGTCAGGAAAATGTGGCACAGCACAATGTACAGACATAACAGACTCAGAGGGAACTGAAAGTGTGAAACTTTAGTGCTCTAAATCTCATACGCAAGTTTCATGAAGAAAAGTCGTGTATATACGTGAATTAGGCAGAGCACAGTCGCGTATATGTCTGTTTGAGAAAAGCAGTGGGACAGGCTCAGGAAGAGGGTCTAATATGATTCAGTCCATTATTTTCTTTGTTTGATAATGGTTACAATCTGTAGATGATATGTGGAAATTTCTTGATACTTGTAAGATGTTTAGAAGTGTTTTGATCCTAAATTAATGATGATGATTCCTTGATACTTCTTTCTAATATATGCATGATCAGATCTGACAATGAACAGATGGCACAGGTTCAAGGGGAGCATATGCTTTTAATAATGCATTGTTGGCATGATGGTTAATAGTCCTTGGTAATGATGCTTATATGACTAAATGGTACATCTTGCTATGATATGGTTATGAGTTTTCCATGATAAAATCTCATATGATTCTTGGGGTTACATAGTTGGTGTTCAGACCAGATTTGTGGTTGATTCTCTGATGATGCATATATGGTGCTTACATGGTGATCTTCATAAGGATAAGGAGAAGTACAAAGTACTTGGTGATGAGTCACTCATATGCTACTGTCGTCATATGCATAAAGATCATATAATACAGTTATGATGCAGGATTCCTATAGTTCTTGGCGCTCATGTGGATGAGGATTGTTGATGTTGATGATATTAAGAAGTCTTGACAAATGATCTTGAGCTCAAGATACATAGTGCTAGATACATGAATGATTACTAAAAGTTGCATTGTTGGAGACATGATGATGATGATGAGTTCTTACCTATATGATGATAGGTTGATACTTACATATGTTGATTGATGCAGATGTTCCCAAAGTGATGAGACTTGGATCATGCAGATCTTGATGAGACGACTATGGTGTTTTTCACATATGAAATAATGTGAATGATTTTGTATGTCATATGCAGAATTCTGTTCAAAAGGATGAGTTGATATCTATATGCAGACATACCTTGTTATAGGTTGATGACTTATACACTAATGGACATATACAAGTTGCTGGTCTAGATGCTGTTGACAGATGCTTATGGAGCAGATCATACATTGTGTATGATAGGTCCTGATGACTATCATGGTCTTATTTAGATGTTTGGTCTCTGTTAAAAATGTCATGTAAAGGTCATATCAAGACTCATGATGTAATAGTTTGTCTCTATATATTGTAGTCATTTGATGAATCCCTTTTGGTCATATGATGTAATTTGTACCCCCACTATGCATGGGAAAGATGATGTAATATTTCAGTCATGTATAAACAATTGGTATCTGGTATATCCCCACTTGGTTGGGTGGATGAGTCAATATTGGTATATCCCCACTTGGTTGGGAGATGGATGTATGTATGAGTCTTTGGTGATAGGAAGGTCATTTATGATAGAGTCATGTTCTTCTTGTAGAACATCTTTTTGCAGACCTTGCTTACAGTCAGGGGGAGCATGAACAGCACTCTTCAGCAGAGTAGAGATTTCAGAATGTAATCAGAGGGAGCATGGATAGATTGGTACAACTTGGCATATACAAAGGGGGAGCTCAATCAGAGATTTCAGCAGGTACTCAAGGGGAGTATGGACAGCAGAATGTATATCAAGGAAGAGAATATCTTGGTCTGCCCTTTGCCCTTGATGTCAAAGGGGGAGAGTGACTTGGTATGGTTGTTGCCATCAAGTCCAAAGGGGGAGATTGTTGGAATTATGATGCATGTTTTGTACTTATACATAACTAGATGAATCTACAGAAGAGAGAACACATGGGATGTAGGGCAGTTCAAAGGAATCAGTTCAGATGTAATGTACAATGACAACTCATTAAGTTGATAGTTCTTAGTATGGCAAGTTAGCTTTGCCATCAAGTCCAAAGGGGGAGATTGTTGGCATTATGATACAAATGTTGTCCTTGATGGCAACTCACACAGATGACAGATCATAGTGCAGTAGGTCAGTAGCAAAGAATTGATGATCAGACTACAAAGAATGAAGAAAGAAAAGTATATACGCGGGTTCACTATATACCAAGTCGTGTACACACGCAGGTTCACTATATACCAAGTCGTGTATATACGCAGGTTTGCTATATACCAAGTAGTGTATACACGCAGGTTCACTATATACAAAGGTGCGTATACACGCGAGATTGCTGATCAAAAGTCACGTATGCATATGCACACACTTTCATGCACGGAAAAGCGCGTACATGTGGGAAAGCTTATTTTTTGGCCCATGGTATTTAGACCTATGGTTTTGGACCTTGGTATTGCGTTCGAAGTGTTGAACCCAGGTATTGGGTCCCTAGTATTGGTTCTAAATGGTTTTGGACCATGGTATTGAGTAAGGCCTAAGACTATAAAAGGAGAAGAAGATCATTAGGCAAAGGAAATTGAGAAAATCTTGAATATCTGATGATGCATGAGATCTAGTATGTAGGTTATGGGTTCATAATGCTTTGCTTGATCTAAGCTAAGGAGGAATCTCAGTAGTTGATCTAAGGATAGATCGGGATCAAATGGTTTGGAATGAATCATCTCTATATGGTTTGATCATGCTTGTTCTAGATCTGTATATTGACGCATGTAATATTTTGATCTGGGTATAACTTAAGATTGAAATAGCTACAAAACATGAATGAATATTTACAGATGTATACGCTGGTTGACTTTGATAAAAGTGTGTACATACATAGGTTAGATACATCTAAGTAGGGTATACAATATGAAATATGATGTTTGAAGTTACAGGTGGTTCTAGTTGTTGATGCAAAGTCTGAGTTCTAGTGATTGTTTACTGGTGTCAGTGTTCTGGTTGATTATGTTTAGCTTCAGTGTTGATGGATGAGATCTATAATGAATCAGGATCATAATGACTTATCTTTATGTGATCTGATGGACTAGATCTGGTTGCTAACTTATGTATTATCCTTGTATATGTAATGATCTGGGTATGTCTGAAGTCAGGAAGTGCAGCAAAGTTATAAGTAAGTAATTGATGACATATACGCTGGTTCGCTTTGGTGAAGTTGCGTATACACGCTAGTTTGGCTCTTCTAAGTAGCGTATGCACTCTGATGCATGATTTTTAATAATACAGTTAGATCTGAACGTTGTTGCAAAGTTCTATGTTCTGCTCTGTGTTCTGGTGACTGTAGTTTGTTGACAGGGTTTCAGTGATTCAGTTTTGGGTGATTCAGAGATTGATGATGCTAGTGTTGATTGATTGTGTGCTTCAATGATATTGATGGGTCCAGTATGAAAATTGGATGAAACGTGGACTTCAGATTATGGTGTTGTGCTTCAGGAGTATCGAGTCTGAAAATTTATGAAACGTGGTACCTGGAGGAAGAAAGAGAAGGTTGTAGCCTTCTATAGGTCGACACCTACGTACTAGTACATCAGCTAGTACAAGAGCTAAGGGGGTGGCAGCTCCCTTCCAGTAGCAGCTGGAAAATGAGTGAAGGTTGGAGCATTCAGTAGGCCGGCACCTACGTACTAGTGAAAGGATCGGCTAGTACAAGAGCTAAGGGGGTTGCAACTCCCTTCCAGGAGAAGCTAGAGAACGAGAGAAGGTTGTAGCCTTTTACAAGTAGAAGCCTGTGTACTGGTATAAGACTGCACCAATATAGAAATATTGTAAAAAGAAGTTTCTTATTAAAAGAAGATAGAGACGACTTGCAGCAGGTGGTTTTCACCCACATTGGGTTTCCACCTTATATCATGGTGTTCATGTGTGCTTCTTGTATGTGATGATATGTTCTATTTTACTGCTCCTGTTTACTGCTCATATGGCTAATAATGTTCTGATTCACTCATTAAGGATCAACTAATTGAATCATAAGTTTACTGGATATACACTTGTTGCACTACACACAGTTGCGTATACACGCAGTTTGCCTTAACTGAAGTAGCGTATATGAATCTAAATATGGAAAAGAAAAAGTTATATTGATTTGATAATACTGATTCACCCCCCCCCCCCCGCCTCCTCTCAGTATTATTCCCAACAATGAGGAACTATTTGTCTCTCAGGGCAAGTATGCCAACAAGATACTGAAGATGTTCCACATGGAAAGCATCAAATCCATGGAGACTCATCTAACAGGTAACTGAAGGGGGGAAGATGCTACTTTAGGTGAAGTAGTGGAGGCTATTATTTATAGATAGCTTGTGGGTTCACTTATGTACTTGGTGAATACACGACCGAACATGTGTTTTGCAGTTAACCAACTTAGTCAATCCATGGTTAAGCCAACCAAAATTTATTGGAAGGTAACTAAACATGTGTTGAGATACCTTAGAGGCACCACTCAGTTTGGTCTTTGGTACAAACAGACAGAGGGAGTGAAGCTTCAAGTCTTCATAGCTACAGATTGCGCAGTGAGTCCTAAAAACACATCAAGGGGAATCTTCAGTATTGGGTGAGCAACATTTTCTTGGTATAACAGGAAGAAAAGATCAATTGCACTCAGTTCAACAGAAGCAAAGTACATGGCTTCTAGTCAAGCAATTTGTGAGGTTATCTGGATGAGGAAGATCCTTATCAAGTTATTTGGTCAACATATGGATCCTACAGTGATTTACTGTGACAATTAGAGTCGTATCAAACTCTATGAGAATCCAATTTTTCATGATCATTCCAAGCATATCAACATCTGGTATCGCCATCTACGAGATTGTGTGAAGAGGGGAATGATGTTGCTGGAGTACATTCCTACAGAGGAGCAAGATGCAGATATTTTGACAAAGGCATTGTTAAGATGAAAATTCAAGTTTCATAGAGGCATGATTGGGGTAGCAGATAATCCCTTTCTTGTTGAGAGGGAGTGTTGCAAAAATGCAACAAGAAAATCCTAATTTAATTTTGTCCTTGAATTAAATTAGGAATTAAATTCTAATTATAATTCTCATAGTAACTTGTAATAGTTAACTAAGTTAATTTGACTTAGTTGGCTCAGCTAATTCGAGTTGGAAGTCTATCTAGAGTCATGTAGAGTGGTTCCTAAATTTTAGGGGCCTAGGTTGAGTTATTTTGAGTTGAATTATTTAATTCAATTTAACTTATTTAAATTCAGTTAAACTAGTTCAAACCAAGGGAGGAATTAGTGGGAGATATAGTAGTAGGGTGTAACCTGCAGTAGTGGGGTGTAACCAACACTACTCAACCAGTAAACTAAAGATTCACTCATAATTAAGTCATGCATGTCTGATTAAAGAAAGACCCAATTGATATTGGAGTTCAGTTAACAATTAGTTGTAAAATCATCTAAATTAAACCGATGGTGCATGCAGTCAAAGGAAGGCCTAAGATGGATTCCGCAAATATGGATGAGGAATTTCCCAATTAAATATGGGTAATTCCCTAAGAATCTGTGCAAGAAAATAGGAGCTTGGAATGCAACAAATTTGGCTAAGTATTGGATGGAGCTTGTTTGTGAAGCAGTGAGACAGATTGAGATTGTGCAGAGGTTGCTTGGACTTGATTAAAAGCATTGTAATCTTCTCATATTTTCTGGTTGATGCAATATATGAATAACGAGGGTTTTTAAATATGACTTTCTCCATAAAATTATTGTGTTATGTGTGATTGAATTCTTTCTCTTTTATGCTTCGTGATTTCTTTGATCAATTATTGTTTCCACTAATGAGTAGAGTAGATTCAAGTCACTTTTTTTAACATATTACAATCTGCAATTTGAATCTACAAGGAATTTTTACATGGTATTAGAGCTAGATTTGTAGAAATATCTACAAAATCATCTCTCATGGGCAAGAATCAGAGATAATCCAACATATTGCATCTCTCTTTGGGGTGAAATCCAAATCTTTGTTTGGTGGCTTTAAGTACTTTGGATTTTTCTTAAAGTCATGCAAGTATGAAATTTTGGAATAGAGTTGGATGATAAATAAATTGGAGAGGATTCTTACCCTTTGGGACCACAAATGGTTGATAATGATTAAGTCAGTCTAGCAAGGGATTTCTATATTTTGGATGCACTTATTCCACCTTCCTTTGATGACCATCAAAAAAATCGATGCTATCATTGCTAAGTTTTTTTGGTCATGAGCTGGAAATAATGGGAAAATGCACCTAATCCGGCTCAACTCTCTTTCCAGACCATTTGTGTTAGGTGGATGGGGCTTTAGGGACATAATGAGCTTCATTTGGCCTGCTTTCTAAGAATTTGCGCTGGGCCTTTAATGAACATGGCATTTGGAAAAAGATAATTCAAGGGAAGTATATTCAGAAATTTAGCTTGGAGGATTGGGTTGTTGTAGGGGCCCCCTTTATAGGTAGAGCATCTTACATCTGGTGTAGTATGATGCTGGCTAAACCTTAGCTCTGTGGAAACTTGAGCTTGTAGGTGGGTAATGGAGAGAAGGTGTTAACTGACATGAATGCAATTAAGGGCTTCTTTGGAGACCACATTATTTCACCTCAAATCATTCTTTCTCTCAATCAACATGGAATTTTCAATTTAGCTAATTTGATTTCTCAGTCCCCCTCATTGCTCCTTTCCTCCTCCTGACCGCACTCGTGGAAGATTGTTCTACCAACAAAATTCGAATATGAATGAGAATCTTATATGATTAAATTGCGTGAAGTAGGGATTGCTTGTCCCACATGCTGGATAATCTTGCTTGGGGAGGAAGAAGTGCAACTGACAACATCTCTCTTAGTGAGATCTACTCATACATCTTTGGGAATATTCTACTTACCCCTTTTGATGACTGGACTATGATCATGTGGAAATGTGATCCCTCTCTAAAGCTCAAACGTTTTACTAGTTGACTCTCCACAATCACATCCTCACCTGAGAGAATCTGACGAAGACAGGTTCCCAGGGCTCAGGTATTTGCATTCTTTATGGTTGTGCTTTTGAAGATTGCTTGCATCTATTTTTGTCTTTCCCTTTTGCAATTGCAATCTAGGAGGAAGTCAGTTTTCTCCTCAATATCAATGTTGAGGGGGATCGTTTCTCGATTTTTTTGTGTCTCCAATTCTGGTCTTCTAGGCTAAAAGCTCATGGAACTCTCTTGTTGTATGTATTCTAGGGTATTTGGCGCTCCAAAATTGCCAATATTTCAGAAAATAAGCCCTCAAATATTACAACCACCGGCCTCAAGATCATTCCTTACTTCAATGAGATTAGCTTTTGGGTCCCTAGACCTTCCCACCGCTTTGTTTCCTTTAAGGACCTGGGGGAATCATTAGATTCTTTGATTGGGCCTCGTCTAGGGGTTGGTGTGATTCTGGTGCTTTTATCCAGCTCTACCCTGCTGATGCATATTGATTCTTTTGGCATAGAGGGACTGGGTCTAATCATAGGGCGAAGGTTGTGGCTTTGTGGGGGGTTCTTTAGTGTGTTGTATGGCTTGCCATTGATAAGATCAAGATTGATGGGGATTCAAAGACCGTCATCCATTGGGTATAGGGGAAGACTTCTATTGAGGTCCCTCTTGTTTATCATTAGATAGCTAATATCTTGTCTTTGCTACCAACTTTCCTTGAAATCTCTTCATGTTTACTGGGAATAGAACCTGGAGGTGGAAGCCCTCTCCAAGCGTGGAGTCTCTCTCCAGATTGGGCTGGTATTTTTTGAACTCTTGCATAATAGAGATGTTTTCGACTCGGGATCCTTGGTGTCCTAATCTGGGCTGGCTCTCCTTTTGTTCATTTTGTTCTGCTCGCTATTTGTTATGCCTTTGTGATGGCTTCTTGCATTCTAGACTCCTTTTTTGGACTCATTTTGATGTATTGGAGATTACTTCAATGGATCACTAATCTTATTAACCCATCTTGTTTTATGTTGATTCTCTGAAGGTTGTCTTACATTTTGATGCTCTTTGTCATGTTTTTTCCAAAAAATATGTGGTCGATTATTCTCCTTGGTTCATAGAATTATGTAATTCCTCTTTTTCATAATGAAAACATTCTTTTTTTTAATATACATATCCTAAGATTATAAAACATTTTGGCATAGTGAAAATAAACATGAATTTGCACAAATATTTATGTGAATTAAAATTGGATTCCAAATATTATTTCAATAAATATATTAAGATATATGTAAAATTTAATTTACAATTATTTTAAATCAAACACACACATATCTAGATTACTTTACATTTATTTTAAATCTCAAATTATTAAATACAAAGAAATTATAAGTCTCTCCGTGCAAATATTTCTTCAAATTTTTTGTAAGGTTTGTACTTTAATAAATTAATAGAATAAAAGTAAAGCGAATAAAGGTCTTGATCATGCTCTTGCATTTTAATAAACTTGATTTATTTTATTTAATAAATTAATAGAATATAAGTAAAGTGAATCAAGGTCTTGATCATGCTCTTCACCAAGAATTGGGGTGAGCCTTTGATTTTGATATAAATGGGTAGAGTTGATGGGGTTGGTCATATCATTTGGAGCTTCTTTAATCCAATTCGGGTCACAAATTGAAAAGCCTAAAAAGATAAGGCACTGACAACCACGTGATGTGCTGTTCACAAACTCTTATCACAATTGTGAGGTTTGTAAAGAGTCAGTAGGCCCACAGGATCTAACGGTCCAGGTTCACCGAGAGCTTATCGGTTCACACTCTTCACCGTCGTATGACGGAAAGCAGCGTAGACTTAAGCAGACGCACCATATGTTATATACCCATTGGGTTGGGATACAGTTTCTATCTATACAGTCCGTCTAAACACAATGGCCTCTGCGATCATGTCCCCCGCCGCAGCAATGGCAGCAGTAGCCGCGCCCCTCAAGTCCAGCAATGGCAACGGGAGCAGCAGCAGCACCAACGTGGTGTCGGCGTTCACGGGGCTCAAGTCCACGGCGCAATTCCCCTCCAGCTTCAAGATGAGCAACGCAGCAGCGGAATGGGAGCAGAAGACAACGAGCAACGGTGGGCGAGTGCGATGCATGCAGGTGGGTGTGTGAAATTAAATTAGAAATTGATGAATGAATCGATTTAGTAGCTGAGAAATGGTGTTAGTTAATGGGTTGCATGAATATAATTGCTGCAGGTGTGGCCTCCATTCGGGAACCCCAAGTTGAGACTCTGTCCTACCTCCCTACGCTAACCGAGGAGCAGCTGGTGAAGGAGGTTGAGTACTTGTTGAGGAACAAGTGGGTGCCTTGTCTAGAGTTTGATCTGGTGAGTTTTTATTTTTTTAAGATTGATTTATGGAGATTTGAACTTTGATACTAGGTCGAAAATAAAATGGGTATAAATTTTTATTATGAATTGTGTGTATGTATGTGCGCGCAGGAAGGATCCATCTCGAGGAAGTATAATAGTAGCCCGGGGTACTACGATGGGAGATACTGGGTGATGTGGAAGTTGCCGATGTTTGGGTGCACAGAGGCATCTCAGGTGATAAACGAGGTGAGAGAGTGTGCCAAGGCATACCCCAAAGCCTTCATCCGTGTCATTGGCTTTGACAACGTCCGCCAAGTGCAGTGCATCTCCTTCATCGTCCACAAGCCCGAATAACTAATAGGGCCCCGCACAAACCTTGCTCCTCTGTAACTTCCAGTAGCTAGTTAGTTAATAAGCTAGTCCTTGCTCGCCGCCTGCCGGCCATTTAATTGTTTATGTAATTGTGGTGATTTTGCTTTGTTTCAAAGAGACATGGCCGCCGGCCATTTTTTAACCCCTCTCTTCCTCCTGCTGGGGCCGCCATGGAAGCTGTAACAGCCATGGTGCCGGTGTTATCGACTGGATGAAGGAATGAATGCAATGGGTTCTTTGTTTAGTCATTTAATTGATTGTTGTTGTGTGATGGAAATTGTTTAATTGATTGTTGTGTGATGAAAATTGTGGGCAAGAGTTACCAGTGCTTGTGCTTTGAGTGGGTGGTGCCTGCAACTTCAATATTCAGGTTTTGGGGATTTGAGAATGGCCATTTCTGCTCTACTCTAACTCTGAAATTTCTAATGCAGGATTAAAATAAATTTATGATGTAGATGCTTAATTCAGAGTCAAATTTATAAGTTTACAGTTGTCTTTACTATTTCACAATCTAATTTTAAATTATGAAACATATTTTTCAAATAATTTTAAATTTAGAATTAAGATAAATTTGTTATGTGGATAGGTCTCCTTTTACAATGGAGTGCCAAAAGTGTAAGTACGGAATCAAGATAAATTTGTTACGTGGATAGGTCTCCTTTTACAATGAAGTGCCAAAAGTGTAAGTACGGAATCAGAATTAAAGATATTTTATAAATATATATGGTCAGATTGAAGAGGGAAGGACTAAATATCCGTTTAGCTGCAAGCTCGATAGTCATATAACTTTCAATGAAGACAGAGTGTTCGGAAAACATTTAATGCCCGATAACAGGCCCGTTAACCCTTTCTGATTAAAAATGCTCAGACTATGTTAATGTTATTCATCATATTCTTAATATTTGAGTTCAAGATATTTGGAATATCTTATATTTTATAAATTAATGTTATTGAAATGGTGAATATGTTAATGTTATTCATGATATTTGAATTAAAGATATTTGGAATATCTTGTTAATATACGGTCGGATTGTATATGCTCGGAATATGCTAATGTTATTCAGAATATTCTTAACGTTGGAATTAGTGAATAAATTATTAATTAATTATTTAAAATTAATATTATTTTTGATAAAAACAAATTTTTTTAATGTTGAAATTAATGAATAAATGATTATAATTATTTAAAATTAAATATTATTTTTGATAAAAATAAATAAATTTATTTTATTTATAATTAATAGTGAGTTATTTATGATATTTTTAATGTTTGAATTGTAAATATTATAATTTATTTTATTTATAATTTAAATATTATTTGATAAAGATAAATAAATTTATTTTAAATTTAGTTAAGGAGTGGAGTTAGAATTTATCATTTTCATTTTTATTATTAATATTACTTAACAATAAATTTAATAGTTACACTAATTATAATTATAGATTTTTTTTATTTTTAATTAATAATATAAATAGATAGGTGGTTGAAAAATGATGATGATGATGATGATGAGACCAAATTGGTCTATCGGACCTATAATTTTCTTAATTCTTAATTGTTTGACTTCTCGTCATTCTTGGCGAGATTGGTGTTGTAGCTTTCTTTTTTTTTCTCTACAGTCTTCCAACTTCCTTTATCTTGCATCTCCTTCATCTCTTCTGGTTCTTGGGACATTGGTGTCTTAGCTTCGCGATCTGTTGTGTTCATCCTTTTGAAGATAGTCAGAGAAGAAGTTTGGTCTGGGAGATCTGCTTTGCTATTAAATGAAGATTTATTTTGTGCGGTATTCGAATCCTCATAACTATTGATGCTTGAGGGGTTGTCGAGTTCACTTTTTTGCTGTTGGGCGGGGCTTTCCCCGTGCTTGTCTTGAGAGTTGTTTCTTTCTTGCCCGATTTCTTGCGATTCAGAGTTTTCTGGAGAGTATTCTTCCTTGATGACAGTGTAATGTTCTTTTTGTGCTCCTTCCCACCATGTAGATTTGTGGTGATTCTTTCTAGCATAATTTTTCTGGGAGGCTTTTGGGCAATTTTTGGCTAGATGGCCTATCTCAAAGCAGGATTCACATCTGAAGAGGTCACTTTCATAATCTAGTTTCTAGTTCCACACATAGTCTTTACTTGTTAGGTTTATTTCAGCTAGGAATCTGGCGCTGAAGTCCATTTCCACACAGATACGTGCATAGGTGGTTCTGGCATATTCCTCTGTTTCTAGGCACCTACAATAAAATTTCCCAATTGCATTTCCAATGGCTTTTAGCGAGGAGAAATTCTAGAGATGCAAAGGTAGGTTTGGCAATCTCACCCAAACTGGTACTGAGGTTATGATTGTTGTTGATGGGATCAAATGATGGGTTCCATGGCTTCATAAATAGGGCTGAGTTTTCCCAAAACCAAGGGCCGGAATCTAGAATACATTGTCTAATTTCAGGGTTTTCAAAATCCACTATAAAGAAACCCCTAACGCAGGGGTAGATATTAATTTCATCAGAAATGACAGGCTTCCATACTTCTGAGATCCAACTGTGGAGAGTTTGATCTGGTGAGTTTTTATTTTTTTAAGATTGATTTATGGAGATTTGAAAATAATATAGGTATAAATTTTTATTAAGAATTGTGTGTATGTATGTGCGCGTAGGATGGAACCATCTCGAGGAAGTATGGAAGTACCCCAGGGTACTACGATGGGAGATACTGGGTGATGTGGAAGTTACTGATGTTTGGGTGCACAGAGGCATCTCAGGTGATAAACGAGGTGAACGAGTGTGCCAAGGCATACCCCAAAGCCTTCATCCGTGTCATTGGCTTTGACAACATCCGCCAAGTGCAGTGCATCTCCTTCATCGTCCACCAACCCGAATACTAATAAGTTTAATCAATTTGTGTACGCCTCCTCTTCTTCAAATAAAATTAATTATATTTAATTTTTAATATATATATATATATATATATATATGAGAGAGAAATGCTTGTAACTTTAGCCTCTCAACTCTGCATTGGAAATGTAATTAAATGATTAAACGCTAAAGTATGATCATTTACATAGCATATCTTGAATTGAATCCATGATATTTCTCTCCCCTATTCATCAAAATTTAATACATTGAAGTTTTAATTTTTTTTTGGGGGAATATTCTATCAGATGTCTAAAAGAATTTGATTCCAATGAATGAGTTGGCTTCGGTTACCATGGAAAAAGTTATTTTTTTAACCACAAGAACCTAAAATATTTAATTACAATAATAGTTTATGTCATTAGATATTTATTAAATTGTCAAGGTATTTGAGAAGGTTTTGTCTTTTTTAGTCCCTGCCCGCAGGACCGCAGGGACTATAGCAATCGGTTTCACCGATAAGCATTAGTCCGACACTCAAACCAATGCATGTTTTCCCATTTTAAGCAAAGTCCGTTTATATTAATGAAATACTTTTTATTTTTTAAAACCGAACGAAATCAAATATTTATTTTTAACCAATCAAAGGATTCAAAAGATTCATCGTCTTATTTGGCCTCAAACCTAGGCATACAGGCTCAAAAGTTAGGAAAAAGTTGGGAGAGGTACAGGTAATTAAAACAAGTTCACACCTGCATGAAGTAATGCTATGTTTGCCTTAGCATTAATTTGCAACATTTAATGTTATCTTCTTTGAATGCGGATTACGGTTGATACACTATGGTTTAAATATTATTCTTCATGATTTGTGTTGAGCTATCTAATGCCGTCATCTGCCAGGCGTTCACCCTTCCAGTTGCTAAGTGGTCTCTCCCACGACCGTTGATCTGAGAGGCGTGATCCAGCGGTCCACCATGGAACTATGGCTAACCACCCGGAGATGCCCCCCGAATATGGCTCTGCAAAACCCTAAGTCCGTTGGGGTTGCATTCTGGCTGGCAGGAAATCCGTCTCTCCGACTATGTCTAGCGGTGAACCTGACCAACGCATCGAGCCCAACTGCTATTGCAGCGATATGTTCCCCATTATTACCAGATTACTGCCTTCCAGACACAGGTGAGATTTATTGTTTACAGTGAGTTAATTGAAACTGCTCAGGTTAAATTTCCATGGGCCTCATACATCTAATTTGTTTACTTAACTAATTTTTGGCTTCTTACATCTGCCTGCAGGCATTGTGATTGTTGCGACATCAAATGCCTCTGTACTTGGATTCTAGTCCTAGCCAGTGAAGAGCGAAGCCCTAGCCAGTTAAGTGCGAAGCCCTATCCAGCGTGCGATTCCCACAGCTTCCGCTATGTGCGAACTCCGTCAAAGTTTGTCAATCTTGAAAATTTAGACATCAACTATTTTTTCAAAATATTATTATGGATAGTTGGGTGTTGGTAATGTGAGCAATCTTTGCTTATGACCTGTGCGTTTGAAAGCTTTTTTACAGCTTGGAAGTTACTGTGTCTTTTAAAACCCACCTCCTTTCTTTTACACAGGAACAAAATGAAACAGGAAGCGGACGGCTGCATATGTGCAGGTCCTTGCATCGCATGACTTCTCATTGTAATTAACTAGAACCCTAAGCTCTGGTCAGATTGGGTTTTGATATAATTTGTTTTTTATTTAATTTACCAAGTTGTCTTGATTTTTTGGTTTGCTAGCCTTCACATTTCGTTCTTCTATTCTGAAGACTTGTGCATTTGAAAGTTCTTTTCAGTTTGGAAGTTACTTTGTCTTTTTAATACAATATTTAAAACCCACCTCATATCAATAGGAACATAATGTTTAAAATCTTTATTACACTCTGCTCTATCTACAGCATGGAGAAAGCCAAGTTATCTATGGTTTACAGCTACCGACATGGATTTAGAGGTTTTGCGGCCCAAATATCAGATACCTAGGCAGCAGATATGGCCAGTAAGTGATTTGAATATCACAACCATCAATTTTAGATCAGCTCGTTAATAATTGATGAACTAAACCAGTTTTTACTCAATTTTTTGAACTAATATGTCTATGTTTTTGCATTAACTAAAAAAAAGGGGAAGTCATTGTTTTCCCAATATCCCTTTTGTTTGAATTCATACATATATTTATCTTTATAGCATCCTTCTGAGTTGCAGAGATGCCTGAAGTTGTTTCTGTATTTCCCAACAAGCTGAGAAAGCTCCATACAACACACTCTTGGGAGTTCTTGGGCATGCCAGATGACAATTCTTTGGAAACCTCAACTAACTCTACTAGACTTCAAGAGGACATCATCATCGATATCATAGACACAGGTACCTTTCTAGTTTCCATCACAGAAAAACCAGTTTTTTGGATTGCAAGCAGAAATTTTAGGAATTTGATTTTTGGATTGCAAGCAGAAAATCCCCTGTTCCCATCCAAAAAAAAAAAAACCCAACCCTGGTTGTTGTCTTTAGTTGTTTCCTCTCGGTGGGTAAACATCCTTTTGGGCAAAAATCTAGCATATGAGAAACCTCGGGCTCAAGAGCTACATGTCAAAGGGTTCCAATCCGCCAATATTACCCTGGACTTGCAATTGGCCTCGTCCACTTTCCTAGGACAAACCTCATAGGCTCAGATAACTACGACATATCAGAGCAAAAAATTGGCAACATTACTGGTTACTCTGCTTTTAGGTGGACAAATAGCAGGGAACATAATCACAGAAATTGTAAAGTGATGTTTGTATTGTATGAGTCACTCAAATGTCATAACTTCTTAATTGACTATCATAAGGAGTGACAACCCTCGTGCTTACTAGTAGAATTAGTTATAGACAGAGTTCTCTCTGGGAATCTCAACATTTAGATGTCAATGAACAGGTATATGGCCTGAATCCCCAAGCTTCAGCGACCATCTGATGTCTCGTGTACCTTCACATTGGAAGGGAGTGTGCAAAAGTGCTGATCAATTTCCTTCTTCAACATGCAATAGGTAAATTGTGTTCCATTGAAGTTCAGATTGCAGCATGAATTTCAACTGTCTAATTTTTGTCATCTGTATTTTAAGTACTTAAATAAGTACCACTAATACTTTTATGGCTTATTTCAGGAAACTGATTGGTGTCAGGTATTATTTGAGTGGATTGGAGGCTGAGAAACAAGAAACGTTGAAAACAGTAAGTTCTGATGATGGCATAGAATACAGATCTGCAAGAGATAGTCTAGGGCATGGCAGCCATACTGCTTCTATTGCAGCTGGAAGATATGCAGAAGGATACCGCCTGCCACCTCTGTCATTTTTATGAAACGAATGCCATGACTGCATGATAAACGAATTCTAGTAACTTCATAGCATGATAAACGAAGTCGTATCATTTTTGAATTTTATGCAAAGCACACTCATTCTATTCATCCCAAATTTTCTGTGGGGAAAAATTAATTCTATGAACCTGGTAAAATTCAACGATACCGATAAGTTTTATACCTTGAAGTTCTTATGGCACAGAATTGTGTTGGGCTTAAAGTTAGAATATGCATGCTTCATTGTTTTATATGAAGATGTTTGTGAATTTGTTTTTTCTTTGATTCCGTGCACACTGCTGGATATTGCAGGTTTATATTGTATACATGGGGAGTAAAGTGCATGATGACCTAGAGATAACCTCACTCCAGAATCATGAGATTCTTGTTGCTGTCCATGATGGCAGGTTGGTACCACAAATATTTCCTCTTTCAGATATGTTAACTTAATGCAAAGACCTCTCAATTTGAGGGAAGCTGTTAATATAGCATTTTTTAGAATATTTAGTATGAATTGTAAAATGACTGCTATCTTGGTCATTGAACTGTAAAATCTTTATTACACTCTGCTCTACCTACAGCATGGAGAAAGCCAAGTTATCTATGGTTTACAGCTACCGACATGGATTTAGAGGTTTTGCGGCCCAAATATCAGATACCCAGGCAGCAGATATGGCCAGTAAGTGATTTGAATATCACAACCATCAATTTTAGATCAGCTCGTTAAGAATTGATGAACTAAACCAGTTTTTACTCGATTTATTGAACTAATATGTCTATGTTTTTGCATTAACTAAAAAAAAGGGGAAGTTGTTGTTTTCCCAATATCCTTTTTGTTTAAATTCATACATATATTTATCTTTATAGCATCCTTCTGAGTTGCAGAGATGCCTGAAGTTGTTTCTGTATTTCCCAACAAGCTGAGAAAGCTCCATACAACACACTCTTGGGAGTTCTTGGGCATGCCAGATGACAATTCTTTGGAAACCTCAACTGACACTACTAGACTTCAAGAGGACATCATCATCGGTATCATAGACACAGGTACCTTTCTAGTTTCCATCACAGAAAAACTAGTTTTTTGGATTGCAAGAAGAAATTTTAGGAATTTGATTTTTGGATTGCAAGCAGAAAATCCCTAGTTCCCATCAAAAAAAAAAAAAAACCAACCCTGGTTGCTGTCTTTAGTTGTTTCCTCTTGGTGGGTAAACATCCTTTTGGGCAAAAATCTAGCATACGAGAAACCTCGGGCTTAAGAGCTGTATGTCAAAGGGTTCCAATCCGCCATTCGAAAACTCCTTGGGAAGCTACGTCTGCTCAGAAGTTCTGAGAACTGAGAATATTTCATTGAGAAAACCTAGTTGTGCTATACAGTTCAGTCTATATATATGTGTGTTTTGGTTTTTCGTTTTAATACACTCTGTTTAGCTAGTTCATAATTTATCCCTCCCTTTTATAATACAGATTTAATCAATTATATATGTAAATTCATTTTTATTTTCATTTTCATGTTTTGGTTTATTACACTGTTTAGTAAGTTTTATCTCATTGAAAATACCCAGTTGTATTCTACAGTCTGAAGCACATATCAATCTGTCTCTTAGCTTGCCAGTGCTCAGATAGCAGTTGCAAAAATACATGGGGCAGCTATGATTGTAGCTGCAAGGGTGACCTTTTGTATATTAGAAACCATGATACCTGCATAAGTAAGTAGTTCAGTCATCTGCATTAGAGTCTTATACATGGAGGCACAATAAAATAGAATATAGCTAGTATTATGTAGTGTGCTTTATAAGAAAGGGCTTTAATTATACCTGTTGTCTGAACATGTCTTTCATACACTCATTAAAAGTAGAAACACAAAGAAAAAAGAAACCAAGAAAACAATAACATCTCGAACGAGGAGCATATGAATCTACAACAAGTACTTGGCATGATTATGGAGTATATTTGAGTTACAGCTCACATCTTTGTGGAGAGATAGTCAAAATTCTGAATCTCACGCCTATTTTTTCATTATTTTATGCGTTGTCTTAATTCCCCGCTTCTTGGTCTCTTACAGGTCTACAACGGATGCTTCAAATATGCATTTGGATCTGCCATGGTGCTGAAACTCTCATTTTTTATGCTTTTATCGTCTCTGCTAGGATGCCGATGATTACAAAACTAGCATATCAAGCTGACAAAGGAGAGGCACTGCAGACTGCCCTGATTGGAAATAACAACACTCCTTGAATCTAAAGAATCTAAACTGAGGACTGATAAATGTATCATTGATGCCAGTATTCCTTTCAGGGAATACCGTATGCAAGTTTCCAGTTTTGTTTGCCAGCAGTTGTAGTTATCAATTGTTTGAGACAGTTTTCTATATATATGAAAACTTTCTGAAAAGAGTATCAGTCTGCTTCATAGGCATAATGTCTTAGTTGTTAGCATTCGTGCTTGTCTTGTATTCTTCACATGTTACAGTCTGTCATAAGAAATGCTTATTTTCAAGGTTTTGCATCCCATCAGAGAAATTACTGAAATCTTTTGTTTACTGTATTCTCTATTCTTGTTTACAACATTACCACTTGGACAAGTTAACGTTATTCAGATGGTGTTCTTGTCATTTCAAATTATGCAAGTATTTTAATGTGCCGAAACAACGTACGCAATAAATCTTGGTTAAACCAGTCATTTGGTAGGATAATAAGTAACTAGTTTTAACTTGATGCAGGGACTTGCTGCCTCGCAGCTTCCCTTGTTTTAATGGAGAATCCAAATGTCAATTTTGAGAGCCCAACTTGGGGATAAAGTTTTACAAGGAGATTTTTCTTTCATAGGTTTGGATGATTTTTGTTGTTGTTGATATAATGAATAATTATAATAATTTTAATTTTAATTTTTTCTATCCAATATAATTAATTATAATTTAATATTAATTATTATTTTGAAGAGATATTTTAGTGATTATTTTATTTTATGGTCATGGAAATATAAATAAATAATTATTGTCATTTATATAATTAGTAAAATAATTAGTTTGATATTACAAGAGGGGAAGTGTGAGAGGATCTTAAATAATATTCAACATGTATTACAATAGTGATATGATTCTCTTTAAATTATCAAACTCAATCATTTAATGAGGTTAGTGGGAAGGACACATTCCATAATTATGAGAAGAATGGGTTGAGTACTTTCATGATATTTGTGACAGGTATGGTCCAATTATGTCTAGAGAATTTTTCTACATCTACAGAAATTTGTAATCACAATGAAGGGTGAATTGCATGCAAAAGGGGGGAGTTGATCATTCATCCAATAGGGAGAGGAAAACACAAGTGGGAGAAAGCATGCATATGATGACAAGGAAAAGGTATGTTGAGAAGTGCAGCAAGAAAGT
This sequence comes from Pinus tabuliformis, assembly GCA_031772625.1. NCBI lineage: Eukaryota > Viridiplantae > Streptophyta > Pinopsida > Pinales > Pinaceae > Pinus > Pinus tabuliformis. The sequence continues at coordinate 836,392,841 of CM062812.1, forward strand.
CTTAATTTGACTTTGCATTGGTCAAATTGAGAAAATTCGAATTTCCACATCAGTAGACGACTTGGATCCAGTTAACTTGTGTGACATGGCTCTTGTCACTCAGTTAGCTCAGTAAATTCGAGTTAGAGGGCTTGGAGTTTAGTTAAGCATGTGTGATTGCTAAATTTTAGTAATCTAGTTTAGTTATATCCAGTTGAGTTCAATTAAACTAGTTCTAATAGTTGGAGGAACTAGTGGAAGGTCAATTGTGTAGTGGGACATTAATCTAACTCAGTGATCATCCAATTAGCTAATTAATCAACCTAAAATAACTAGTGCATGCAAAGAATTCGAGTTCCCAGTTGTGGTAGAGATTCCAAGGTAGTGTAATAAGCAGTTGTAAACTAGTTTAAGTGTGTAGGTGTTGTATGCAGTCAAATGATCAATCCTTGGGAATTGTGCAATCAATTAGAGGAAAATTCCTACAAAATAGGGGCTAATTCTATAGGAATTGCACAAGGAAATAGGGGCTCAAGCAGAGAAAAAAATTGACTAAGTCTAGGTTAGAGCTTCTCATTGAGCAGATAGATAGGTTATTCACTTGCATGTTGAGCTCAAACTGAGCTAACAATTGTAATACATCTTTATTCATTTGATTAATGCAAAAGAGGCTTGAGGGGTTTTTCCCAGTTGGGTTGACCTAGAAAAAAATATTGTGCATGTGTGTTATTTATTATTGCATTAAGAAATTGTTGTTTTAAACTGTGAATTGAATTTCGTAGATCAATAGAGTAGAATTGTGTCTCTTGATTTAGATTAAAATTTCTTGAGCAGTTGCAATTCTATCACCAAATTTCTACATGGTTTCAGAGCAGGATTCACATTAGAACAGGAATTTCAAATTTTTTCCTTAGGAGCTTCAAATTTATAGCTTCAGTGTAGCAGGATATCCTTAGAGTTGTGAAGATGACCTTCAACCGACTAAGGTTGGAGTTTGACTTGGAAGGCAACTCAAATTTCATTGCATGGAAGGATCACATGGATGTGGTGCTTGATGACAGAGAATTGTTGGAATATGTCAAGATAAGCATTGAAAAACCAACATCAATGGATGCCTAGAACCTAGCCTATTGGAATAAATATGTAGCCAAGGCAAGGAGAATAATCTTGGAGGGAGTGCAAGACCACATTTTCTCAAATATCCATGGGAAAGAAAATCCTTTCGTAATGTGGTAGGTGTTAGTGTCAGTATCTTCACACCGCCATCAACGATCAAAATTGCTCTTTCTCGCATGCATGTTAGGTGTCTCATTCAATCAGATGCATTCCATTAGGTCATGGATCAACTGATGGTAGTGGCTTCATTTTAGTTTCCCTCATGTCATATACCTGTTGACTTGTTCAAACATCTTTTATTCATTCATAGTCATTCCAGTTCATTTCATTTATAAAAACCAGTCTTAAGGTTTAGTTTCACTAGGTCTTAGGGTTTGCCATCATGGTAATCCAAGATTGAATAAAAGGGCCAGCAGGCACATGAGGAGGATAAAAAAGTTCATATAGTCATGAGTTTACTTTTGATATGCTAAAATAAAGCTCTTTCACCTTAAAATAGTGTTTTGAGGTGAAATAGAGCATTTGTACTTAATGGTTTCATTTCATATAAATTATGTAGTTATATAGTTCTTATATGTAATAATTCTTCATAAGTTGTTCCTGGTGACTTGGCAACAATGCCAGCTCCTGCCACTACAAAAAGTCAATATGATGAAAATCAGTCCACCTGCAAAAAGGCAAAAAAGTTAGATATTAGCAAAACAAAGCATTTTGAAAAAGCTATCAAAACTATAGAAAATTGGGTTTTGGTTTATGAAAAATCAAAAGAGGAAAAGTATAAAAGGCCAATTCATATGTTTTATTCATTCCTTGTTGAATTGGAGAGCTAAGGAGAATTGAAAACACAATTTTGAGCCAAGGGAGGAAAACAGAGGAAATTTGGCAAAGATTTGTTGGCGCTACGCATTAAAAGTGCGTTGCACACCTATTGCAGTTTGACAGTGTAAATTTGGTTTGGTGCTGTGCATTAAAATGGAGCTACACACTTGTTAGTGAGCGCTACACACTTGTTGATGAAGCCCGAATTGCCTCAAATCGCCTCCAAATTTCCTAAAAAATCATTTGATGCTTGTTCCAAGTAAGTATATCATCCTTCCTTGCTTTGAAGAGTTGTTTTTGGTTGCTAGGGTTCTGTTTGGTTTCCTTTACAACAAACCCTAACTGTCAAACACAAACCCTAAATAATTACTAAACCACCTCTCACAAGTTATCAAAGGTAGTTGTTGTCCTCTCTTACTCCATTCATATTGAGTTTTACAAGTCCCATTCCGTATCCCTTAGACATTAAAATTCACTCCACAAAACCCTACTCTCCTTATCAAACCCTAGCCCTATTACACTATTCCCAAACCCTAACTCCCAAATCAATCCATCCCACTACACCTACTTCATTATCAAACTCTTATTCCACATCCTCAACACCTTTCACTCCCTTCATTCCCCAAAAGAAACCCAAATTCCTACTCCTCCAAGCATTTGCTTCCTCATACACATCACTTACCTTGTATTTCTAAAATCTCTTCATACTCATCTTATTATCACTATAATCCCTCATCTTACATCACCTATCACAATATCAAAAATCCATGGAGGGAGACATAGACTATGAGGGGGAGGAATAAACTTTTAGTGACACTTCCAGAGAAGTACATGTCCCAAGAAAGCCACACAAAGGGGAAAAGATCATCCGGGAGGAACCCATCAGTCTCACAGAATTGCTTGCTTGTCCTCTTGTTATAACTAGTTTCAGACATCAGTCTTGCTATGAGTTTTGTGAAATGGTGGAGAGGGTAAAGTTTCATCATGAGCTTGCCGAGTTGTTTGTCACCCATCTACATAATGGCCAAGTGAATCTCGCTGGTGTCTCCTTCACCTTGTCACCTACCACCATTTCAGAAGCAACAGGCATCCCCAATGTAGGGGAGCAATGAAATAAATGATAGTATGTGGACAAAGAACATTATAAGCCTTACATTAAGGCTAGATATCACAACAAAATCAGCAGAGTATTTGCCTTCAAATACTTAGAGAAGAGTTTTGTCCCTCTCATGAAGCTTATTATCAAATATTTCCCCTGTGAAGGAAGGTTTTTCCGCTTGTATGCACTTTACTAGGGTGAGGATGATGAGCCTCCCTTACTTTATATATAGAAACATTGAGAAGATGGCCCACTATGTTCAAAGAAAACCTTTTCCTCAGCAACTCAGTAGCATTTAGCATTTTCTTAGAATTTTTGTAAGATTTGTACTTTAATAAATTTGATTTATTTAATAAATTAATAGAATAAAAGTAAAGCGAATAAAGGTCTTGATCATGCTCTTGTATTTTAATAAATTTGATTTATCTAATAAATTAATAGAATATAAGTAAAGTGAATCAAGGTCTTGATCATGCTCTTCACTAAGAATTGGCTTAAGCCTTTGATTTTGATATAAATAGGTAGAGCTGATTGGGTTGGTCATATCATTTGGAGCTTCTTTAATCCAATTCGGGTCACAAATTGAAAAGCGGAAAAAGATAAGGCACTGACAACTACGTGATGTGCTGTTCACAAACTCTTATCACAATTGTGAGGTTTGCAAAGAGTCAGTAGGCCCACAGGATCTAACGGTCCAGGTGCACCGAGAGCTTATCGGTTCACACTCTTCACCGTCGGATCGACGGAAAGCAGCGTAGACTTAGGCAGACGCACCATATGTTATATACCCATTGGGTTGGGATACAGTTTCTATCTATACATTCCGTCTAAACACAATGGCCTCTGCGATCATGTCCCCCGCCGCAGCAATGGCAGCAGTAGCCGCGCCCCTCAAGTCCAGCAATGGCAACGGGAACAGCAGCAGCACCAACGTGGTGTCGGCGTTCACGGGGCTCAAGTCCACGGCGCAATTCCCCTCCAGCTTCAAGATGAGCAACGCAGCAGCGGAATGGGAGCAAAAGACCACGAACAACGGTGGGCGAGTGCGATGCATGCAGGTGGGTGTGTGAAATTAAATTAGAAATTGATGAATGAATCGATTTAGTAGCTGAGAAATGGTGTTAGTTAATGGGTTGCATGAATATAATTGCTGCAGGTGTGGCCTCCATTCGGGAACCCCAAGTTTGAGACTCTGTCCTACCTCCCTACGCTAACCGAGGAGCAGCTGGTGAAGGAGGTTGAGTACTTGTTGAGGAACAAGTGGGTGCCTTGTCTAGAGTTTGATCTGGTGAGTTTTTATTTTTTTAAGATTGATTAATGGAGATTTGAACTTTGATACTAGGTCGAAAATAAAATGGGTATAAATTTTTATTATGAATTGTGTGTATGTATGTGCGCGCAGGAAGGATCCATCTCGAGGAAGTATAATAGGAGCCCGGGGTACTACGATGGGAGATACTGGGTGATGTGGAAGTTGCCGATGTTTGGGTGCACAGAGGCATCTCAGGTGATAAACGAGGTGAGAGAGTGTGCCAAGGCATACCCCAAAGCCTTCATCCGTGTCATTGGCTTTGACAACGTCCGCCAAGTGCAGTGCATCTCCTTCATCGTCCACAAGCCCGAATAACTAATAGGGCGCCGCACAAACCTTGCTCCTCTGTAACTTCCAGTAGCTAGTTAGTTAATAAGCTTGTCCTTGCTCGCCGCCTGCCGGCCATTTAATTGTTTATGTAATTGTGGTGATTTTGCTTTTTTTCAAAAAGACATGGCCGCCGGCCATTTTTTTAACCCCATTCTCTTCCTCCTGTTGGGGCCGCCATGGAAGCTGTAACAGCCATGGTGCCGGTGTTATCGACTGGATGAAGGATCATTTCCTTGGGCTTTCCAGTGGGCAATTATGTATCCGGCTGAATAAATAATTAGGCAACCCTCGTTGATGTTGCTGAATAACATTTGGTTTAAATCTCATTTAGGGTTTTGTCTTTCTCATGGTTAATTGATTCTACAGCGTTTAATTAATAATAGGGTAATTGTCATTAATATTAATAAACAAATAAGAAAGATTTGGTTTGTATATGGATTAAAGTTTGATTTGGTTTAGTTTATAAAAAATTAAATAAATATTAAGGCAATCCAAATCATTCCATTATTGGAATGAATTTCGTATTTCTATATGATTTATGAAATTAAATTAATACCTGGTAAACCATTTCACTTCATTATTATAATAATTTTGACAATTTTACATTATTTTATAATAGAATTTTAATTTTATTTATGATTTACTGAACACCCAAATCATTCTATTTTCCAAAATGATTTTATATTTTTATATTATCCCTAATAAATAAATTAATATATTTTAAATTATTTCATTTCATTAACATAGTTTAAACTATTTTATTTCATTATTATATTGAATTTGAAAATTCCTATTTATAATAAGGTTTTAGTTTTATTTATGTAAATTTGGTTAAAAAGGCAACATTTAAGTTTTAGTTTTATTTATGTAAATTTGGTTAAAAAGGCAACATTTAAATAAATGTAAATGAATCTGAAAGCATTCCAAATTAGTTCACTGAAATGCGTTTAAATAAATGTAAATGAATATTAATACATTTTAGATTATTAAATTATTTTAAATATATATTCCAAATTCCTGAATTAATAAAGAAATATTTTAATACATTTTAAATCAATTCTTAAAATCCATCTCATTATCTCACTTATAAAATATTTTTAAAAATTATTATAATAAAACAAAAATTTAATTTAATTTCTATATTATAGAAAAATTTAAATATTTAAATTATTATAATATGTATTATGGCATTTCACAACATGAAATTAACTTAAACATATTTTGATTTATTCCAAAACATTTAAATGCATTTCAAAATATCACATGCAAAATGTGTAAGATTTTGTTTTAATAATTATAATAATAAATAAAATTAATTATATTTAATTTTTAATATCTATATGAGAGAAATGCTTGTAACTTTAGCCTGTCAACTCTGCATTGGAAATGTAATTAAATGACTAAACGCTAAAGTATGATCATTTACATAGCATATCTTGAATTGAATCCATGATATTTCTCTCTCCTATTCATCATAAATTAATACATTGAAGTTTTAATTTTTTTGGGGGAATAAAAGAATTTGATTCCAATGAATGAGTTGGCTTCGGTTACCATGGAAAAAGGTTATTTTTTTAACCACAAGAACCTAAAATATTTAATTACAATAATAGTTTATGTCATTAGATATTTATTCAAATTATCAAGGTATTTGAGAAGGTTTTGTCTTTTTTTAATGGAGAATCCAAATGTCAATTTTGAGAGCCCAACTTGGGGATAAAGTTATACAAGGAGATTTTTCTTTTATAGGTTTGGATTATTTTTGTTATGGTTGATATAATGAATATTTTTAATATTTTTAATTTTAATTTTTTCTATCCAATATAATTAATTATAATTTAATATTAATTATTATTTTGAAGAGATATTTTAGTGATTATTTTATTTTATGGTCATGGAAATATAAATAAATAATTATGTTCATTTCTATAATTAGTAAAATAATTAGTTTGATATTACAAGAGGGGAAGTGTGAGAGGATCTTAAATAATATTCAACATGTATTACAATAGTGATATGATTCTTTTTAAATTATCAAACTTAATCATTTAATGAGGTTAGTGGGAAGGCCACATTCCATAATTATGCGAAGAATGGGTTGAGTACTTTTATGATATTTGTGAGAGGCATGGTCCAATTATGTCTAGCGATTTTTTCTACATCTATAGAAATTTGTAATCACAATGAAGGGTGAATTGCATGCAAAAGGGGGGAGTTGATCATTCATCCAATAGGGAGAGGAAAACACAAGTGGGAGAAAGCATGCATATGATGACAAGGAAAGGGTATGTCGAGAAGTGCAGCAAGAAAGTCTTAATTTGACTTTGCATTGGTCAAATTGAGAAAATTCGAATTTCCACATCAGTAGACGACCTGGATCCAGTTAACTTGTGTGACATGGCTCTTGTCACACAGTTAGCTCAGTAAATTCGAGTTAGAGGGCTTGGAGTTTAGTTAAGCATGTGTGATTGCTAAATTTTAGTAATCTAGTTCAGTTATATCCAGTTGAGTTCAATTAAACTAGTTCTAATAGTTGGAGGAACTAGTGGAAGGTCAATTGTGTAGTGGGACATCAATATAACTCAGTGATCATCCAATTAGCTAATTAATCAACCTAAAATAACTAGTGCATGCAAAGAATTCGAGTTCCTAGTTGTGGTAGAGATTCCAAGGTAGTGTGATAAGCAGTTGTAAACTAGTTTAAGTGTGTAGGTGTTGCATGCAGTCAAATGATCAATCCTTGGGAATTGTGCAATCAATTAGAGGAAAATTCCTACAAAATAGGGGCTAATTCTATAGGAATTGCGCAAGGAAATAGGGGCTCAAGCAGAGAAAGAAATTTGACTAAGTCTTGGTTAGAGCTTCTCACTGAGCAAATAGATAGGTTATTCACTTGCTTGTTGAGCTCACACTGAGCTAACAACTGTAATACATCTTTATTCATTTGATTAATGCAAAAGAGGCTTGAGGGGTTTTTCCCAGTTGGGTTAACCTAGAAAAAAATATTGTGCATGTGTGTTATTTATTATTGCATTATGAAATTGTTGTTTTAAATTGTGAATTGAATTTTGTAGATCAATAGAGTAGAATTGTGTCTCTTGATTTAGATTAAAATTTCTTGAGCAGTTGCAATTCTATCAACAAATTTCTACATGGTTTCAGAGCAGGATTCACATTAGAACAGGAATTTCAAATTTGTTCCTTAGGAGCTTCAAATTTATAGCTTTGGTGTAGCAGGATATCCTTAGAGTTGTGAAGATGACCTTCAACCGACTAAGATTAGAGTTTGACTTGGAAGGCAACTCAAATTTCATTGCATGGAAGGATCACATGGATGTGGTACTTGATGATAGAGAATTGCTGGAATATGTCAAGACAAACATTGGAAAACCAACATCAATGGATGCCTAGAACCTAGCCTATTGGAATAAATATGTAGCCAAGGCAAGGAGAATAATCTTGGAGGGAGTGCAAGACCAAATTTTCTCAAATATCCATGGGAAAGAAAATACTTTCGTAATGTCGTAGGTGTTAGTGTCAGTATCTTCACATCGCCATCAACTATCAAAATTGCTCTTTCTCGCATGCATGTTAGGTGTCTCATTCAATCAACTACATTCCATTAGGTCATGGATCAACTGATGGTAGTGGTTTCATTTCAGTTTCCCTCATGTCATATACATGTTGACTTGTTAAAACATGTTTCAGTCATTCATAGTCATTCCAGTTCATTTCATTTATTAAAACCAGTCTTAAGGTTTACTTTCACTAGGTCTTAGGGTTTGTCATCATGGTCATCCAAGATTGAATAAAAGGGCCAACAGGCACATGAGGAGGATAAAAAAGTTCATATAGTCATGAGTTTACTTTTGATATGCCAAAATAAAGCTCTTTCACCTTAAAATAGTGTTTTGAGGTGAAATAGAGCATTTGTACTTAATGGTTTCATTTCATATAAATTATGTAATTTTATAGTTCTTATATGTAATAATTCTTCATAAGCTGTTCCTGGTGACCTGGCAGCAATGCCAGCTCCTGCCACTGCAAAAAGTCAATATGATGAAAATCAGTCCACCTGGAAAAAGGCAAAAAAGTCAAATATTAGCAAAACAAAGCATTTTGAAAAAGCTATCAAAACTATAGAAAATTGGGTTTTGGTTTATGAAAAATCAAAAGAGGAAAAGTATAAAAGGCCAATTCATATGTTTTATTCATTCCTTGTTGAATTGGAGAGCTAAGGAGAATTGAAAACGCAATTTTGAGCCAAGGGAGGAAAACAGAGGAAATTTGGCAAAGATTTGTTGGCGTTGTGCATTATTTCCATGGCACTACGCATTAAAAGTGCGCTGCGCACCTATTGCAGTTTGACAGTGTAAATTTGGTCTGGTGATGCGCATTAAAATGGAGCTACACACTTGTTAGTGAGTGCTACACACATGTTGATGAAGCCCGAATTGCCTCAAATCGCCTCCAAATTTCCTAAAAAATCATTTGATGCTTGTTCCAAGTAAGTATATCATCCTTCTTCGCTTTGAAGAGTTGTTTTTGGTTGCTAGGGTTCTGTTTGGTTTCCTTTACAAAAAACCCTAACTGTCAAACACAAACCCTAAATAATTACTAAACCACCTCTCACAAGTTATCAAAGGTAGTTCTTGTCCTCTTTTACTCCATTCATATTGAGTTTTCCAAGTCCCATTCCCTATCCCTTAGACATTAAAATTCACTCCACAAAACCCTACTCTTCTTATCAAACCCTAGCCCTATTACACTATTCCCAAACCCTAACTCCCAAATCAATCCATCCCACTACACCTACTTCACTATCAAACTCTTATTCCACATCCTCAACACCTTTCACTCCCTTCATTCCCCAAAAGAAACCCAAATTCCTACTCCTCCAAGCATTCGCTTCCTCATACACATCACTTACCTTGTATTTCTAAAATCTCTTCATACTCATCTTGTTATCCCTATAATCCCTCATCTTACATCACCTATCACATTATCAAAAATCCATGGAGGGAGACATAGACTATGAGAGGGAGGAATAAACTTTTAGTGACACTTCCAGAGAAGTAAATGTCCCAAGAAAGCCACACAAAGGGGAAAAGATCATCCGAGAGGAACCTATTAGTCTCACAGAATTGCTTGCTTGTCCTCTTGCTATATCTAGTTTCAGACATCAGTCTTGCTATGAGTTTTGTGAAATGATGGAGAGGGTAAAGTTTCATCATGAGCTTGCCGAGTTGTTTGTCACCCATCTACATAATGGCTAAGTGAATCTCGCTGGTGTCTCCTTCACCTTGTCACCTACCACCATTTCAGAAGCAACAGGCATCCCCAAAGTAGGGGAGCAATGGAATAAAGGATAGTATGTGGACAAAGAACATTATGAGCTTTACATTAAGGCTGGATATCATAGCAAAATCAACAGAGTATTTCCCTTCAAATACTTAGAGAAGAGCATTGTCCCTCTCATGAAGCTTATTATCAAATATTTCACCTGTGAAGGAAGGTTTTTCCGCTTGTATGCATATCATATCAAGTTGTTGATGCACTTTACTAGGGTGAGGATGATGAACCTCCCTTACTTTATATACAAGAACATTGAGAAGATGGCCCACTATGTTCAAAGAAAACCTTTTCCTCAGCAACTCAGCAGCATTTACCACTTCTCATTGATTAAGATTGTTGTCTTGCACCAGCTAAACTTGCTGAACATACCATGGGAGACCTTTATTGCCCATGAGATGTTCAAAGGCCCTCAGGTTTCATCAGTGCCTCAGGAGGAAGGAGGACCATCAGGACATCCAGGTGTCCATGAGACCGAGACTACAGGTGTGCCAATATTTGTCACTTATGAGAGAGGCATGAGGAGTCTTTTTTCTGCTGCCAAGCGAGTACTATCTCCACCATGGGTGGAAGGGGTCTTGCCTTCTTCACTAGATTATAGGAAAATGCTATCTCTACATGGGGTGGAAGGGGCTTTGCCTTCTCTAGCTATACAGGTTGGTCAATAGTTAAAGAGTAGAGACAAAGGGAAGCAAAAGATGCATGAGGAGAGCCCTACTGGAGGGCAAGACAAAGAGTTTACTTTGATTGAGGATGATGCCACTGACTTGGGCTCTCAAGGCTCAAGAATCAAGGACATGATTATTAAAGAGAAGGAGGCTGAAATACGAGCCTTATCAGTTAACCTTGAGAGAGATAAACGGGTCATTAGCTACCTTGAGCAAGAAAACAAGCAGCTTACCGACAAACAAGACCTCATGGAGCTGGAAATCATCAAAGAAAACCAGCAAAGGTCCAAGAGGGCAAAGGGCAAGTTGACCTCCATTGAACAAGAAATAGAGAATGACCGGGAGTATTTGTTGGAGAAGGCGAATATGCACTTGGAGAAGTTGCTTGAGAAGGAAAAAAAAGAGAAAACGATGCTTCGCCACATGGCCTACCACTACCTAGCCCAAAACAGGATTTGCAATGCAAGGACAAAGAGGCTAAAAGCCAAGCTAAGAAGAGTTTTGAGGAACAAGAAAGAGCAAGATAAACTCAAGATCTTGGCTGAAAAATCATTGGCTCAATAAAGCACCTAACAAGGATCCCTCATGCCAAATTTCAAGAAATTTTGAGCAATTTTTGTCATTTATGAATTTTGAAATTAGAAAAACAGGTTTTTCCAATAGGTGTGCAGCGCCACTGGTGCTATGCTTTTGATGGGGACCTCTATTTACAAAATGGCCTATATATTTAGAATCGGCATGGAAAAATAAGTCAACTCAGAAATATTGAGGAATTTTGGACAAGGTATTGGTCACCAAAAGGGAAAAAAACACCCAAAAAGTGCCCTCTCTACCACTTTTTTGCTACACAGGAAGCAGTCTTGGGAGAATCAAATTTTGGAGGGACAAATGAGCTCCAAATCAGAAAAATCAAATTGTTCCAGAAACTAGACAAGCAGGCAAGCCAACTTGCACCTGATTTGGACCTCGGGAAGGCCTCCAAAACTAGCCTTGAAATGGCGCTATGCATTAAAATTTTGGTGCTACGCATTAAACTGATTTTGCCAGTTTTGCCTAGCTTTCCAATTTTTTCCTAGTTTTCTTGGAAATTGATTTTTTCCTCATTTCTTGGTAAACGTATGCATGGTAAATTATGAATTTGATGTAAATATGGATGAAATATACCTCATAGGGTAGATACATCAAGTTTCAAGTGGTTTTGATCATGAATGAATTAGTTTCCTAAGTTTTAAAGGCAAGTTGTTCCACTGCCTACTTTTGTGTTCCTAGTTTAGATATGGTTGAAACCACCCCTCTTCTCATGGATTCTACCCCTGATAGCTAGTATGAATGGTTTTATGCGTATATTATATACTTTTTCATTCATTTGTAAAGGTTGGACTCTTGTGGAAGCTCTGAACTATATTATATATCTCTACCGTAGTTTGGTAAGGAATAAAACCAGGTTTCACAGCTATTTTTGTGGGATTCTTGTGACAGTGAGTTTATGTATTGTTTCTTCTTTGTAATGATTTTTTCTTATGTTTTATATGTATCCAAATCTATCTTTCTATTCTAAAACTAAATGAATCAAGGTGAATAGACAAAATACATTGTTGTGCTTTGTCTTGGGAATGGATTTGGTTTTTAACGTTTTCAACTGTTTGAAGAGGACTCATAGTTTATTTATGCCCTCCTCAACTCCTCAACTATCTTAACCTACCATCTCAATCCATTTCTCTTACATAAACCCTTGTCTACCTCACCCCACAGAACATGACTATATCCCTGAGTTGATTTCTTGGATCCAATCTGCATTCTCCAATTGATCCAGCAACCAAAACCTAAAAATCAAACCAGAAACCCTAATCTACTATACCTAACCTAAAATTAGCATTCATTTCAGTCATCTCAAGACATAATTGCAACCATCCTCACTGAGATTGACAAGGAGAGAGCCCTCTCCCGACCTGGTAGGGCAAGCTACCAAGTTAAGCATGATTTGTAGTTATCCTAGGATTGCCTCCCTTTAGCCTGAGGTCAATTTAGGCTCTAACATAGTGGTGACCATATTGGGGAAGAACGGAAATATATTACCCCGATACTCTTGAAAAATTCTAGACTTTTGGATGATAGGTTTAGAATTCATTAGGCTGAAAAAATTGTAATGTCCATTTGAATTTTTGGGAAAATCAAACACATTGGCTTCAAGAAGATACACCAGGTCCAATCCTGATCCCAATTCCCCTCCCATATTTGAAAATCATAATCTCATTCCCAGGATCCTCAAACAAGAGAGTTTATCAAGTCCTAGACCAGTTTTCGGATCTTTTTCATGTCCTGTGAAGTAGGTGTACCTCAAAGATATTCCTTTTGATGAACAATTTGGTTTATCCTTGTTTAGAACCTCATCAGATAGTGAATTACTAGACCTAATTTCAGATCTTGTATTCATCGACGAGCTTGAAATCTAACAAGCCAATCTGATAAGTAACCGTAATCGTTGAAACTCTCCTCAGTCATCTATCACCACTGATCGAATTCCTGAACTCTATGATTCAGCTTCAACATCTCTTGCCTCGTCATCATTTCCTCAAATTTCAGAGCATCAATTGACTCCTCCATTCATACCTTCAATTCCTCAACAACTTGTCATTACACCTCAAATACCCGTCTCTTCTGCATCATCAACTTCTCTCGTTATCACAAATCCCTTTGTTATTTCAGCATCAATTTCAAATTCTCCATGAGCCATGGCTACCAGATCTCGTTCTACCTCAGAATTTGGATGCTATGTCTGGTGATTACCAAAGTAAGATACCATTGTTTGATGCCACTCAGGGTATCATAGCGTAGAAGCATGTCAACCAGATGAATAAATTTTTCGATCTTCATGAGATAGATGAAGAGAATGTAACAATGCGATTGTTTGTGCAAAGTTTTGGAGGCGAGGTTCGGAAGTGGTTCATAGCACTACCCACGGGGACTATCAATACATTACCAGTTCTCCACAGAAAATTCCTGGATCATTGGGAGGTAAAGAAAAATCCACTCTAAGTTCTTTCTGAGTACGAAAATATAAATAGGAATGCTGGTGAAAGTGTTCAGGATTATTGTGTGAGATTCAAAACTGTCTATAATGCTATTCTAGCTGATATCAAGCCACCAATGGGGTTGGCTTTGATAAAATTTCCTAATGGTTTTGATCCTAACATGGCATACCAATTGAGAGAACGAGATCCTACTACATTGGAGGATATGCAGAAAAATGTTGTGAGTGTGGAGGCAAATCTGCTAGCTAAAAGAGCTAGGATGAAGACCGAGAAGAAAGTGACCATAAAGGAGGAAGCATCTTCCTCAGATGTAAAGGCTGATCACTTGCTTCGTAAAATTGAGAAAATGTTTGACAGATTGACAATTGCAGATAAGCCTTAGGCCCCAATCAGAAATCTGAATTTTAATGGTCAGCAGCAACCACAATTTAGAATCAAACAACGGGAGCATAAAGCACAAGATCATTCGGCACAATAGCAAATCAAAACACCTTTACAACATAATTATGTGCATGGCCCAGAGTCTGAAGATGATGAGGATCCAATAGGGGAGGAAAATCATTTCTTTATAGCTGATGGTTTGCCTATCTATCTCACAGAGGACGAGGAATATTCTGAGATCCCGAATGTGTAGAAAGATGAAGATTTTATATTAGCTAATGACACAATTTTGGAGGAAGAATCAGATGAATATCAGAGGGGATATATGAATGCACTGACAGCGCAGAAAAAATAGTATTCACTAAGGAGTAGGGATATACCAATCAATCCAGTCCAAAAGTGAAAAGAAGCAGCACAACCTAAGAATGATTCCTCAAATGTTTAGAAAATATGGAATATCACTCAATCCCAAAAAGAGCCTTTTTGCTATGGATGAAGGGAAGCTACTCAGTCACATAATATCAAAGGAAGGAATCAACATCGATCCTGCAAGGGTGGAAGCTATACAGAAGATAGATTTTCCTCATAATAAGAAAGAGATCCAAGTGTTTAACGGTAAGATGAATTTCTTACATCGATTTGTGCCTAATCTAGCTAAACACTTGAGGAAAATTACTAATATGTTGAAGAAGGATAGTGTGGTCAAGTGGACCGAGGATGCTATGAAGTATTTTAGCCTGGTAAAGTTGGCTCTATCTTCAGCCCTGATTTTGATCAGTCCAAATTATACACAGGATTTCATATTATTTTCATTCACTTCTAAACATACTATGGCAACAATTCTAATGCAGAAAAGAGATCAAATAGAAAAACCAATTACCTTCTTCAGTAGGACAATTAGGGATGCAGGCTTGAAGTACAACATCATTGAGAAACAAGCTCTTGCGTTAGTTAAAGCTTTGAAAGAATTTCGAGTATATATTCTACATTCTCATATAATAGTATATGTCCATAACGTAATAGTTAAAGATGTTTTGGTACAAACAGATCTGGAAGGAAGGCGGGGAAAATGGATCACAGCATTGCTAGAATATGACTTGGAGATAAAGCCTACAAAGCTGATCAAGGGGAAGGGTCTAGCAAAGCTAATGGTAGAGTCCAATCTACATGCATTAGAGATAAATCTTATTGCAGCCATGTCTGAAGAAGAAGAAGATAGTTCGTTGATTCAGGTGTCTGAAATTTTTTGCCAATCTCCTTAGTATTCAGATATTGTGTACATTCTTTAGCATCTTTCACCACCACCGGGGATGGCTAAAAATAAAGGTAGAACTTTAAAACCTAAGGCTGCTAGATTTTGCATTCTGAACAATGCACTTTATTGGAAGGATCCTCGAGGCATTTTGCTAAATTGCTTAATTGAAGATGAATCCCAGCAGGTCACGAGTGATTTTCATAAGGGAGACTGTGGTGGTCACTTATTTTGGAAGACAACAGCTAACAAAATTTTGAGAGTAGGTTACTACTGGCCTACCTTGTTTGTCGATGTTTACAAAACGGTCACAAGCTGTCATGAATGCCAGATTTTTCAAGGAAGAAGAAAGTTGCAACCTCTCCCTCTCAAGCTAGTCAAAGTTAGTGCACCATTTCAGAAATGGGGCCTAGATTTCATTGGAGAGATTCATCCCCCATCCTACGCTTAGCACAAGTGGATTTTGATAGCGACAGACTACTTCACAAAGTGGATTGAGGCAATCCCCACTCGGCAAGCTACGTACTCAGTAACAATTCAGTTTCTTGAAACAAATATTTTGTCACGTTTTTGGCTGTCCTAACAAGCTTATTATAGATAACGCAGCTACTTTCAAGTCCAAAAAGATGATTGACTTTTGTAGCAAATACAAAATTACCTTAGGACATTCTACTGCATATTATCTGCAAGGTAACGGATTGGTCGAATCCTCTAACAAATCATTGGTAAACATCATTAAAAATCTACTGGAAACCAATAAGAAGGGCTGGCATAAAAAATTGGTTAATGCATTATGGGTGGACAGGGTAAGCCAAAAGAAGTCAATAGGTATGTCTCCATTTGAGATTGTATACGGTATTGATACAGTATTCCCGACATCTCTTGCGGTCCCGGTTGTAAAACTTTTACAAGAAGCTGGCAGCAAGGAAGATCATTTTCAGAGAAGAATAAGTCAAATGATCCATTTACAGCAGACGAGAGAGGCAGTTTTCCATAATACCTTTAGGCTACAGGAGAGAATTAAAAATATTTATGATCGAAAGGCAAAGGCAGACAAATTTGAGATTGAAGACATGGTGTTACAGTGGGATGCTAGAAACGAGGATAAAGGAAAGCATGACAAGTTCAAGAACCTATGGAAGGGACCATACAGAATTGCTGCATATAGGGGCCAGAATGCTTTACTACTCAAAGAAATGGACGGGGAAGATTGTTCAGGATGACCAGTAAATGGTCAGCTTCTGAAACGGTACTATTTCTAAGGAGATTTTTGTTATCATATTCATCATTGTACATACCATTTTGTTCATTCTATTGCAAAAGTTTGTACTGTCACCATTCATTTAGCTTGGGGCCTGAAGTGAAGGCTATAAGGCTGAATGTCTAGTTTCAGTGTTTGCGTGTCTAGTGTCAGTTGTTTGAGTTAGTTTCATTTATTAGTCAGTTCAGCTATGAATCTTGAGTCAAAGTTTCATAGTGTCGGTTTTGGGTGTTTTGAAGTTATTGACTCCATATTTCCCAATGGATAAGGCACAGGTATGATTTTCCAAAGATCTATGGTTCTTGGCACCTCCAAGGAGCTACCATCCCCATTGGAGCCAATGTTAGTGTTTGTATCTTCACACTGCCATCAGTGATCAAAATTGCTCTTTCCCGCATGCATGTTAGGTGTCTCATTCAATCAGCTGCATTCCATTAGGCCATGGATCAACTGATGGTAGTGGTTTCATTTCAGTTTCCCTCATTTCATATACCTGTTGACTTGTTCAAACATCTTTCAGTCATTCATAGTCATTCCAGTTCATTTCATTTATAGAAACCAGTCTTAAGGTTTAGTTTCACTAGGTCTTAGGGTTTGTCATCATGGTCATCCAAGATTGAATAAAAGGGTCGGAAAGCACATGAGGAGGATAAAAAGGTTCATATAGTCATGAGTTTACTTTTGATATGCCGAAATAAAACTCTTTCACCTCAAAACAATGTTTTGAGTTGAAATAGATAATTTGTACTTAATGATTTCATTTCATGTAAATTATGTAATTTTATAGTTCTTATATGTAATAATTCTTCATAAACTGTTCCTAGTGACCTGGCAACAATGCCAGCTCCTGCCACTGCAAAAAGTCAATATGATGAAAATCAGTCCACCTGGAAAAAGGCAAAAAAGTCAAATATTAGCAAAACAGAGCATTTTGAAAAAGCTATCAAAACTATAGAAAAGTGGGTTTTGGTTTATGAAAAATCAAAAGAGGAAAAGTATAAAAGGCCAATTCATATGTTTTATTCATTCCTTGTTGAATTGGAGAGCTAAGGAGAATTGAAAATGGAATTTTGAGCCAAGGGAGGAAAATAGAGGAAATTTGGCAAAGATTTGCTGGCGCTGCGCATTATTTCCCTGGCACTGCGCATTAAAAGTGCGTTGCGCACCTATTGCAGTTTGACAGTGTAAATTTGGTCTGGCACTGCGCATTAAAATGCTGCTACACACCTGTTGATGAAGACCAAATTGCCTCAAATCGCCTCCAAATTTCCTAAAAAAATCATTTGATGCTTGTTCCAAGTAAGTATATCATCCTTCCTTGCTTTGAAGAGTTGTTTTTGGTTGCTAGGGTTCTGTTTGGTTGCCTTTACAACAAACCCTAAAAAATTACTAAACCACCTCTCATAAGTTATCAAAGGTAGTTGTTGTCCTCTCTTACTCTATTCATATTGAGTTTTCCAAGTCCCATTCCCTATCCCTCAGTCATTAAAATTCACTTCCCAAAACCCTACTCTCCTTATCAAACCCTAGCCCTATTACACTATTCCCAAACCCTAACTCCCAAATCAATCCATCCCACTACACCTACTTCATTATCAAACTCTTATTCCACATCCTCAATATCATTCACTCCCTTCATTCCCAAAAAGAAACCCAAATTCATACTCCTCCAAGCATTTTCTTCCTCATACACATCACTTATTTCTAAAATTTCTTCATACTCATATTGTTATCACTATAATCCATCATCTTACATCACCTATCACATTATCAAAAATCCATGAAGAGAGACATAGACTATGAGAGGGAGGAAGAAACTTTCAGTGACACTTCTAGAGAAGCACATGTGCCAAGAAAGACACACAAAGGGGGAAGATCATCCGGGAGGAACCTATTAGTTTCATAGAATTGCTTGCTTGTCCTCTTGCTATATCTAGTTTCAGACATCAGTCTTGCTATGAGTTTTGTGAAATGGTGGAGAGGGTAAAGTTTCATCATGAGCTTGCCCAGTTGTTTGTCACCCATCTACATAATGGCCAAGTGAATCTTGTTGGTGTCTCCTTCACCTTATCACCTACCACAATTTTAGAAGCAATAGGCATCCCCAATGTAGGTGAGCAATGGAATAAAGGACAATATGTGGACAGAGAACATTATGAGCCTTACATTAAGGCTGGATATCACAGCAAAATCAGCAGAGTGTTTCCCCTCAAATACTTAGAGAAGAGTTTTGTCCCTCTCATGAAGCTTATTATGAAATATTTCACCTGCGAAGGAAGGTTTTCCCACTTGTATGCATATCATATCAGGTTTTTGATGCACTTTACTAGGGTGAGGATGATGAACCTCCCTTACTTTATATATAGGAACTTTGAGAAGATGGCCCACTATGTTCAAAGAAAACCTTTTCCTCAGCAACTCAGCAGCATTTACCACTTCTCATTGATTAAGATTGTTGTCTTGCACCAGCTAAACTTGCTAAACATACCATGGGAGACCTTTATTGCCCATGAGATGTTCAAAGGCCCTCGGGTTTCATTAGTGCCTCCGGTGGAAGGAGGACCATTAGTACAGCCAGGTGTCCATGAGACCAAGACTACAAGTGTGCTATTATTTTTCAGTTATGAGAGAGGCACAAGGAGTCTTTTTGTTGCTGCCAGGCGAGTACTATCTCCACCAGGGGTGGAAGGGGTCTTGCCTTCTTCACTAGATTATAGGCGAATGGTATCTCCATTGGGGGTGGAAGCGGCTTTGCCTTCTTCTCCAGCTATACAGGTTGGCCAGCAGTCAAAGATAAGAGACAAAGGGAATCAAAAGATGAATGAGGAGAGTCCTACTGGAGGGAAAGATAGAGAGTTTACTTTGATTGAGGATCATGTCACTGACTTGGGCTCTCAAGGCTCAAGAATCATGGACATGATTATTAAAGAGAAGGAGGCTGAAATACAAGCCTTATCAGTTAACCTTGATAGAGATAAATGGGTCATTAGCTACCTTGAGCAAGAAAATAAGTAGCTTACCGACAAACAAGACCTTATGGAGCTACAAATCATCAAAGAAAACCGGTAAAGGTCCAAGAGGGCAAAGGGCAAGTTGACCTCCATTGAACAAGAAATAGAGAATGACCAAGAATATTTGTTGGAGAAGGTGAATATGCAGTTGGAGAAGTTGCTTGAGAAGGCAAACAAAAAGAAAAAGATGCTTCTCCACATGGCCTACCACTACCTAGCCTGGAACAGGATTTGCAATGCAAGGACAAAGAGGATAAAAGCCAAGCTAAGAAGAGTTTTGAGGAACAAGAAAGAGAAAGATAAACTCAAGATCTTGGCTGAAAAATCATTGGCTCAACAAAGCACCTAACAAGGATTCCTCATGCCAAATTTCAAGAAATTTTGAGCAATTTTTGTCATTTATGAATTTTGAAACTAGAAAAACAAGTTTTTCCAATAGGTGTGCAGCGCCACTAGTGCTACGCTTTTGATGGGGACCTCTATTTACAAAATGGCCTATATATTTAGAATTGGCATCGAAAAATAATTCAACTCAGAAATATTGAGGAATTTTGGACAAGGTCTTGGTCACCAAAAGGGAAAAAAACACCCAAAAAGTGCCCTCTCTGCCACTTTTTTGCTACACAGGAAGCAGTCTTGGGAGAATCAAATTTTGGAGGGACAAATGAGCTCCAAATCAGAAAAATCAAATTGTTCCAGAAGCTAGACAGGCAGGGCTTTCCAACAAGCCAACTTTCACCTGATTTGGACCTCGAGAAGGCCTCCAAAACTAGCCTTGAAATGGCGCTACGCATTAAAATTTTGGTGCTACGCATTAAACTGATTTTGCCAGTTTTGCCTAGATTTCCAGTTTTTTCCTAGTTTTCTTGGAAATTGAATTTTTCCTCATTTCTTGGTAAATGTATGCATGGTAAATTATGAATTTGATGTAAATATGGATGAAATATACCTCATAGGGTAGATACATCAAGTTTCAAGTGGTTTTGTTCATGAATGAATTGGTTTCCTAAGTTTTAGAGGCAAGCTGTTCCACTGCCTACTTTTGTGTTCCTAGTTTAGATATGGTTGAAACCACCCCTCTTCTCATGGATTCGACCCCTGATAGATAGCATGAATGCTTTTTGCCTATATTATGTACTTTTTCAGTCATTTGTAAAGGTTGGCCTCTTGTGGAAGCTCTGAACTCTATTGTATATCTCTACAGCAGTTTGGTAAAGAATAAAGCCAGGTTTCAAAACTATTTTTGTGGGATTATTGTGACAGTGAGTTTATGTATTGTTTCTTATTTGTAATGAGTTTTTCTTATGTTTTAATGTATCCAAATCTATATTTCTCTTCTAAAACTAAATGAATCAAGGTGAATAGACAAAATACATTGTTGTGCTTTGTCTTGGGAATGCATTTGGTTTTCAATGTTTTCAACTGTTTGAAGAGGACTCATAGTTTCTCTATGCCCTAATCAACTCCTCAGCCATCTTAACCTACCATCTCAATCAATTTCTCATACATAAACCCTTGTCTACCTCGCCCCACTGAACATGATTGTATCCCTGGGTTGATTTCCCAAACCCAATCTGCCTTCTCTAATTGATCCAACAACCAAAACCTAAAAATGAAACCAGAAACCCTAATCTGCTATACCCTGCCTAAAATCAGCATTCATTTCAGTCATCTCAAGACATAATTGCAACCATACTCACTAAGATTGACAAGGAGAGGGCCCTATCCCGACCTAGTTGGGGCATGGTTTGTAGTTATCCTAGGATTGCCTTCCCTCCACTTGAGGTCAATCTAGGCTCTAACACCAGGCACTAATAGACCTATTCCAGAATAACAATGACTATAGAAAAATAGCCCTCAAAGACAAACTTAGAAATATTAAGATGCAGAAGAATGATACTATTCCATAGTATCTCAGCAGATTTACCGAAGTTCGCGATGAGATTGGAGGGGTTGGTGTGAATGTTGCAGAAGATGACCTGGTGAGCCTAGATCTTCTAGGCCTCCCCAAAAACTGGCATAGCTACCAGGACTCGGTGAATGGGAGGGATAAATTACCAAATTGTGAATGCTTGTGGTTCGATTTTGTACATGAAGAGATCAGGTGGAATACCAGAGATGGAACTTCATCAAAGGGTGAGGATGAAGAAAATTTTGCATTGGTTGGAAAGGGAAAGAAGGGAAAGGGGAATAAATCTCAAACCAAACTAGAAACTAGCCAAGGGGGAAAGAATAAGGACTTGTCCAAAAAAAAATACTTCAATTGTCATGAATTCGGGCACTATGATACAAAGTGTCCACAAAAAAATTCTAGTAAGAAGAACTCAGAAGGAGCAACAAGTGAGGCATTTGCTTTATAGTTTGAGCTAGATTACACCCTTATCACATACATGGCCAACACTATGATGGGGAGTGTGTGGTACTTGGAATCTGGTGCCTCGTTCGACATGAAAGGATGTAGAGAGTTTTTTAGTGACATGGAGGAGAAATATCTCCAGATGCATATTGAGCTTGGGGATGACAAAAGGTACAACGCTACTAGGATTGGTACAGTAACCTTTTAGAGGGAGTTAGGACCTCCTATTCACCTCAAATGTGTCATGTTTTTTCTAGGCCTAAAGTAGAATCTCATATTTTTAGCATTTTTGGAAGACCCTTATTATGAAGTTATCTACAAAAAAGGGAAATCATTCCTGAGACACATAACCACTAGATAAGTGAAGCAAATCAAGGTTCGAGTGAAGAACCTATATAAATTGGATGTGGAAGAATGTGTTGCATTAAGAAGTAAGGTAGAGAAAGTGTAGAGCCACAATGTTGGTGAAATTTGGCACAGGAGATTGGGCCATTTCATCATGGCGCACTGAAAATTATGCAACAAATAATCATTGGCCTCCCTAAATGATAACTTGAGCAGTAAGAAGCCTGCAAAGGTTGTACCTTAAAAAGTATGTGAAATCCACATTCCATGAGTGAGACAAAAAAATACATGTAGTCTTGGAATGAGTCCACTTTGATGTTTGTGGACCCTTTTCAACAACCTCCATTACCAGACACATTATTTTGTTAATTTTATTGATGATTTCTCAAGAGAGTGTTGGATCTTCTTCATGCGAAATAAGGATGCAGAATTATCAAAGTTTATAGAATTCAAGGCACTAGTTGAGAAAGAGAACAACAAGAAGGTGAAGCCTCTTAGGAGTGATAATGGAAGTGAGTATGTTTCGAATGGCTTCAATGATTTATATATGAAAGAAGGAATTCGAAGAGAGCTGACAACACCCCACAACCCACAGTAGAATGGGATAGATGAGAGAAAGAATCAGAGAATTTTTGGAGCTACGAGAGCTATGTTACATGACCAAGGCCTACCACTTCATTTGTAGGCGGAGGCATGTAACACAGTAGTCATCAGATTCTTGGTATGATTACACCAGAGGAGGCTTTCTCGGGGAGAAAGTTGGATGTGTTTCACTTCAGGATATTTGGATCCTCTGTTTACTACCATGTCTCCAAAGATTTGAGGAAGAAGCTTGAGCCGAAAAAAAAAGTTGGTAGTTTTTGTGGGTTATACTGAAACTTAACACAGTTACTGTGTGTACTTACCTTCCCTCAAAATGATAGTTATGCGAAGGGATGTAAAGTTTGATGAGGAGAAATCGATGTGGTGCTATCTTGAGAGGAAGCTTCAGATCCCACCATAAGAGGAGCTTTTAGATCCAAAGAAGGAGCCTCAAGAAGTTGTGGAGTAGAAAAAAATAGAGGATCAAGGAGTGGAGACATCTACTCAAGAAGAACCATCCATAGAAGGGACAAAAATAACTAGGGAAGATGATATACTTTTCCAGGATGTGAGGGAGAATGTGGGAGCTCCTTCAAATTTGAGCAGGAAGAGGAGGTCCCCTGAGAGTTACATTGGTTACATGGCTCTAATGAATAAGCTTGTAGAGATTGAGCCATCCTCTTTTTAGGAAGAAGTAGAGAAACCTATTTGGATTGATGCAATGATGGAATAATAGGAATCCATCACGAAGAAAAACGTTTGGGAAGTGGTTCTACGACCAACAAATAAATCATTTGTGGGTTCGAGATGGATATTCAAGGTTAAGCATGCAATAGACATAAGCATAGAGAAGTATAAGGCCAAATTTTTGGCCAAAGGGTTCTCTCAAGTTGAGGGAATTAACTATGAAGAAACCTTTGCTCCTGTAGCAAGGTATTCATCCATTAGATCAGTTCTTGCACTGAATGCATAGATGGGGTGGAAGATCCACCAGATGGATATAAAAAAAAAACATTTCTTAATGGTGTTATTGAGGAGGAGGTGTACATCGAGAAACCGTAAGGTTTTGAGACATTTGATCAGGAGTCTCATGTGTGCAGACTTAAGCAAGAATTGTACGGTCTCAAATAGGCACCCCATGCTTGTACACTAGGATCGATAGTTATCTCACTAGTTTGGGCTTCACCAAAAGTAAAGCAGATGTGAAACTCTGTCATATTTTGGTATAAGGTAAATTTCTTATCATTGTTTTATATGTTGATGATTTAATATTAGCAGGTGATGAGAAGCTGATCAACTCTTGAAAGGAGTACCTTGCAAGGGAATTTGAAATGAAAGACATGGGTCTCATTCACTTCTTCCTTGGGCTGGAAGTATGGCAAGGCGATGGGAAATTTTTTGTGTCTCAAGGAAAGTATGCCAACAAGATACTACAAATATTATGCATGGAGAGTTGTAAACCCATGGAGACACCTCTAGCGACCAATTGGCGAAAGAAGACTACCACTTTAGGTGAAGAGGTGGATGCTACCATTTACTAGTAATTAGTGGGTTCACTAATGTATCTTGTGAACACATGACCAGATATGTGCTATGCAGTCAACCAGCTAAGCCAAGCTACCGTTAGCTCAACCAAATTATATTGGAAGGAAGCTAAGCATGTTTTACGGTACCTCAAAGGCACTACCCATTATGGATTATGGTACAGACAAGAAAAGGGAGTGAAGATATGTGGCTTCATAGATTCAGATTAGGCAGGGAGTCCATGTGACCGAAAGAGTACATTAGGTGGAATTTTTAGTGTTGGGTCCACAACAATTTCTTGGTACAACAGGAAGCAAAGATCTGTGATGCTCAACTCAACAAAAGTAGAATATATGGTTGCAAATCAAGCAACATGTGAAATGATCTAGATGAGAAAGATACTTGTGAGACTGTTTGGCCAGATGATGGATCTAACTATGATATATTGTGATAATCAGAGTTGCATTAAGATCTATGAGAATTTGGTATTTTACAATCGATCCAAGAATATAGATATCTGGTATCATCATTTACGGAACTGTGTGCAAATACAGATAATGTTTCAACAATACATTCTGACAAAGGAACAAGATGTTGACATCTTAACAAAGGATTTGTCAAGAGGGAATTTCGAGTTCCACAGGTGCAGGATAGGGGTGTTTGATATTCCCTTTCTTACTAAGAGGGAGTGTTGAGAAGTGGAGCAAGAAAGACTCAATTTGAATTTGCCTTGGTCAAATTGAGAAAATTTGAATTTCCACATCGACAAACAACTTGGATGAATTTAACTTGTGTGACATGGATCTTACCATTCAGTTAGCTCAATAAATTTGAGTTAGAGGGCTTGGATTTTAGTTAAGCATGTGTGATTTCTAAATTTTAGTAATCCAGTTCAGTTATATATAGTTGAGTTCATTTAAACTAGTTATAATAGTTGGAGGAACTAGTGGAAGGTCAGTTGTGCAGTGGTGGGTCAACAATCTAACTCAATCATCTTCTAGTTAACTGATCAATCAGCCTAAAATAACTATTGATTCGAGTTCCCAGCATGGTGGAGATTCCAAGGTAGTGTAACAAGCAGTTGTAAACTAGTTTGAGTGTACATGTGTTGTATGCAATCAGATGATCAATCCTTGGGAATTGTGAAACCATTTGGAGGAAAATTCCTAAAAGATTAGGGCTAAGTCTCTAGGAACTTCACAAGGAAAACAGGATCAAGCAAAAGCAAAAATTGACTAAGTCTAGGTCAAAGCTTCTCATTAAGCAGAGAGTTAGATTATTCACTTGCAGGTTGACTTAGATTGAGCTAACAATTGTAATACATATCTATTCATTTCATCAATGCAAAAAAGGATTGATGGTTTTTTCCCAGTTGGGTTCCCCTAGAAAGAAATATTGTGCATGTGCATTATTTCTTATTTCAAGTCTAAGATTATTGTTATAAATTGTGAATTGAATTCCGCAGATCAATAGAGTAGAATTGTGTCTCTTAATTTAGATTAAAATTTCTTGAGCAGTTGCAATTCTATCACCAAATTTCTATAGGTTATGTAGCCAGGGAAGAGGAAGTTGTAGGAAGTGGTTAGTTGAAGAAGGTTCCAATGTAGTCATGGAGGCATGTGGTTGAATAATTTGTGTTGAGAGGCTCAACACTAAAAGTAAGAGATCATCAAGGTGTGCAGAGCTAAGGAAAAATATCTCTAGTGGGAAAAATATGCAATGGTTTCCTTGAACGAGAGGAAGTTGTAGGAAGTGGTTAGTTGAAGAAGGTTCCAATGTAGTCATGGAGGAATGTGGTTGAATTATTTGTGTTGAGAGGCTCAACACTAAAAGTAAGAGATCATCAAGGTGTGTAGAGCTAAGGAAAAATAGCTCTAGTGGGAAAAATATGCAATGGTTTCCTTGAGTGAGAGGAAGCAAAGAATTAAGGTGAAGAGAATATAAATTACTAGAGAGGAATAACTAGAGATATAATGAAATCCTATGGAAAGAAAGAAGCATGAAAGGTTGTTGATCTATGTGAGCAACCATGATTGGAAACTAAGAATGTCACCACAGGTTTGGTTGGAGTAGCCAAACCAGTTAACCATGAATACCCTAAGATGGGTCGAGAACTACGATAAAAATATTATAGAGAAAATGGATAATAATTTGATCTCTATGCATGCAAGAAAGAGTACTAGGGGGATATGCATCTTAGGGATTATATAGTAGAGAAGGAAGGATTTCTCCTTGTGGTTTATGGGGTATGTAGTGGGATACTAGAGAATTATACTAACTTAAGAGAGAGAAAAAATGAGGCATTTGGTTTGGAGGTCTAATGAGCTTAAGATAGAGTGGACACCCTATGAGGACCTACTTTTCCCTTGTGGTACAATTTCTAGATTGAGGGTGGTCTATTGTAAAAGGGAAAGGTGCAACAAAACCTATGGTTGTGTAAACCATGGCTTTACTTCAATTAATTTAGCCTTCAAGTAGATAAGTTCTTCCTCTTGATTCTTTATGTATAAAACTAATATGATGTATCTTGCTAAAGTGATTTTATTGTTGAATGATAAGGGATCATTATGTTTAACTTATAATTGTGTACATTGGATAATTAAGTTAGGTAAGCCAATGAAAGTATTATGACCATTTATATTTTTGTTTTAAAGGCTTGAGTATGTTTGCTTGTTTGTGAAGAGGGCTAATTTTTGTGGATGCCAATGTAAGTCTATAATAGGAATTAGAATGTGGCCACAACCTTAGTTTGCATATTGTATGGTTAAATAATATAGATGTACACAACTATTGGCTCTCCAAAATATCATTTTTTTTCACTCTCTTTCTTTCACTTTCTTTTAGATTTTACCATATTCCACATCTCTATAACCTTTGATTAAAAAAAAATTCATGATTTTATATGGGTTTAGACTTATTATTTTCCAGAGCATTTATTTTAGTATTTTGGGCAGGTTTATTATTAAATATTAGAAAAATAACAGTTTTTCACTTATATCCAAAAGTTGGATGAATTTTATGATGTTTGTAGGCACATTTGAAGATTCCAATTGATTCATACTTATGCAAGAACACAACAGAACATAAATATAAACATAAACATAGAGATGTAGCAGAAATAGAACTTCATTACATTAACATTAGAGAACTAAAATATGTTTACATACACAATGTAAATAAACTAGCTCGGGCGATGGTATCTTATCTCTGAGAAGAGATGTGGTAGCTACATGCCTCTGAACTATGTTACAATGAGGCTCAAGGGCCTTTTTATTATTGAACAACAAATGGAGACCATAAAAAACCAAAAAACTAACCCTAGGAGATGGAACACCAAGATTTGATCGGCCCCGTTGGGGTTAGATTGGCAACCAACTTCCTAGGGTTGTAACTTGGCCATATGATCTTTGTTTGGCGTGTACGATACCTCGTAAGAAATATATCTTCGAGTAATATAGGATTTTTATAAACACCAAACCTATGGCTATGGGTTTGCGACATACCTCAATAAAACACTATTTAGTGGGTCAAAATAACTGCACAAGTTCAAGACACAAAAAACTGCTAAAAATACGAATGATGCTATAATCAAGGAAACTAATGAAACTGACTAGGGGTCTAGATGGAATAGGAGAATGACCACCAATATCCACATGGATCAGTCCTACCCCCTTAGGAATAAATGGTCCCTATTGCATGCAGAACCTCCATGAAGCGAGGAAATTTATGTTGAACTTGGTCCTTGGTGAGCCACTTGCCCTCGTGAAGGAGTTGCCTTGCTCTGACAACTTGACATAGCTATGTCCTCTGATGGAAAGTGTTATTAATCTGTGTGTCCATGATCCTATCAGTTGTGGCATGTTCGATACAACTTGGGTTGAGCTTTATTGGTGTCAACTTCTCAGCAACATCGGATGTGTCCAACAATGGGGGAAAGTATGGCCGTAGTCAGTCCACATTGAATGCTAGATGCAGACCAAGGAATGGTGGAATGATGAGATCAAAAACATAGTATGATACATCTCCTCTGCTTCTTTGTTTGGATCTTTTGCTAGCACATCTTTAGTTGGGTCTACCTCCATTCCATCCACGAGTGGAAATTCCCAAACCAATGCTTTTGGTTCTGGATTCTTTCAATTTGGCACCCATTCACAGGGTATTCGATCAGTTCCATTTAGTGCCGCTACGTCCATGATGGACGGATCGGCTTCATTCCAGGGTTTTCCTTTTGGAAGTGGTCATATACCACATTCCAACCCGACAATAGGATCCATGCCTTTTTCTTCTATAGGACAAAGCAGCAATCCTTTCCAAGGTTGGACTAACCCTGGGGTTAGTGGCACGGGAACTAGGAATCCGTCTTTTGGCCAACAAGGGAATAGGTCGTACTCCACAGTTAGTTCGTTT
The DNA here is from genome assembly GCA_031772625.1 of Pinus tabuliformis. Taxonomy (NCBI): domain Eukaryota; kingdom Viridiplantae; phylum Streptophyta; class Pinopsida; order Pinales; family Pinaceae; genus Pinus; species Pinus tabuliformis. The sequence goes on from CM062812.1 coordinate 836,421,667, forward strand.
CAAAGTATTCCTCCCTTAGCTTCGGCTTGGAATCCGTATCAGGGGTTATCAACTCCTTATAATCCTTTAGGAGGAAACTTTGCTGGTTATGGAGGCTTTGTGGTCGGAGTTGGTCAAACTCCGAATTTTGCTGGATCACAAGGCTTGCCTTTTGGTTCAGCTGGTTCTACTGGTTACTTCGGGCAACCTAGTGCCTTCCAAAATCCAGGCCAATCTTTTCAGAACTTTGGGAGTTCCGCCCAGTCTGGGTGGAATCCCCAAGGTCCTCCTAGACCTCCGTTTCTGGCAACATTGAACTTGCCAGATCTCACTAAGTTAACAAACGATCCAATCAAATACAATCTGGCCTGACCTCCGGTCCCAACCAAACTCCCTTCAAACATTCTAAAATTCGAAGGAAAGAGCGGTGAAGACCCAGGCGACCATGTAACCACATTCCATTTGTGGTGCTCATCTAACTCCCTTATCGATGACTCGATTAGGTTGAGACTTTTTCAACGCACCTTGACTGGTAATGTGGCCAAATGGTATATAGAATTTCCAGGGGGCATCATTACATCTTTCGCTGACTTAGCCAATATTTTCTTAAATCATTTCCAGTTGCCTGTCCGTTATGACGCCGGAACTGAACTTCTGGCCACTTTTCGTCAGGATAAGGCAACTCACACTTCTGACCATATTCAGGAATGGAGACGGAGAAAGAGGCTCATTAACGCCAAAATCCCTTCGGAGTACCGTCTCGAGTGGTTTTTGAAATCTTTACAACCCGAGATCTCCAAGGATGTCTCCATGTCTGGAGTCTATTCTGAGGAGCAAGCCATTTTTAGGGCCCAGCAATTAGAATTGATCTACTTTTAGTCTAGGATCCTAAAAAAGTACTTTCCAGATGCTCCTGGGTCTAAGGTTGACATAGCTAAGTCGAAGCTAGGTCCCCACGTGGACAGTATCGTTGGGTCGGTAGACACAAATGCGGTGAACTTGTTGAACCAATTGCAGCAGTTGTCTTTACAAACTGCTTCCAACAACCAAGTCACATTGTCTAATCCTTCGGCTTCCCAAACCTCTTCGATTAATGTCGTCCAATCTGATAACCCTGAAGGAAATCAAAATTCCAATGGGAAAAAGAAAGGACGAGGTAAGAAAAAGAATCAGGATGGGAAGGCTGACGCAAATAAATCCGGCAATAATGCTGGTGGTGGTAGAAATGAGTCTAGAAAGAAATTCAAGTTTCCATGCAAGTTGTGCAGTGGAGACCATTTAACTCATCTCTGCCCCAAGATTGAAGGCGCTCAGCGCTTGTTAGGGCAGCAAGGGACTTCTAGGTCTCAAGCTATGTTAACCAACCCTTTTCCCCAAGGGCAGCAACTTCTTGCTGGCGCGAGTTCAAATCTCGATACCTCCGCAGGGGGCAACCAGGAAGGGGAAAAATCATCAAATGTTTTCATGATGGGTTCTAACGTCCATGTGGCTACTCGGTCACATGATTACGGTGAAGCCGAAACTTCCAAGGACAAGACTGTTCCCGGAAGTACCGACCTTCATATTGAGCGACCCCCTGTCGAGACTATACCACGGATACCGAAAGGTTTCGCTAAACGCGCGACTATTAATCCTAATGCTAGGGCCACCCAGAATTACTCCATTGTGGAGGATCTGGCTCAGGGTCCATGCACCATGTCCGCTTTAGAGGTTCTCCAATTGTGTCCAGCTCAGCGAAGTGCTTTACTTTCCATGATTGGGGCAGTCGACCCAACTAACTCTTTAGTGCTCACTTTTGACATGTTAAATGTCAAAAAGCGACTCCCTCATCATATGACTTTCCAAATAAAGTCTACATATCGGAAAATCAATATTTTTCGTACCGTTATAGATAAAGGAGCTTCCACGTGCGTCATGTCGATGTCATGCTGGAAGGCTATTGGATCGCCTTCAGCTGTTCCTTCACCCACCGTCTTGACTGCATTTGATGGTCATTCTCATAAGCCGCATGGGATTATCCCGGCCTTTCCTATATGTGTTGGGGGGAAGGTCGTCAATATTGAAGTAGAAGTCATAGATGCTAACCTAGACTATAATCTCCTCTTAGGAAGGAACTGGGTATATGAAATGGACGCCGTTGTTTCAACTTTGTTTCATGTCATTTGGTTCCCTCATGAGGGGAAAATCGTTAAGGTTGATCAAATGGATTATTGTCCAGCCGATCCTCAAGCAAGCTCTGACTCTACCGTTCCTTTAGTGGATAACCCTCGCCCACCTACTGAGAATTTAGGAGTGGGAGTGTATTCCTCATTGATGGGTACCTTTGATCTTCCCTCTCCTTTCGTTAAAATCAATGCCATTTCATCATCTAAGGAGTCTCCTCGAGAAGAATTCTTCCGAACTCGTTATTTTTCAGACCCTTGGACCTTGCCTTCACCTACGACCACATTAGTTGAAGGACAAGTAAATGGAATGGCATTCCCTATATCTGCAGCTGAGCTTAGATATCAGTCTATCGTCAACTCTGCAGACGACCACTCTACTCCTTTTTCCGAAGAGGAGTTAGATGGTGATGTGGCCCGGGCCTGGAGCCTTGATTCTACCTCTGCCTTGAACTGCTTAGATTCGGTTTTACCTTCTGAAGAAGCAATCCTCGAAGTAATGATGGGTATAGATCGACCTTGGGAAGACTTACACCATCGTTCATACTTTCTTCCTCCATTGCAGGAAGTAGAATCTAGATTCTCTGAGCTCTTTACTAGTGATGTTTGTACGGTGTCAAATCCTTTGGCTCCAGCACACGTTCGTGCCGAAGGTAATATGTCGGTGATTTCAAAAATGATACTTATAAACATCCCTAGGGACCCTAACGTGATCGAGAATCTCTTCATCAGAATCGAATGTTCCCCTGAAGAAATTCAAATTTACACTGACCTTTTTAAGGAATTTAGAGATGTATTTGCTTGGTCTTATGAAGAAATGCCTAGAATTGATCCTTCTATAGTTCAACATGAGATCAAGACGTATGAGAATTCCAAACCGGTTCATCAAAAGCTTCGGCCGTTTAACCCTAGGAAAGCAGCAGCTATCAAAGCTGAAGTTGAGAAGCTGCTAAAGGCGAGTTTCATATACCCTGTTGCTCTTACTGATTGGGTTTCTAATCCACTCCCTGTGGATAAAAAGCAAGGAACAATCTGTGTATGCATCGATTTTAGGGACCTAAACAAGGCTTGTCCGAAAGATAATTACCCCACACCATTCATTGATCAGATTATCGACGAGTGTGCGGGTAATGAGATTTTTTCCTTCATGGATGGTTTTTCGGGTTATAATTAAATTTCTATCCGTCCTGAAGATCAACATAAGACGGCCTTTATATGTCCCTGGGGTACCTTTGCATATACAAAGATGCCTTTTGGTCTTAAAAATGTTGGAGCCACTTTTCAGCAGGCCATGTCATATGCTTTCCACGACATCAAACATGTCATCGAAGCATACTTGGATGATCTCGCTGCTCGTTCTCGAAAGAGAACTGATCACCCTAGTCATCTTCGAATGGTTTTTGAGCGATGTCGTTTTTATAAAATCCGGTTGAATCCCAACAAGTGCGTTTTCGCGGTTACGTCAGGTTGGTTGTTAGGGTTCATTGTGTCAAATGAAGGGATTTCCGTTGATCCCTTCAAGGTTGAGGCAATAGTTCAGTTGCCTCCCCCGTCCTCAATTCGACAACTTCAAAGTCTTCAAGGGAAGGCTAATTTTTTAAGACGGTTTATAGCAAACTATGCCGAGATCACTAAAGGGTTCATGCGTTTGCTACGGAAAGGAGTTCCATTTGTGTGGGACGACTTTGCGCAGCGATCGTTTGATGCTTTGAAAAAGGCATTAGTCTCTGGCCCGCTTTTGAGTCCACCGAATTATGGTAGAGACTTCCTTTTATATCTCGCTGCAAAAGAATCAACCATTGGTATGGTTCTCGTTCAGGAGGACGATGCTCTCACCGAGCATGTGATTTATTATTTGAGCCGAGGCTTAATAGGTCCTGAACTTCTCTATTCTCCGGTGGAGAAATTGGCCTTGGCAGCTATCCATGTTGTCCAACAGCTCCGTCATTATATCCTGCTACGCAAAACTTTTGTCTTAGCGGCAGTCAATCCATTTCAATTTTTCCTCAGTAGGTGAGTGATTGGGGGCAAATATAACCAATGGATAGTCATTTTGCAAGAATTTGATCTCGAATTCTTGTCTGCCAAGTCTAAGAAATCCATGGTTTTCGCGGAGCTAATTTCTGAGCTGCCTTGTGGAGAGGATACTATTTATGAGGAAAGTTTTCCCGACGAACATTTATTCCTCATCTCTTCACTCGACCCTTGGTATGGAGATATCATTGTTTATCTCCAGACTTCGAAGTGTCCCTCTACTTTCTCCAAGGATGAACGTCGAAAATTACGTCACCTGGCTAAAAGTTATATTATCATCGGTGACACATTATACCGACGAGGGGTTGATTCAATCCTTCGGCGTTGTTTAACCTTAGAGGAAGCAGAGTCAGTACTAAATGACTGCCATAGTGGAGCTTGTGGTGGTCATCTATCAGGGCTTGCTACAGCCCAGTGCATCTTACGTGCCGGCTATTTTTGGCCTTCACTCTTTAAAGACTGTGTGGAAGCGGTTAAACGCTGTCACCCTTGTTAAATTTTTACTCGGAAGATGCGTGCGCATCCAGCTCCTCTTTTTCCCATTGTCACCGTCAATCCCTTTACTAAGTTCGGTATTGATTTTACGACTTGCAATCCGCCTTCAGCGGTGAATCACAGGTACATTATCATGGCCATAGACTACTTTACAAAGTGGGCCGAGGCCATGCCCACTTATAAAAACGATAGTGACACGGCAGCATTGTTCCTTTTCAACCAGGTTATCTCAAGATTCGGTATCGCGAGAGAGATTGTCACTGATCATGGCAGCCATTTCCAGAATCAACTGATGTCTGAATTGGCTCTCAAATTAGGTTTTTGGCAGGAGCATTTGTCTCCTTATTATCCTCAAGCCAATGGATAGGTTGAGGTAATCAATAAAACTCTTAAGACGATCCTCCAATGGACAATCGATAAAAATCGGTCCAATTGGCACATTATTTTGTATTCGGCTCTTTGGGCTTACCGAACCTCCATAAAGACTACTACTAGTTTTATACCCTTTCAGTTGGTTTATGGGATGGAATCTATCTTTCCGGTTGAATGTGAAATTCCATCTCTTAAGTCAGCTGTTGAGCTCCTTCCAGAGACTTCGAGTCTCGAAGAGCGCCTCCTTCACTTGGAACATCTCGATGAGCAGCATCGAGATGTCGCCATGATGAATGAGGCTCATAAGAAAAGGGTTAAAACGCAGTATGATAAATCTGTCCATCCTCAAGTCTTTTCTGAAGGTGACCTTGTCTTGGTCTATGACCAAGATAAAGACACCTTGGGGGCAGGCAAGTTTAAGCCTATGTGGTATGGTCCTTTCATTATTAAATGAGCTTTAGAAAAAGGGTCGTATGAGTTAATCGATTTTAAGGGAAACAAGCTGGCGGAGCCCCGAAACGGGCTCTACCTAAAGAAGTACTTTGCTTAGTTTTGGCCAGGCAATGGCTTCTTTGTACTTTATGTATATTTGTACATATATCGTCGAGAGTTTTTTAATATCAACACTTTTTGGTCTGTTGTGGCAGGTGTTGATGGATGACTTGGTCTATCTTGGGTTTGCCGATGGTGCTAGTCACCACACTCGAAATCTCGCTTCCGCAGCTTGGGTACTTTATTATCCAACTGGTCAATTGATGGTATCAAGAGGCGTATGCATCGATCCTTCTTCAAACAATATGGCTGAGTATACGCCGTTATTAATTTATTATCCGAGGCAATCTCTCATGGGATCAACTCGTTGGTAGTGTATCTTGATTCTCAATTGATAGTGTCACAATTAAATAACATTTATCAGGTAAGGGATCCATATTTATATCGCCAGTATTTAAGGGTGAGGTTGTTGAAAAGATCATTTACTTATATTAATTATTTGCACATTCCAAGATCTCATAATTGGTTAGCTGATTCTATCGCTAATCAAGTATTAGACTGGCACATTAATCATTCATCACAATAAAATCAAGCATCAAAAAGTCAAACTGTATATATATATATATATATATATAAAGCGTCTCGAGTGTACATATCTTTGTCCAAAAATATACAAAATTGGGACTCAAATGCCCATAATCATGTCCAGCATATCTAATGCCCCGACTCAGGATGAGCTGCTAAGTAGGTAACTATCGCATTGGCCACACGCCGAAAAGTGCGAACCTAGTCACGTGGCATGCCAACCACTTGACGCTACATATCCTCAGGAAGGTCCTCTATGGCAGCCATCGGTACTCGGCAGCTCAGTCTTTCCAAGTGTCGTTGGACGTTATGTAGAGTCTACTCTGTATCAGCAGCCGCCTCTTCGGCTCCTCAGCCGCGTCGTCCATGCCGCGGGAACCCATCTGGTCGTACCGGCCAATGTCTGGAACATGATCATCATATCAGTCATTTGAATCTCATCAAAAATATTTTTCAAAATGCATCATTATATTTGAAAAATCCAAAAAAATCATAAAATCAAAAATTCTTACCAATCTCGCCCCATGTTGCGTTCGGCGATAATGCTAGATTAGGATCTCCTCGGAAATCCAGCCCAACATAGGGGTAGTCATCTACGGCGATGATCTGCTGATCCCACCAGGTGAAGAATTCATCGTCAAAGGTAGTCCTTGGGACCTCCCCACCCCCCAGACATTTCATCATATCAACCCACCGGCCCATGCGTGGATCTCGTGGGATTCTGATGGAAACTGCTACCCTGGGGCGGAGTGCGGGAACCTTCTCGAAAAAGAAAGTACACAGGATAGTCCCATATCCAAAGTTTTTGGTCTATTCCCTCTTGATATAAGTGAGTTGGCTCTTCATGTTGGCCAGAAGAGGAGTACACCAGTCGAACACAGTAGTGAGACAGTCAACTGCCACGCTTATGGTTAGTCGTGATGCCTGATGCAAAGAGGACGATCCGTTCACTCGAGCTATGGTGAACAGGATTATCCTCAGTGATAAACTCGCCACGTGTGTGATGGAAATATGGCTCCCAACCTTCTTGGGATGTCTCGGGCAATATATCTGTACGTAGTCCTCTATCGTGAGACTACTCCGTGTCCTGCCCTGGGAATGTACTACCTCTCCCCTTCGGGAAAGGCCCGTGATGAAATAGATATCCTCCACTTCTACCCTGAGTGGCATCTGGTCAATCATAAAGGCTTCCTCCTCAACGTCCTAATAATCAATGAGCATCTCAAGTAGACGTGTGCTTGCTTTCATATTCGGCAATTTGAAGAATTTAAGAAAACCGCATCCCCGTAGGGCATCCAAAGCTTCAGGATTGTTCATGACTTCATTATCCACCACTGCATGCTCCCTTTCTCGCCATGTGACCGACATTCTGAGAAAAAAATGATTTGCAACCGTTAATTTTTGTTTAAAATTGTTCGCGGCGTATACGCGAGTCCTTGTGCACACAGTCGCATATAGGGCCCGCGTGTACGCGGGTTTCATATTACCAACCCGCGTATACGCCGCGGTGAAATTTTTGGCAAAAAATTCAACGGTGAAACATTAATTAAAAATCTTAAAACTAGTCACAATCAATTGCAAGCTAAGTATAAGAGTTACCTGGAGGTTTTTGAAGAATTTGAACGCTTGAATCTGGCTATGGGAAGTTTACTCCTTTTGCTCCAAATCCCTTGCTCTCAAACTCAAATGGTGAAAATGGTGAGTCCAAAATATCCTTTATAGGTTTTGAAAATGTAAAAAATTTTCAAAATTTTATTTTTTTTGGCCTCATGTGACTTTTAACTTGGGAGCTTGGAATGTCGAGAATGGTTTGATTTTTAGGACATTTTGGACGTTTTTTCGACAGTTTCGAGACGGTTCCATGACTGCTGACCCATCATGGCAGGTATCGTTTTCTCACTGGCATATAGGTTAGGGACACCATTTTTCCATTGCATTATGCATACTAGCCTCCATTTTCCGATACATCTGCCATAGGGTCGATCCCATCGTGTTATGGTTCATAAGCCATCTTCACTCGCCGATTCTTTAAATCATGACACGATGGTAGAGCCATCCTTTACATGGGCATCGTAGTTAGCACCTCACTGACATTTGGTGCCCATGCAGCTCCGATTTGAGTAGGCTCGGGAGTCCTCTGTATTCCCGCCATGACTTATGCGTTGAAGACTCATTCCTATTAGCTTCTTCGCTTTGTTCTGGCCTTATACTCTAGAGGCTCCTTTGTGTTGAGTTGTACTACTGCATTGCATGTTGACCACTTGCACCTTTTGGCCTAGAGTCGGCTTCACTTGGACTCGTGTTTAAGCCAACTTTTGACCATGACGACTGCAAAATCAACCTTGCATACCTTTGACTTCTACATCTTGACACACCTTGACCCGTGGAAGGAAGACGCCTTTGAGTGTCACTGACCAGTTTTTGCCTCCCTGCATTGAGCATAGGAACATTCCATTCCCAGGAACTAGATCATCTGTTTCACCCACTCGTTCTTTCCACTGTACAATAGCATTCTTTTATTCTTTTTCCAGCTTAACAGAAAAAGAAAAAAAAATTAAATATTCCAAAAAAAGAGTGGGAACGGGACAGTATTTCCATTTATTGTTGGCAGCTAGATTCAGTCATGTCGCCCTTGAACAAAGCACTCAAAGCAAAGTCTCCTCCATTTGGGCGGGATTTAGTTTGACTTAGGTATGACTTAACCTTGTTATTGTGTCAGTTCTCCCCTGATTGGTTATCTCTTCCAATCATATGGAGGGTTCGTTCATGCCTCCTGCATGACAAACTTATACAGAGTCATCATATGCTGCCACATAGTCACATTGAGTCGTGCTTTTGCTCAAGGGAAGTTAGCCTAAGTCGACCTCTCTGCGGTGTCTCTTGACTCATTTTTCAGTCGGCCATCCCTGGTTGTCAGTGTCATGTCTATCATCACATCAGCTATATTGGTCCTTTACTTGTGCCGGTTTGAGAAGGTCCCCATTGACTTCTTGCTGGCGGGTCTTGTCCTTATCAACGACAACACCTTGCTCTGAGGACAGGCCTAGAGCTGCACCCTGGCCCTATTTTCATTATTGATAGGTCACCTTGTACTCAGCATCGATCAGTATCATGGGTCTTTGACTGAGTGGTTTCCCTTGTGTTCGGCATCAGCTTACATTATCACACATTGGGATTCATGCAGTACCTTGGTTTCCATTTGACCCTATTGGTGGATACCTCGCCTCTATGTCAGCTTCCATTATTGGTTGGTTCAGAGGGTTTATGTCGTGCGCTAGCCACATCTTGTGTACGTCAGAAATGTACTTCGGTTGGGTTACTACATCTTTTTCATCTGATTCCTTCCACATTATTGGCCTACGGGTTACACTCGCGCTAGATTGATGGAGGATGCCTTAATGCCTTCCTTCTAGCGGATATTTCCCTATCAACTCCGACTCATTTCTCTGGGGCAAAGATCTAGAGTCCATTTGGCAGTACCTTGGGGTTTGCAGTCATTAGTGGCAGATCCTTCGCTATCGACAGTGGAAAACCATCATTATCTCCTAATCGATAGATTCTTACAGGTGTTTGACTCCAGCTCATCTATTCAAACTTGTTAGATTGTACTGGGTACCTTGACGCTCATTATTATTATCGGTGAGTAGTCTCGTGTTTGTTAACGGTATACATCAATGACCGATAATCAAATGATTTCTCACATGGTCGACTTCATATCATTTATTCCCATGGTGTAGAAATGTACCACGGCGGTCGGTGAAGACCTCAGGTTGTGTCAGCATTCATTGGTTCACTTGACAGTTGCTCTTGTTGCTACTAGTTGATACCACTCCACCTTATATGTTGCAGTCAGTCCTAGCGACATTCTATATGCTGGAACCTGAGTTTGCAGTGTAGTACCATCCTATTCCATCATGTTCAGTTGGTACCTTTTGGGATCAGTCTTTGATATCAGTGATCCGTTACATCTTTCAGCATCATTGACAGCCTTATATGTGATATTCAGACATGTACTTGTTCATCATGATCAGATGATCCATTATGTATTTTCCAGTCATTTATACTTGTATACTTAGTGGATCTACTTGTACTTGATATGCGGACATGCTTTACTTTTTCTGAGCATGGGTATGCCCGCCTCAGATAGTGTTTCTTTCTGATCTCCTTTTATGGCTTGGCAGGCTGAATTCTTGTGAAGTTCTCCTCGGTTTTTGACAAATTTCCTTTCCATGTACTTGCATAATACATTTCGGCCATCATGTACCCCTTCTGACCTCATATATTAGGGGGCATCTGTTATAGCTCCAAATATCACTCTTATGGTTTGTGATGCTGCACTCTTGGCCTAGGGCAACCCCTCCTTCCAGACCTGGTCCTAAAATTTAAAAAACAGTGTTTTATCCCTTATACGGGACATTGCCTTGAGTTAAACGTATGTATACGCGGGTCTGTGTATACCCAACCCGCGTATATGTATTAAAACACTTAAAAAAATACAAAACTCTTTAATTTCGAGCGGAGATCGCGGGTTTACCTACTGATCACCTGTTAGTGCCCGTGGCCCAACTGTTCCCAACCAACTCCCAACTAAAAAACTACTTTGGGAGAGGTATAAAAAGACCTCAATGGGAAGGCCTAAGGGGAGGAGAGAAGAGAGAGAAAGGTTATTATGCTGAGTTTTTTCCCCTGACCAGGTCTGAAGATCCTTGTGCCTTCTGCACTTCCCCCATTTGTACAGGAAACCCTTCTTTCGTTGTGTGTTGATGTTCATCCATTACTTGTGACATCATGGAGAAAGTCATGGAAGGAGTTTGTTAAAGGCTTGAGGTTGGACGAATCCGGAAGGAAGCTTTTCTTGGAGCCAGCGAAAGGTGACTCAGGTGAAATTATTCCTTTTCTGTACTTTATTTGTCTATAATAAAAGAAACACATGTCTTGGTTCCTGATATGAATCTTCTTTATGTTTATGATATTCATGTTAGAATTCATATGTGAATGGTTGTTTATATTTCATAACTAACTACCTTTCTTTATAACATGAAGATGGTTTCTTTATAATTTTTTGTCCATATACTAGTGTGTTCTTTGGAATTGGTTGTTTTGCAAGACAAAGGAGCAAGAGGAACTTGAAGAAGGGTTTGGACCCTTGAGGACCTTCTCAAACGTAGGACCTAAGGTACATTCCCTTATCATAGAATTTTCTTATAATAGCATAATGGCTGTGTGAATGTGTGTTTCTCTGTATAGACAACTTTCAATCTGCTATGGTTTCAACCCAAAAGCCCTAGGGGAACATTTCCCTTAACAATGTCATGGATCCTCAGCAAGGTGTACCTGGTACCATTTTAAAGTTAAAGCTGCTAGTATGATTGATGATGCTATGAATCTACATCCACAAAACTCAAAGCCCATTTTATTTCTTTATTGATTTGTAAATGTATCCCAAGGGTCATTTATAAAGTGGAAAATTTTATGAGTCAGATAGGCAATGAGGGCATTTGAAAGGTCATGGGAAAGGTGAAAGGTTGCCTATCCACTTGTATAAATTCTCCTCATGCCTCATTTGTGTGACATATTTTGGCACTTGAATGTTTTAGTATAGTTGTAGCACTCTAGGCTTTGAGTGCATCTGCTCTTGGTAGTTAATAGGAAAAGTGATTGTGAGGCTAAGGTTTATGTTCTGAACATGAAATGAAATATTCTCATCCCACTATTGGGTTTCGAGAGGTTTTCAATACATGTGCTTGGATTTATCAGCATTTAATGAGAATCTTTATACTTATTACATTGATTCTCATGCAAGTTAATGTCACTTGTAATGGATATCCATCCTTTTTTTTTATGCATGTGTGTTTACATATTGGTTACATGTTAATTTGTTGTATGCAACTAGTACGTTTTCTTTTAATATCTTCTTTTCATTCCATGCAATGTTAGTCATTAATTTGTGAATTAATTTGCAATTGGTTTCTAACATTCTTGTTTATTTATGTCTTAGTGACTCTCATCTAGTTGATTCTCTATTTAAGGCATACTCTTCCTCATTATTTTTCTGCTACTTTCTTTTATTATGTTTTGAAACCTATCAATGGAGGTTTGATTTTTTCCTCATTCTTTATGAATTTTACACTTGGTCTCACATTCATCTCTATGCATTTGAAATCCAAGAGCAACATATACACATAGGATGGCAACTGGGCCCACAAACCAGATGGGGCTCCTATCCCGAAGGTTGTGTGTTCTAGTTAGGACTTCACACTGGAGATACCACCTACTGTTAATGGAATATCTAGCACCATCAACATATTTGGCACTAAAAGGAGTGCAAATACCATATGGAGTTTGGTTTTATGTCTTTGATCTTGAAATGGCTCCTTCCCATATCTTTATTTTAGGATGTTTTATGAAAAGGTAAATCTTTCAATCCCTTAGAAGTTATTCAATCTCTTGTCAAAGAATATTCTTGATGGTGAAGGGTAAATCTCTACGTCTAAGCATATATTACGATTTCTTGATATTTGTGTTGATAACAATGTTCATCATGGTAGTGTCCTATGCAAAATTTTATTTTTCACCTCTCAATGTCGTGTTAAGTCATAGTGTAAACCCTTGTTGTATGATTCAATTAATTATTTTAAATAGTTCATTCAAAGAGTTTTTGTCTACTTTTCAAGAGTATACTTCTAAGGATTTATTTAAAGAAAATTATGAACTCATAATGAGGTTGGATGAATCAGTGGATGAATTTTCCAATAAATTTCTCAACATCTGCTATAAAATTCATGAGAAACATAAGGATTGGTATCATCTGATAAGGTATTTTCCATGCCTAGTTGGCCTTTCTAAGAGGGAATCTAAATCCAAATTGAATATTGAAAATAAAAAATCCAAGGATTCAAGTGTCATGTTCCCTAATTTCTTTATGTCTACCCTTGTTTTGGGTGTAAGTCAAATAAAACCTCATATTTCAGAGGTGGAAATGGTTCACCTTGATTTCCCTTTTCCTCCTCCATCTTCCTTGTCAATTGAACTTAATTCTTGTACTAATAAGCAAATGTATATTGATAATCAATCAGGTAATAAGGAAACTTTGGATGGAAAGGGGTAAAGTTGTCTTTATTCAGAAGTTTAAATAAAATTTGTCGAAGTGGAGCAAGCTCAAACTGAAAATAATATTGGTAGACCATCCTTTGATTCTCATATTGACGAAAGTTGTGATGATTCAGATAATCCCCCATCTTCCCATGATGTACTCTTACCTTTTCCTCCCTGCCATGTGCAAGGAATTGTCTTGGGTGATAGTGGATATTCAAATGATTCCTTAGTGCATAACATGCATGTTGATCCCTTATTCCTCTGGATAATACTAATGGGAAGGATGTGAGTTTTGAATCAAAATTAGTTAGAATTGATTTTCTTCACCTGGGTCTTTTCATCTTCCTTCATCCTTAACACATTATTAATTGTACCCTGATTTATTTGATGAATCATTTACATCAGTGATGTCTTCAAATCCTTTATATCGTTATGTTGTTGGTCTTGATTTCAATATGGTACATGATGGTGTGGTTTCACAATTTGAAGATGAAAAGAATGAATCCAATCCTTATGATCTATTTAATATACAATCTTTAATAGGTGAAGAGGAAGATTCTATATCTCTGAAATCTCAAGAAATTCCTTTGATTAATTCATCCTCATTCTTGATCCATTAAGAGTATCATGTGTTAAATGTCAAATGTCATCAAATTGGTGGATTTAACAGTTGTGATCCTATTGATAATGTCTTCACTCATACATCTAATGATAGTATTTCACATTCAATTTTTTATTTTTCGAAGCCACCAAAATTTGATGATCCATCATTTGAGAGTTTAGAGACTTGTCAAGAGGTTGAGGCACTTCAGCTTCCGTTGATGGTTATGTCAGGTTCTCGCGATCTTGAAAGGATTGCTAATTATCAAATTATACTTTCTACATGACATTATTTCCCTAGAATTATTACACCAAATGAATCCTCACATTTGAATGCTTTGCAGAAGTTTCAACCTTATAATTTTGGATTTCATGATAGAATCATTGACTGGTTAGAGGAGTCTTATCTAGCAAGTTGTCCTACAAATAAGAAGTTTCAGTTTTATCTTGATTTTTCTATATATGAAATGTGGATGAATGCACATTTATAAGGAATTTTTAGGATGTTCATGTTCATCATTTGTTTTATCATGATAGAGTTGTACCATGGTTAGAAAACTAGTTTCTAGCTAACTCTTTTGCATGGAGGTGTGACCTTCATTATCATGTTCGAGCTATTCAGGTAAATCTCTTTGTTTTTGCTCATTATTTCATGTTGGTACTAATTGCTTACATATTTGTGTTTGTGGGTCGAGAGGAGCTCTTGTGGCTGGATTAGAATTTTTGTTTCACATAATTTTGACCTTATTTTCAATTAGATTAGGACTTGGGTTAAAGAGAGATTGTTTTCTTATTGGTATAGTTTTGCATGGTTGTACATAATTGCATTTGATTTACATTTACTTAGTTCCATTACATGATACTTTTACTTTTGTTTGTGTTTAGATGTTGGCACCTTGCATCACATAACGTCATCTTGAATTTAGTTGCGATTCACTATTTTGTGCTTTGTTTTTCCATCTAGTTAGTGGTCTCATCTTTTGCACTCACATATATGTTTTAGTTTTCATTATGCATTCTACATTTTTCTAGGCATGCACATGTCATTATGCATTCATTTAGTTATATTCTTTGCATATATTTTGCACTTCATATAGCTCTTGATTATTTCATTACATTATCCATTTATCTTTACTTTTATTTCATGACATTTCATTTCTAGTTTTTCTTGCATTATGCCTTATTTTGAAATCAACATTATTATCCCCTTGCATTACATTTAGTCTTGTCTCATTTTCCTTGTTGAGCTCATTTCATATCGCATTCATTTCATTTCATTATTCATTTTCTTCTCATTTGAGCCTTCATCTTGGCATGTCATTTGCAAGTTTGTACATAAATGATAGGTGAAGAGATTCCCTTATATTCCTATCTTTCCTACTCCATGATGTTGAAATCTCAAACCAATGGTTGTGTGTGGTTATTGTGGTAACTCCAAGAAGCAACATATTGTAGACCCTACTATTGAAAACTTGTCATTGACATTTTTTTATATGAGTCTACTTTATTTGTAAGGAAAATGTGATTTGATTCTTGTGGGGAACTCTAATCAGTTTGTATGGCTTCATATATCCATACCCTGAAGTTTGTTTCCAGTCTGGTCCTAGTATTCCTTGTGTGTTTCATTATCCAGTTGTGAGTTGGAAATGTGATGTAGAAATATGGCATGAGAACACATCTAACTCGGAATATCTTTTAGTTTATGTAGAACATGAAACCACCTCTCTTTCTCATAAAATAAACCAGGATCCCTCTTTCACCCTATTGCAATGAATGCCTTAATAAATTATGCAAAAATGCATGTAAAATAAAACTAATTCATAAAATAAATCAGGATCCCTCTTTCACCCTATCGCAATGAATGCCTTAATAAATTATGCCAAAATGCATGTAAAATAAAATAATTAGATAAAGAGTGAGGAATGAGAAAGGCTTCCTGTGTAGAGAGGTGATGCAAGAAAATTTTCCAAGGTACTGAATAGGCCTGCTGGAATCCAAGAAATGATTTTGATTTCTTGAATGACTCCATTGGGATACTAAATAGTCCTATTGGCAACAAAGCAACACCAGAAACTCACTTTAAAATTTATGAATACAATAAACCTTTTGTCATGTTTTCTATGTCATTTTTTAAGACATACATATGTGAACTTATTGACGTTGTTGGACCCACCAACATTCAAGGGGATATCCCCGATAACAAGTCCCAACTAGACCTCAGACTATTTGGAGTAGGAGTCCCAGTAGTGGGTGGTAATGTAGTGCTTTGACCATGGTAGCGTGCAAAGGTACGTATGATGACTTTTTTCGGAATCAAGTGTGTGATCTTGCAGCGAGTCAAGTGATATGCATGAGGGTTCTAATACAAGAAGTGGAAAAGTAAGTGTGTCCCTTAGAAGCCTGTAATAGTACACAGCCTGAAAGGAACACATGAGCAGAATGACATCACAGGCTGGAAGAAGAATAGTCCACAAACAAAAGTGATGGGTTAATCCAACAACATGCCTTCAACAAGATTATTACAATTTCATAAAAAATAGTTCATAAGAAAATGTGTAAGTTAAACAACATACATTGCTAAAGTACCCAGAATAGTCGAACTACAATAACAACATATGCATGAAAACATGTTGGCTCAGTTATTTTATTATTAAGTGAAAGTTCCATCCATACATACACCATTTACAACCACTAGCCCTAATGTTGGAACATTACATTCAACACTACCTGCTCCTCCAAATAAGTGCACTCTCTCTACATTGTGGAGAAGCCAAGGCTCATCACAATACTCCCAAGCCTTCTCTAAGCTTGAGACTAGACAAAAGCTTGGCTCCCAAAAGACTATTCTCTGAGTTATGAGGTTCTATTTATAACAAAGTGTGGGGTGACCCTTGACATTCCCCTTTGACTCTTTGACCACCCTCATGACTCTTTAACTCCTTTACAAATAAATTTTTACATTACATAGTGACTGTTCACATTCCACTAATGACACTTGGAATTTCACTTACAATATATTTACAAATAATACACATTTTCCACATATACCCATGTGAGAAAAAATAGGCTTGAGTCAGCCTAACAAGACAAACACTATGACTCAGAAGCTCGGAGAAAGACCAACTTGGAAACATCCTCTTGAAGATCTTCGGTGACGAAATGATACCAAGCTTGGTACTACGCTATGGTGTCCCCATATTGTTTGGTGATGTGTTTCTGGAAATGGACCCTTGCATCCATGGAATCTAGGTATATGGTCCTAGAGCCTTTTTCCAACTCATCTTGAAGCATGTGCAGCATTGTCCTAAGTGTGGTTTCACCACAAATCTGCTTTTGCATGTTTTCTACGCTAAGCTGCAAGTCATCGTTGGTGGCCTCTCGCATCAATTGCTCCATGTACATGCCAACCTCTAGTCGGACTTGGCTCTTCTCAATGGCTTGGGTGAGGGAACTACTTGAAGAGATCATGTGTGTCCTCGCCGTGACATCTAGACTCTTGAACAACTGTGATATTTAAGATGGGAAATCGCTTGGGGGGGGGGGTGAATCAGTTATTTAATTATTTATTTTTTATCAACTTAATCTTTTTCTTATGCAGTCAATGATTTATGTTTTTTGCTCACTAGTTATTGTATTCCGTTTGCATATTACAAGGAGAGTGGTTTGTTGATATGTTTATCAAGAATTCAAAGCATTCACACAACATGCAAGACACGTGAAGACACCAAATATAGTTGGAAACCACGAAGGGAGAAAACCATGAACTTTAGGCTGAAAATGATGTGCAGGCAAGATGCTACTCCTTTTTACATCATATTTTTGTAGGCTCCAACCTACAAGAGGTTCCTACCTCAAAGGAAGCTATAACTCCCACTAGTTTTCTGCAGGTTACAACCCAGAGGAGGCTCCTACCTCAACATGCTACAACATGTTATTTTTGAAGTTGCAACATAGAAAAGAACAAAAATTTCTCAAGACACAAGTGTTGGTACCTCATATCCAATTATGTTGTCAAGTTTTCTACTGAACTACTCCTTCTCTTCTGTTACTGTTTATTCTCTCTCTCATGATAAAAAGGAACCCATTTTCATTCCACATTGTCTATTTTTTAAGAAAGCCCCTCTTGGTTGTTTGTATTCTTTTGAGGAATATGAAATGAAACATAATTTCTTGGACTTCCAAAACTGCTCACAAACTTGTCCTTTCATTTTAAGTTTAGAAAATTGTTTGTAAAAAGAAATAGAGTTGAATTAACAACTTATTCAGAAATAATTACAAGAGACAAATCATATTTGTATTATCTACATTTTAAGTTCAAACAATTATATGTATCCCAGCTTTTGTCTCAATGTTTAGCTTTCACATTGATTAGCATAGACTCTGCACTTCACATCATTTTTAGCTTTTTACATTCAACATAAATTATCATTAGTGAGCTTAGTAACATCAATAACGTTTATCGACATTAATCAAACAACTTAACTTGACATCAATGCCAATATTTCCAACAATATCCCCTTTTGGCATTGATGAAACTCATCTGTCCTCCTTCTTTTGTCCTAAAAGATATTTCTCCTCTCCTGGTTTCTCATTGCTGCCCATAACTTATGCTTACCTCCCCCTTTGACATCAATGGAAAGGGGTTATAGATGTCTTGTAGCCTGTAAACTGTAATGTATTGGTCTGTGTAAACAATGTTGACACTATCATTGATTGAATGATACTCCATAAACATTGCTCCAAATAAGCTTCAGAAATGATTGAATACAGTAAGATATTGTTGTGAAAACATTCTGAAAAATGTTGCACATATTCTGTTGAGAGAACACTTTGTAAGATATTGCAATTGAAAAAAAAAATCTGAATTATAGTCGCCAAATAATAAGTGCATTGCATCATTAAGTACATGAGACATTGAATATGTGAGGAAAGTATTTGATGATGTAACTCCATAACCCTGTATGTAATAGGCAATAAATCTGCAAAAATAAACATTGAACCATTGCAGCAACCTCGAACATCCATTTCATATGCATCATGTATTTTGAAGCTTCCATAGGGGTTTTTCATTGGAAGCATATATGATTGAACCTAGAGAAGATTGTCTTTCAACGGTTACAAGAGGATTAACATTTTTCTCCAATTTAGAAGGAAGCAATAGTCCCAAAAAAAACTATTTAAAAAATAATATATAGTGCTTCATTGATTCTAAGAAGTTCCCTAGCATGATAGCCATAGAAATTGTAATTGGTTTCCTCCATAATATTAAAGAAATGGATGATTTCTTCTTTTATTGGGCATTGAATGAATGTTGCCAATGTACAACATGAATGTTGCCTCTAGCTACCTCCCATCATAAAACATTTTTGCATGCACCATTCCACCAATCAATATTGCAAGGTTTGGAGCAATATCTGGCATCTTTGACACAAGATAAGAATGAAGTTGCTTTCGATATTCTGAAAGTTCTATAACCCTTTGTGCAATTGCAAAGATGTCTTGACCCATGGAAGCCTTAGCAGCCTCAATAATATCCTTAGCCTTGTCTCCATCACCAGCTATATCTGTCAGCTCAAATATGGCATCCTTTGAAAAAGTGGAGTTGTCCTTCACATATTTTGCTACTCTTGCATAAATATACTTGTCATTAATGATCTTCACCATATTTGGAAAATGCCATAAGTACCACTCCCTTATTCATGTCTTTGTCCAAGGTATCAATAAGACTAATGGCCTGTGCTGACATTCATATAAAATTATGTGATGCCATATAGGGATAATACCATATAGTGATTCCACAAGGATCATATCATATAGTGGATGTGATGCCAAGCATACCATACATATAGTGAATGTATACCAATCAGATCATACAAATAAAGTGAGGTCAATCACACGATACAGCGAATGTGATGCCAACATGAGAATACAAGTTGGCTACAATTAGTTAGGATTTTATTAGTCTCGAGTTGATTTCAAAGCACATGGACTATAATCCTTACTAGTTTGCATGTCCCAGATATTTGAAGTAAAAGAAGAAGTGCTCAAATGATAATTATCTCAAACCTCTGGGAAAATAGGTATCAGGCAGAGGCTGCGTAGGAAACCAATAACAAATAAGGGACTCGGTCAAGTCTTTATGTACGTAGAAAATTCAAATTATAAGGGCTTGTCTAGAGCATAAACTCTAATGTTGGAAATTTAACAGCTACAAGGTGTTTACTTCCTTTACTATGCTTTGAGAACTCTTGTCCTCCAGGATCAATTGTACTAAGCCATATTTAGTTGTGCCTTTTGTTTATTCACAACATTTTTCAAGTCAAAACAATACATTGATTAATTGAGCTTTGGGATTGTGGCACCATTTCACAAGACGACCCATCATTTTCTCTCTACAAGACGTTCGATCTCTTTCGTGATGCCAACAGAGAGATTATGCCCATACAAAGAATCTGATGTCACCAGAAACAAAAGTGATTTACGATGTGAATATGAAGGCAGACTCTGCGAAGAAGCTTCGAAAGAAAAAAAAAAAAAAAATCTCAACTCATCTATCAACAGTCCTTCAAATACAACATTGAACTGCTGTAGAGCATCTAATGCAGAAATAAATAGTTGCATTGCAACAAACATCATAACCTTTAGCCTGTAGAGCGATCTTTTTGGGGCACGATAATAAACTAGAAGATTAATATGATTATAACAATATGCACGAGGAACATATTCAAAGCCTTTCTTATTCGACTATAGGAACATATGTATAAAACATATAAAGTAAGCAATATGTTTTCTAGCCGGGAGCACCATATGTTTCGAGCATAGGTTTCTCAATCTTTGTCAAGACCACCATGTATTTCTAGCACCATACATTTTAGCATCATATATTAGGGATCTACACCTGTGCATATGTATCACCAAACAACTTATATACCGCCTATATACTCGTAAACTTCCTTGCACTTACCCTGTACCTCTACCAATCTTCCTGCACTTACATACGTTGCATTTCTACTAGGGCATAAAACCCTGATGCCAATAAAATATCTCCAGCAAAAAGTATAATATAGTAATCGTGCATCATCATTACACTAACATGGAATTCCATGTCATTAACAGGTCGCAGAGAAGTCAAGCATTGCGTTTTTTATTGTGTCTACAGTTTCCTCTTGGAAATGTAAAGTAGAAACAATCCCTTTCACAAGCCAAGCTCCAGAGATATTAATGTTTTCCATGTCTTCAATCATTGAGTACTTTAAGAATAACAAATGTGATTTCCCTAGTTGTTTTGAGAAATAAAATATGGCAGTGTTTTGTAGAGACTGTTTGCAGCGTTCTGGAGAGAATGTTTCAGGAATTGATGAATCATGCAGCATGGATTGCAGTGCAGTGGCTATGCTCATTTGCAGTGTTCTCAGTGTCCTGGAGGCTAGAAACTTTGATCTGACATTGCAATATGCTTCAACGGTTTTTTTTTTCCAGTGATGTCGGGTGTGTATTCAAAATATAACGCTGTTCTGGAGGGTAGAAACTTTGGTCTGACATTGCAATATGCTTCAACGTTCGTTTTTTTTTTTTTTTTTTCTTCTTCTTCTTCTTCAGCGATGTCGGGTGTGTATTCAAAATATAACGCTGCCTGCAGAAATATAATGCTCCATGCTTTAGAAATATAATTCTTCATGCTCCAGAATAATAACGTTGAAGTTGCTCCAGAAATATAATGTTGCCTGCTTCAGAATAATAATGTTGCCTGCTTACGTTGTGTTCTTTAGAATAATAAATGTTGCCTGCTTCAGAAATATAACAATAATAATGTCTGTTTCATAATATTAATGCTGGATTTCAGGCATCTGTGGTTCATTTCTTTTAAGTTGAATCTTGGAATATCCACAGTAATATTCATACTTGTCAACGTTAGAATCCCAATGGAAATCCATCATCATGAAGTTTGCTGAATAATGATAGAAGAAAAATTTAGTGAAAAGATAAATAGTGTTAAGATATATTATTTTCAATGAGTCCAGGTAGGTTTTTTTTAAACCATGTTTCAAAGTTTTATTATTGTATTTTATTATTAATTAGTTTAACTAATTAATATATTGTAAATGTTTTTTTTTAATAATTTTATTGTAAATTAATAGATTATGTATAATGTTAATTGCTAAATAGTTTATTATTAATATGTCTTAATTCTAATTAAGTAATTGATTAATTAGTTAATAATTATGATAACTAATTTTTATTTTAATAAAAGATAGATTGCATTTATTTTAATGTAATCACTAAATTTATTGGATTTAATTGATTAAATAGATATTATGATTATAATTAGATGCTACTTATTATTGTAGATGCTAATAATTAATGTTGATATTAATTATTCTTATTTATTTTTATTGTCTTACTATAGGATCTGAAATTATTTTATTTTAATATAAATTAATTGATTAATTAATAAATAAATATTATAATGACTAATTATTATTATTGTATTTTCATTTTAGATTATAGTAATTATTGTTGTTTAAAAATATTAATTGATACTAATTATTATTATAAATGAAATATTTTTATTATTATTGTAATAATAATAACGCTCCATGTCTTCTCCATATCTTCGGAATGTCCTGCATGCCTAATACTATATGTTGCATAACTTTGTCAATGTTGGCCAAACATCATAATTAGGTATAACGCTATCCCATGTGCAATAATTATTGCTTTGTTATTTATGGGTGTTTCATTCCATATTTTTCGCCTTAAGTCCATCAATATGCCTCTCCATAGATGGTCAGAGTTTGTAACTCCTTTGTTCAACTGGACATGCAACAATTATATGCAAATATATGCAAATTCTCTTAAGGATTTCTTCATTTCATTATGATTTCAAAAATACTTGCATTGAGCTATTTTGTAGTTTCTCCCTTATCTTCAATCTGTTTCACCTTGGGTTTCTTTGAGAAGAATCACCCTTCACTTATTTAAACCTAGGATTTCAATCAGGTTGATGTTTTGCATCCATTTCCAATGCTTATAGTTGTAAGTTCTATCACAAGTCCATATTTGTTGATAATATTTTGCTATTCTTCTCTTTCTAGGATTGACATTATATATATATAGATATATAGATACTTCAATAGGATTCTCACGATTGTCACTCCAAGATGAGAGCTTTTGGGTTTTTATCAGGTAGCCTAAATGTTGTCTAACTTCTTAAGGCAATAACAGTGGAGCTGAAGTGTTGTAATTGAATGAGGCATAGTGTTTCAATCACTCATGGCCTTCAATTGTAGAGTCATTTTCATAAATTGTTCATTTTATTCTGAAATACAATAAGTTTGAATACCTACTTCCCCATTGAGTTCTTTAATGTGTTAATTTGAAAGAATTTTTCTCCTAGGGTATTTCACATTGCAAAGTCTCATTTTCTTTAACCGTATGTGGATGCTTGAAATGAGATTGACCAGCCAGAATGATTTCCAAAATTGGGATGGAAAATTATTTCGCTGCAATTTCTCTAAACTTTCATCTTTTGTTGGTAAACTCATTTTATTCTTCGAGCATTCATAATAGTGATTACAATGAAAGTGTTGAAGGATTTAAAGAAATCCTAGTGATGCAGTGAAACTGGTACCAAATTTGATTAGTTGCTGGAATAGAAGACTTCTCACCGAGATTTTCAATGACTTGGTTCTGATGTAGACCACATTATGTTTCATGGTGAATGCATATCTAAACCAAACATAAACATATATAGTGTCTGCTTCTCTGCTTGATGAGAATATCTTGAATGGCTCTTAGGATTTTATATACTAGATGTTTAATTGGGATCATCATAATGTACATTGATGCATTCAGATAATGAAGAATTTATACAATAGTTTATGCTTAACTTTCAATATGGTCTCGATAGATATGTAATTTTCTTAGCAGTTGCTTGTAGAAATTTATTTCATGTTTATGCATCAGTTATATACAAGGGGGGGAAATCATTGCAAAGAAAACATATGAATGGTGAACCTCATTGATGTTGATAGCTTCTAGAGAACGTGACTAGATTTCCAACTTTGATGATGCTTTTTTCTTTCCTGCTTCAAATTCTTGTCATGATCATAAGCTTTATGTTCCTCTTCATTACTCCTTCTTTCTCCTATAATCTCCCCCTTAGATAGTACTTGATTCCATATACTTTGCAGACTTGTTGGTTCTTCTTTTGAAAGGCACATTAGTGAAGAGAGTCTATAGGTATACTATCCCTAGCTTGTTTCTCAGATATTTAAATGGTTCTTTAGCAAGGGGTTTTGTAAATATGTTGTTATTTTTACTATTGTGGGTATGTACTCCATCTTCGTTGTTCACTCAACCACTTGTTCTCTCAAAAAGTTGCACTTTATAGGGATATGTTTAGTCTTTGAATGGAGGATAGGATTTTTTGAAATCCTTATTGCACTTCTATTGTCGCACATGATAGGTTCATTAAAATTTACCTTCATGTATTGCAGTGTTTGTTTCATCCACAATACTTGAGTGCAACATGCTCCAACTACTATGTACTCAGCTGTTGTGGTAGATAGGGACACTAATGTTTGTGGTAGATAGGGATTCTCCTAGATAGAATGCACTGTAGCTTGTACTTTTTTGTATCATCCAGGCTCGCCCAATTTGCGTCTGTGTATGCTATCAAATTAAAATCCTTACCTTTTGGATACCATAGACCATAACTCGTAGTCCCATTCAAGTATCTAAATATTCTTTTTGCTATTAAAAAATGACTTATTTGGGTGTTGATTGATACCTTGCTACTAATCCAACTGCCAACATTATATCCGATCAAGAATTCGTTAGGTATAATAGACTTCCTATAAGAGATCTATATTGCTTTTGATCCACATTAGGTGACTTATCATATGCACATAGCTTACATCCCGTAGTCATGGGGGTTGAGACAGGTTTACAATCTTCCATTTTAAATGTTTTCAACATATATCTTAGATATTTCTCTTGAGAAATGAATATGCCTCTAGGGTTTTGTAACATCTGAAGCCCTAGGTAGAAGGTAAGTTCTCTGATCTTAGACATTTTGAACTCAGTATTCATCTCTTCAGCAAACCATTCTACTAGATGATGCTTATTGCTGCCAAACATAATATCATCCACCCATGCAACTATAATCAACAAATCATCTCCATCCACCTTAATGTATAGATTACTATCAGCTCGTCCTCTCTTGAACCCTTGTTTTTGAAGGTACTTGTCCACTCTAGAGTACCACACCCATGGTGCTTGTTTAAGACCATATAGTGCTTTCTTTAACTTGCAGACATAATCAGGCTTATCTATCAATGAGAAACCTTCAGGTTGTTCCATATAAACTTCTTCCTCAAGATCACCATTTAGGAAAGCAGATTTCACATCCATTTGAAATCATTGTAGCATGCAAAGGCCAAAAACATTCTTATTGCCTCCAATCTCGCGACTGGTGCAAAGGTCTCTTCATAATAAAGTCCTTCTATTTATGATTACCCCTTACACACATGTCTCACTTTGTTTCCTTCTTGTTTGTACTCCTTCACTTTTATCTCCAATAATTTGTTTTTCTAGGTGATTCTTTTGAGTTTATCTTGAAGTTCCTTTTGGAGTCTCATTATCTTCTACTTATTGATCTTGTATTTCATTCTCCTTACTATGATGATGATGGTTTGGAGGATTGATAAAACTTGTGTTCTTGTTCTTATTGGGTAGCTCTTCATGAACCTTTACATCTATGCATTCCACAATCTTATGCAATCTTTTATTATAACACCTATATCCCTTACTTTTTTATGAATATCCTAAGAATATTCCTTCATCAGATCGTGCATCAAACTTTTCCAGCTTTTTATCATTATTTTTCATATAACATTTTCTTCTGAATACTTTAAAATGATTGATTGTTGTTGGCTTCCCGTGCCACTGTTCATAGGGTGCCTTATCATAATTTGGTTTAAGATGTGCCTTATTGAAAACACGTATTGTTGTATGCACCACTCCTGCCAAATAGGTTTGAGCAATGTTTCTTTCTTGCATCATGGATTTGGCTATTTGTTGAACAGACATGTTTTGTCTCTTTGGGACTCCATTCCGTTGTGGTGTTTCTGCAATAGTATATTTTTTCTTTATCCCAAATTCCTTACATAGGTATGTAAACTCATCTTATGTAAATTCACCTTCTCTATCTGACCTTATGCACTTTATATTGCACCATGTTTGATTTTCTACCAATGCCTTAAATGTTTTAAATTTCTCAAATGCTTCTGACTTATATCTGAGAAATGCCACCCATGTTAATCTTGAATAGTCATCTATTACCAGCATGAAATATTGTTCTCCTCCTAGTGCTTCTGTTCTGGAAGGCCCACATAGATCCATATGAACTAGCTGCAAGGGCTTACCAATTGATAGTTTATCTTTGACTTTGAATGAATTTCTCATTTGTTTTCTCATTTGACATGACTTGCAGATAGTGTTTTGAGGTTGTTTTATTGTTGGTAGATCTCTAACTGCTTTCTTCTTGTTGAGTTTGATGATGTGATCAAAGTTGAGATGCGTCAATCTCCTATGCCATAGCCAAGATTCATCTTATTTACTGATGTAGAATTCCTCATTCCCTTCTTTCAATATACATACATTATTCTCAGTTCAAACTCCTTTAGCCAAAAACTTCCATGTAGATGTTGACCTGATTTCACAGTCTTGAGCTATAAAAAGAACATCACAACCTTTGTCACACATTTGACTTACACTCAACAAGTTATGTTTTAGACCGTCTACAAATAGTAGATCTTGAGCCTTTCCTCTTCCATTGTTCCAATAGATTGTACCCTTTCCTCTAATTCTACCTTCTTCATCATTACCGAATGTGACATTTCCAGTTTTATTTTCATTCAAGGAAACGAAATTGATTTTATCTCCTGTCATATTTCTAGAGCAACCACTATCCACATACCATTTATTATTTTGATATTGAGTGTATAGAACTAAGTCACACTTGTTAGGTTTCTTTTCTTCTACCTTCTTTCTCCATTACATGCATCCAATTGTTTTATACATATTCTGGTATGTTAATCTATTGTCTTTAAGCTTACACCTTGTGCCCAAGGTTGTGACAGTAGAAACATTCATTGATGTCAAGGAATGGAGAAAATGCATTTTTGTTCAGATTCATAAATGTTTTAACATTCGTGAATCCATTCTTTCTCATCTTAAAATTTCAAACATCAATTCTTTTAACATAAGCTCTACAATTTATGGCTTTATGTCCAAATTTTTTACAGCAATAACAATTTCCATAAAACAAATATATGTACCTAGTAGTGGATGTTGTTTGTGAATATAACCAACTTGACATTTGATAACCCTATCTTCCGAAGAAATGAGGTCTCTAATAGGTTGTGTATTGATTATCCACTTCTTTTGCCTTATGTACTATACCAATAATGTCCCTTTGCAATTGTTCACTTGATGTTGAAATGTTGTTCAAAATTTTAGTCTTAGATTGATGTGAGTTGGCATCCTCTCTCCTAATAGCTTTTACAAAGGTGATTGTCCTTTTATCCTCTGCCTTATATTTACTGGATTCTCCTTCATAGCATAATATTGTCTTTATGAGAGGAGACCTCTGAGAATTCAATATCACATCCAGTTTTTCAGATCCTTTTATCTGTTGAATATTTATGTTTAGTTCAGTCTGAACTTTCTCTATTTTTTTCTTTAGACATACCACCCCTTCCTTTAATTTTTCACACTCCTGGTTTTTCCCTTTTATCTGCTGCAACAAAATGTCTTCCACCTTCTTTGCTTCCTCAAGTTCAACCTTCAATTTGATAATGTCTTATGAATTTGGTTCTTCCTTTAAATATTTTAATAGGATCTCTTTCTGATTTTTATTTTTTATTTTAAGCCTTTCTATTTCATCTAGGGAACTTATTAATTCCCCCTCAAGGTCTACCTCACCTTCCTCTTCTTCTTCATATTCCTGAAAATCATTTTCAAGTTCTTCCAAGGCCATTAGTATAAATTCACTTGTTCCATCTTCACTAGAGGATTCATTAGATCTTTCAGATCCACTGCTATCTTCTTCAGCATAGAAATTTTTCTTTTTGAATTGTCTTTCTTTCTGCATTTTTTTAGATTTGTTCTTCTCTTTCCCTTTAAAATGGTTTTCCTCTTTCTTAAAAGGGAATTTTGATGCATAGTGTTCCACTCTTCCATAATTAAAACACTTAAATCGAAGTTTTCCTTTATACTTACCTGTGTCTTTCTTCAACCCTCTGATGAATTTTGCTTCTTCTTCATCAAGCCATGAGCATGACTTCCCCTTTTCTTCTATGGGATTTTATGCCTTGAAATTTTCCTCTCTATTGGTTGCCTTTCCTTTTGGAATTCTCATCTCATATGCTATCAAAGATCCACGTAGTTGATCTTTGTTCAAGGTATCAAAGTTTGATGTTTCTTCTATAGTTGAAACCTTAGGATTGAATTTAGAAGGTAATGACCTCAAAATTTTATGAACTATTACACTTTCGTTGATTGTTTCACCTAGACCCAGCATGATATTCACAACTTCATCAACTCTTAAAAATAATTTAGCTATATTTTCATCTTCATTCATTTTTAACGTTTCAAACTGAGTTCTATACACTTGTAATTTGGCCATCTTCACCTTTTTATCTCCTTCATGAATATTTTCTAATTTATCCCAAATACCTCTAGTTGTCTCACAATGCATTACTTTGATAAATTCAGACTCACATAGACCACTCAGAAGTGCATTCATAGATTTTTCATTAGCTATAAAGTTCAGTTTGGCATCTTTTGGTTCTTCATACCCTATCGACACAACAAACCAGACTTCTATTCCTAGAGACATTAAATATGTCTTCATTAAACTTTCTATAAGGCATAGTTTGTAGCAGTAAATAGAGGGGTCGTATTTGTTGAGCATCCTTATTGACTAGCCATTTTACTTAACTAGGACCTCCTTCCAATTGTTAGACTTCTACTGAAGGAACTTGGCTCTGATACCAATTGATATTTAGGAAGGAAAATTACTGGGGGGTGAATCAGTAATTTAATTATTTATTTCTTCTAAAGTTAATATTTTTCTTATGCAGTCAATATTTTATGTTTGTGCTCACTAGTTATTGTATTCATTTTTCATATTACAAGGAGAGCGTTTATTGGTATGTTTATCAAGAATTCAAAGCATTCACACAACATGCAAGAATCAAACACATGAAGACACGAAATATAAGTGGAAACTATGGAGGGAGAAAACCACGAACTTTAGGTTGAAAGTGATGTGAAGGCAAGTTGCTACTCCTTTTTACATCATATTTTTGTAGGCTCCAACCTACAAGAGGCTCCTACCTCAAAGGAAGCTACAACTCCTGTTATCACCCCAAGAAACTCTCCTAGGTTGTATATCAGAGATGCTAGGGAAAATTACAAACTCAACATAAATGTTGGACAATGGTGGATGAATGGAAGAAATGATGCATATTCAAGCCAGATAACCACTTCTACTATGCTTAACCCCAGACATGGGTGAACACCCCCAGACTACAAGGCTTTAGACCACCAATTACTCACAGTTTAAGGAAAATGTGATGATGGAGAATACTGATCACACTAGCAGACACACAAGACCCTGTGATGGCCAGCTGCAACCAGTTAAAAGGTATGTAAATCTATTTCCTAATGCACAGACAGGATGACAGCTCTCTGGCATTAAAACAACAGAAACCTACATACAAATTCAATGATACTAGCTAGATTCTAACACAGAGGTGGGATGACAGCCCCTCTAATGCTAAACATCAACAGCACATGAATAAATGCATAACAGGCACAGCCTGGAACAAAGAAGAAGAAGTGGAAAGTGAGCAATTAACAGCAAAAGAAGCTTGCATTAGCTGAAAATGAAGACCAGAAGCTGCAGGTGTCACAGTAGTTACAGTCTCCAGAAGTTGAAGTTTACATCAAAATAACATTCATCAACCCTCAACAGATCTTGTTTTTGGGTTTATATAGAGTCTGTTTTCAAAACATCTCTACTAACCTATGCGTGGAGGAGTCATAACTGACCACCAACCACATTTACAATCAGATATGGGTCTCTGATAAAATTTGATTTTTTTAATGAATCAATTTGACATTTACTGGTACTTTGTTGTCCTTCATGAACAGGTGAAGGATTATTTGAATGAATTTCAATAACTGCTGCAATCATTGAACTACTTGAGGGTCGTCCTTCTCGTCCTTGGACGTGTTGTTCTTTAAATATGTTAGCTTAGGTTTCAATGTGCAGAGTACCAGATCATGTCTTCCTTCATTCTTCACATGCACAGGACAGCCAAAAACACAAAATTGCATTGAAAACAGACGAGGAACTAAGAAAGAATATTGATTGTTAGATGACTCTGATGAACGGCCGAGATCTCTCGGCGGGTAGCGTCGAGAGGAAACGGAAGCACAATTGAATGCAAGTCGTTGGATCTGGTAGATGGACGGATGAGATCGGATTACAAGGGCCATCGGATGAAAACTGGAGCAGACGAACGAGGGTTGTTGGATCGTCGACGGGCAGATCCAATGGCTGACGAGTGCGTGAGCTGCACAAGTGTTAATGAGCGAGGGCAAGCGGGACGGGCGGTAAACAGTTTTATCGCACCGCTTACGAGAGAAGGTGGTTTATGTGCGTGATGATGTGATCTCGTAATATGACGACGCGTGGCTAATCGGACGGCGTGGAAACAGCTTTCCCCGCTAACTAACGGACGCACAGGTTACGGGAGCGCGAGCAGCCTATGACATTAGATCTCGCGAGAAAAGATCGAACGACTAGGGTTAAAAGAGCATGTTTCAAGTGATGTAACAGGCGAGGGCCCCGATAACTTACGTGATTTTCGAAGGCGCGCATTTTAAAAGGGTTAAGACTTTAGTGCCGGGGTTAAAATGAAAAATAGGTTAATACGAGGGTTTTAAAAGATTATAGAGAAAAATGGTAATAATGGGGTTAAGGGAGGGTAAGGAAAACGAAGGGGAAGGAGGAAACAGAGGTAGCAGGAGTTATAAGGGAATAAGGCAAATGGAAGGGAAGGATAAAATAAACTATTGCAAACCCTTTGCAACCCAAATCAGCATTGCCTGACCTGATTTCATCCATCAAATGTTGCAAACTGTAGCAGAGCTAACACTAGCTCCTTCTCGGGATGAGATCCTCCCTGTGAGGTCTCAAGAACCTACATATCAATGCCTTTCCAGCTGAAAACAAATTAACCAAAATTCCTAATGTTCCATTGGGCATGGAGTCTACTGCGCCTATACTAAAATTGATTTAAAACACAATATTTACAACTTTTAAGGCCAAAAGACCTTAAAAAACATAATTTTTCAGAAAACACCCATTAACTAGGCCATCAAAAACTGCTTCTCCTCCCATACTTTTCAGTATGAAGGTGTTGTTCCCTTGAATCTGTGAAATAATCAAAGGACCTATCCAGAAAGCATCAAATTTCCCATGATTTCCTTTCTTTTCCTTTAGTGCATCCCACTTCAAAACCAAGTCACCCACCTGAAAATTATATGTTTTTGCCTTCTTGTCAAAGGCTTCCTTGATCTTTCTCTGATGTGTTGCAGCCTTTCCAACCAACTGTTCTCTAATCTGATGTACCTCTGCTAAATCAGTGATTCTCTTTGCCATGTCTTCTTCCTCATCCTGTTCTATTTGAAGGAATTTTTCCAGAGGGAGAGTTAGTTGAATTGGGAATACAACATCAGTACCATATACCAGTTTGAAAGGAGAATTCCCTGTGGACTTGTTAATGGTCACTCTGTCAGCCCACAGTGCATACTTGAGCTTAGAATCCCAATTCTTGTTATTGTCCTCTAATAGCTTCTTAATTATCCTTATCAGGGTTTTATTA
Source organism: Pinus tabuliformis (assembly GCA_031772625.1). NCBI lineage: Eukaryota > Viridiplantae > Streptophyta > Pinopsida > Pinales > Pinaceae > Pinus > Pinus tabuliformis. The sequence goes on from CM062812.1 coordinate 836,453,444, forward strand.
GAGGATTCTACCAGACCATTTCCTTGAGGGTAATATGAGGTGGAATGAACAAGTTTAATACCCATTGAATCACACATATCCACCAATTCTTTTGCCCTGAAGGCTGCTGCATTGTCTGTGACCAATTTGTGTGGACAACCAAATTTGGTAAAGATATTTTCAATTAAAAACTTCATGACCACATTGTGATTAGCCTTCCTGGTAGGGATTGCATCAATCCACTTAGTGAAATAATCAGTGGCTACTAATATCCATTTGTGCTGGCCGCTGGAATGTGGATTGATTTCTCCAATGAAATCCAAGCCCCACTACTGAAAAGGTCCTTTTGCCTGAATTGGTTTTAAGGTCAGGAACTTCAATCGTTGTGTTCCTTTAAATCTTTGGGACCTCTCACAAGATTTAACAAATGAAAATACATCAGAAAATAAAGAGGGCCAATAGTACCCAGCTTTGAGAATCTTATGGGCTGTAGTTTTCCAATAATGGTGCCCTCCACACATGTTGTTATGAAACTGTTGCATAACTTCTTTTGACTATTCTTTGTCCAGACACCTCAAAAGCACTCCAGATGGATTCCTCCAGTAGAGCAGATTTTCATTGATGCAATATTTAGCTGCCCTAAGCTTTATGGTTCTAGCTTGATTTTGAGTAAATCCTGAAGGGACTTCTAGCTTCAGCAAGAAATTAATTAATTTAGCATACCAATCACAAGAAGCTAGATTCTCGGCCACAGACTGCTTTCTGTCTACTTCAGTTGCTTCCTCTTCTTTATCTATCTGACCATTTTCTGCAATTGTGCACAAGAAATCAATATCTAAAGACTTGAAATTTTCTTTAGCTAATAACTTGGCAAGACCCTGACCTTTGACCAGCTTGGTGGGCTTTAGTTCTATATTAAATTCTATTATCTTTGCAATCCATTTTTCCCTTCTTCCATTAGCATCAGGTTGTTTCAAGATATCTTTTATTGCAGCAGAAGGTACATATGCAATTATCTTTGAATGCAAGATATAAACTCTAAAGCCTTCAAGGATTTGATAAGAGCATATGCTTGTTTTTCAATAATATCATACCTCAGTTCAGCATCCCTCAAATTCTTGTTGAAAAATGCTACTGGATGTTCTGAACCTTCTTCATCTGCCTGTAATAAAACTGTTGCAATGGTGTCTTCAGAGGCAAATGAAAATATATGGAACTCCTTGCTCTAATCTGGACTTATTAGCGTTGGAGATTCCATAATAGCCTTTTTAATAGACTCAAATGATTTTCTTGCTGCATCAGTCCATCTTACCTCTGATCCTTTCTTCAACATGGAGGTCACATGCTTAACCAATTCTGCAAAATTTGGAATAAACCTCCTGACAAAGTTAATTTTGCCCAGAAAGGACTGAATATCTTTCTTTGATCTAGGGACAGACAAAGTCTGTATTTCTTTTACTCTTTTTGGGTCAATCTGGACACCTGCAGCAGAAACAACATGTCCCAATAGCTTGCCTTCTTCTAAAGAAAATTGTGATTTTTTGGGATTGACTGAGATTCCAAACCTCCTTCACTTCAAAAACACTTTTTTCAAATGCTGTAAATGATTTTGATGGCTGCTGGAGTAAACTGTTATGCCGTCAAGGTAGATAAGGACAAATTTATCCTTATCTCCTACAAATGCTATATCCATAGCTCTCTGAAAGGTAGCTCCAACATTCATCAATCCAAAAGGCATATTAGCATACATAAAATTTCCCAAGGAGTGGTGAATGCAGTCTTTTCTTGATCATCTGGGTGCACAGCAATCTGATTAAAGCCTGAAAAACCATCCAAGAAAGACATTACTTTAGCTCCTGAGACCTTTTGCAGCAAATGCTCCATCTTGGGCAGAGGATAGTTGTCTTGCTTGGAGCACTTGTTTAAATTCCTGAAATCAACACACAATCTGATTTCTCCACTCTTCTTCCTCACCACCACTAGATTGGCTACCCATTTTGAATATCTGAGAGGAACTATAATTTTGGCAGCCAGCAATTTTTTAATTTCTCTTTCAATTAGAGGAAGAAGCATAGGATTTATTGGTCTCAACTTCTGTTTGAAAGGTATTGTGTCTTTCTCCAGAGGGATTTTATCCTGGATTATGTTCTTATCATACATTTTCAGGTCACTATACTCCCAGGCAAACACATCAGCAAATTGCCTCATTAAATTGCAGTATTCAACACTTTGATCAGCTGACAAATGAGTGGATAAATTTACATATCTAGGTTGACCTGGACTTCCTATATCATGCTTACAAACTGCAGATCGGTCTTCTTTTTGTGCAGCTTTGTACGGCACATCATTTTGGTCAAACAGTGTTTCAAGAGGAATTAAACCCTTAGGAATATGATTACTAGGAAGCTAGACAATGCTACTTTTAGCAATATTATTTCTAAGCTGGGACTAGGGGCTTTCTTCCAAGGCATCATTCTCTTGTTCAAATTGCATTTCAGAAAACTCATCAATGACTTGAAGGAACCTATTCAATTCATCATCATCTTCAAAAACTTTCCAATGATGGACATTATCAGGCAAAGATGGTCTATACTTCATTTGGACTTTATACACCAGTCTGGGAGGCATGGGAGGTATAAATAGACTAGCAGAAACAGCAAGGGAATCAGCAAGCTGATTTTGAACTCTAGGAATGTATGAAATACAGAAATAATCAAAACAATCTCTGATTCTCCATACCTCATCTCTGTATGCCTTCAGCCTTGGGTGCTTTGATGAAATGTCTTATTTATTTGCTGAATGATCAAATCAGCATCTCCAAATACCTTCAGATTCTTGATTCCTCTGTCTTTTGTTGCATTAAGGCCCAACAGCAGAGCCTCATATTCTGCAATATTATTTGTGACTTGGAAAACCAGCTTAAAGGATAGCTAAATGCTTTTTCTTTTTGGAGATACTAGCACCACCCCTGCTCTTGCAGTCTCCCTGGAACATGCTCCATCAAAGAACATCTCCCAAACTTGACTTCCTTGCTCTTCATCGGCCTGAACTGTTGGTTTCCTGAGCTGCAATGAGGCCTTCTGAGATTCTTCTATTTGGAGAATACATGCTCCAAAATCAGTGTCCACTGCAATTAGTAGGATTCTTCTCATCATTAATGACGTATGCCAACTATGCTTCTCTGTAAAATCTCCTGCTTTCTCCTCCAAACACTGGGACAGTGACATAAGATAGATCATTATGTAATGTCCCACCTAGTCTCTTAATCCACCCTCTAGACAGCAGCATGCCAAACTTAGGAGGGACATCTGCTACCACAATATCCATCATCATACTCTTCACGGGCAGCTGAGTTAAGGTAATGGCCAGATCATTAATCAATCTAAGACATTTCACCTTCCTTGAATCAAAAGAGAATAAATCATGATAATGTCTAGTGATATCAAAGCCTAACTCTTCCATGACAGTTTTAGGCATTAAATTATGGCTGGCCCCTGTGTCTAGTAGGCAATTGTGGAGGATTTTGTCATGAATGATCAAGGAGACATAAAAAGATGGAGAATTATTATCAGCAAGTTAATCATAGGGGTGAGCACAATGGCAGGCTTGTCATCTTGCAAATTGACAGAGTCAGAAGAGGTTTGTGTGGTTTCTAGCTCAAGGGCTTCAAGGATAGGCTTTCTAAATACTTCACTCTTTACCAACTCTACCAGAGGCACAGATATTTTCAATTACTGAACTTCTGACTCAAAACTGAAAGAAGAAGGTAACTTATCAGAACCTTTTACCTCTTGAATTGGAGCTTTGAGGATGATTGGATCAGCTGCTGATCTTCTCTGCCTGATATTTTGTGACTCTGTTTGGACAGCAGCTCTTTGGGCAATATTTTCCTTGACATTTCTTGCATTTGACCTCAGATTGTATCTTCGCTGCTCCTCAGTTTGTAGAACAGCTCCTCTGTCCCATTCTTGACTTATTTGGTCCTGCAGCAGTGATTCTTCATAAGCAGCCAAAGTCAAAAATGCAGCGCTGCCTTTATCTTCCATGCAGTGAATTTCATCCTCATCTTCTTCAAATTGTTCCTCCTCCATGACTACATTTTGGAAAGGAGCTTTAACTTTCTGATCTTCTTTTGATTCTTCACCCCTCTGCATAATTTGTAACTGCTCATTTGCTCTTCTGAATGGATTGGGATTTCTTGGAGCAAATGTGTTCTGCTGCCTTGTTTTTCCTGAATTCTGATCAACCTTCAGCTTGGAAATTTCAGCAGCCAATGACTTTATCAACTTAGTCATTTTGTCTAATTTAGGCTCTGAAGATGATGCAGAGGAAGTATAAGCCTGACCTCTCAGCCTCCTTCTGTCAGCTTGACTTTTTAGCTTTTCTACAGCCATGATATTACACTCTACTTCTAGGGCTACATCCTGCATATCAGCTAGAGTGGCACATCTCCTTTCTCTCAACAACAGGTAGAAGTCAGAGTCAAACGCATTGGCATAAGTGATTTTGGCAGAGGTGGGGGTAGGCTTTACCTCAGCTAGTATCTTACTATACATACGATTGAATATTTTATTAAAATCAAGCAATGATTCCCCACTCTCCCTCTTTGGGTTACCAAACTCAGTATGATAATATAGAAAGTCCCTTTTATCTCCCCAGTGCTTCAAAAATGCATCATCTAAGGCTTCAATATCTGTAATAGATCTCTGGGGAAATTCTCTGAACCACTTCCTGGCCTCTCCATCAAGGCTCTGAACAAAAACTCTCATCCACACATCATTTTCACTTATATCTAAATTATCAACATAACTGTAAAAAGCTTCTAGATGTTCTTCTACTGTTACTCCCTCTGTGCCAATGAACTTAGGAATATATTTCTGATATTCTCCCACAGGCATAAGATTTAAAGGAACAGGCAAGACTAAAGGTCCATATCTAGCAGCAACAATTCTTTCTATCTTCGTGGGTGCTTGCTGCCTTGCCATGACTGGGGTATGTGGAAGACTACTAGAAGATTGAGCAATAGGAGGTAATGTGATGGATGGCAAAGACAAAGGGATGTTTTGGACTAAATGGGAACCTTTCTTTGGACTGAGATTCAAATGGGAACTAACTGAACAAGGGGCTGAATTAATCTCTGAAGGAACTACCTTATTAACAGTGCTGAGTTCTAAATCCTCAATCTGTATATCTTCAGCTATAACTTTATCTTTCAAAGATACATGAGTTTTCTTAGGCTTACCTGATCCTGATGCCCCTTTCTGTGATGCCTTCTTCTGTTTAACGATCTTCTCAGGGTCAGGCACTAATTCAGCTGGTGATTTCTGAGGATTTCTTCAAGTATGTCTCACAAACTGAGCGAGAACTTCAATGTGGAGTCGCCAAAGGATGGTCTTCCTCCAGTGGAGTCGCCAGATAGATGATTACAACCAGAAATTGTGTTCAAACCTTATCTATCATCAAAGCTTGAAGCTGTTTCATTCTCCCAGGGAAGCTGAGCTTCAATTCTCCTCTCCCTGCCAATGATGCCAATTAATGTTATCACCCCAAGAAACTCTCCTAGGTTGTATATCAGAGATGCTCGGGAACATTACAAAATCAACATAAATGTTGGAAAATGGTGGATGAATGGAAGAAATGATGGATGAATGGAAGACAGAGGTGAACACCCCCAGACTATAAGGCTTTAGACCACCAATTACTCACAGTTTAAGGAAAATGTGATGATGGAGAATACTGATCACACCAGCAGACACATAGGACCCTGTGATGGCCAGCTGCAACCAGTTAAAAGGTCTGTAAATCTATTTGCTAATACACAGACAAGATGACAGCTCTCTGGCATTAAAACAACAGAAACCTGCATACAAATTCAATGATACTAGCTAGATTCTAACACAGAGGTGGGATGACAGCCCCTCTAATGCTAAACATCAACAGCACATGAATAAATGCATAACAGGCACAGCTTGAAACAAAGAAGAAGAAGTAGAAAGTGAGCAATTAACAGCAAAAGAAGCTTGCATTAGCTGAAATTGAAGACCAGAAGCTGCAGGTGTCACAGTAGTTACAGTCTCCAGAAGTTGAAGTTTACATCAAAATAACATTCATCAACCCTCAATAGATCTTGTTTTTGGGTTTATATAGAATCTGTTTTCAAAACATCTCTACTAACCTATGTGTGGAGGAGTCATAATTGACCACCAACCACATTTACAATCAGATATGGGTCTCTGATACAATTTGATTGTTTTAATGAATCAATTTGACATTTACTGGTACTTTGTTGTCCTTCCTAAATAGGTGAAGTATTATTTGAATAAATTTCAATAACTGTTGCAGTCATTGAACTGCTTGAGGGTCGTCCTTCTCGTCCTTGGCCGTGTTGTTCTTTAAATATGGTAGCTGAGGTTTCAATGTGCAGAGTACCGGATCATGTCTTCCTTCCTTCTTCAAGTGCACGAGACAGCCAAAAACATGAAATTGCATTGAAAACGGACGAGGAACTGAGAAATAATATTGATCGTTAGATGACTCAGACGAACAACCGAGATCTCTCGGTGAGTAGCGTTGGGAGGAAACGGAAGCGCGATTGAATGCAAGCCATTGGATCTAGCAGATGGACAACTGAGATCAGATTACGAGAGCCATCGGACGAAAACTGGAGTGGATGAACGAGGGTCGTTGGATCATCGGCGGGCAGATCCAACAGCTGACGGGTGCGTGAGTTGCACGAGCATTAATGAGCGGGGGCAGGCGGGACGGGCGGTAAATGGTTTTATCGCATTGCTTACGGGAGAAGGTGGTTTATGTGTGTGATGGCGCGATCCTGTAATATGACGACGCGTGGCTGATGGGACGGCGGGGAAACAACTTTCCCTCCTGACTAACGGACGCGCAGGTTACAGGAGCGGGAGCAGCGTACGACGTTAGATCTCGCGGGAAAATATCGAACAACTAGGGTTAAAAGAGCGTGTTTCAAGTGATGTGAGAGGCGAGGGCCCTGGCAACTTACGTGATTTGCGAAGGTGCGTAGTTTAAAAGGGTTAAGACCTTAGCACCGGGGTTTAAATGAAAAATAGGTTAACACTGGGGTTTTAAAAGATTATAGAGAAAAATGGTAATAATGGGGTTAAGGGAGGGTAAGGAAAACGAAGGGGAAGGAGGAAATAGAGGTAGCAGGAGTTATAAGGGAATAAGGCAAATGAAAGGGAAGGATAAGATAAACTGCTGCAAATCCTTTGCAACACAAATCAGCACTGCCTGACCTGATTTCATCCATCAAATGTTGCAAACCATAGCAAAGCTAACAACTCCCACTAGTTTTCTGCAGGCTACAACCCACAGGAGACTCCTACCTCAACATGTTACGACATGTTCTTTTTGAATCTGCAACATAAAAAAGAACAGAAATTTCTCAAGGCACAAGTGTTGGTTACCTCATATCCAATTATGCTGTCAATTTTTTTGTTGAACTACTCCTTCTCTTCACTCTTATTCTCTTCTACTACTTCTTATTCTCTCTCTGATGAAAACCACTTGCTTACATAAAAAGGAACCCAGATTCATTCCACATTGTCTATTTTATAAGCAAGCCCTCTTGGTTGTTTGTAGTCTTTGGAGAAATATAAAATGAAACATAGTCTCTTAGACTTCCAAAACTGCTCACAAGCTTGTCCTTTCATTTTCAGTTTAGAAAATTGTTTGTAAAAAGAAATAGAGATGAATTAACATCTCATTCAGAAATAATTACAAGAGACAAATCAAATTTGGATTATCTACATTTTCTGTTCAAACAATTATATGTATTCCAACTTTTGTCTCAATGTTTAGCTTTCACATTGATTAGCATAGCCTTTGCACTTCACATCACTTTCAGCCTTTTACATTCAACATAAATTATCATCAGTGAGCTTAGTAACATCAATAACATTTATTGACATTAATTAACAGCTTAAATTGACATCAATGCCAATTTTTCCATCAAATCGTTGCATAGGAAGCCTCAATGCTACTAATGAGCGGAGAGAGTTTCTCATAGTTCCGGATCAACATCTAGATCCATGCTTTGTCTAGATATGCTTGCAGCTTGATTATCTTATGCAAGTAATGTGGGGCTCCCTTGTATCTCATTGTCCATTCTTGTACATTTGTAATAGAAACATGTATGTCCTTGAGAATTTGGGAAATATTCATGCACCGCTACTGAAAACCATATAGATGGACAACTACCTTGTGCACGGTGAAAAATCCATCATAAAGTTTCTGCATGGTGGTCTCAAGAACTGATACTTCAGCAAGTATCGCTTTCCTCATCTCTGCCATAGTGGATCCTATGGATTGTTCTGCCCTCTACCTGGCTTCTTGCAAGTCCTTTTCCATCTGATCATTCTCTGCTAACAAGAACTTGACATTTGATCTTGTGGCTTTTGCATAAGCCTTAGTGGAATTGCCCATGGAAGTTAGATGCTTTCTAACATCTGACATTATCACCCTTTCCTTCATAAATGTAGGTGATGTGTGATCAATTGGGAAATTATTTCTCTGCTCTTATACCATCTTTTGCTACAACTCATAAAAGGATATATTGTACACATCCATCACCGATCATCATTAAGGAGGACAATCTCTCCTTGCTCGCTCGGGACTGGTTCTGATACAAGAGTGGGTGGAGATTGCGGGGCGACTTCAGATGCTCCCAACATGAGGTCATTATCTTGGTCATGTGGCTCTTGTGCCAAATTCGAGTCCATATCTTCAAACATTTGCTCAATTTGTTGAGGAAGTTCCCCATCCTGCAATTCCTCACCCTCTTCTTCATCTTCTGGTTGTTTTGATTCTTCAAGCCATATTGGTGTATATTTCTCTATGATCACACCTTCCCCTTCTTCTTGTTCATGTTTCTACTTCCGTTCCCTCTCTCTCCTTCTTAGATCTTGCTCTTCTTTTAGCTTCTTCTCTGTTTCCTACAACTTCCTTTCTGCTTCCTCCAACCTTTCCTTTTCTCTCTTCCTTCACTCTGCTCTCTTTATGCATTTTTACCTCTTTTCCTCCACTTCCAAATCTTCTTTCTTAATGAGAGGATATTCTTTGAACTTGTATCTTTTCTCAGCCTCTAGGTTCTCAGAAATATTCCTCTTGCCTTTGTCCTGCGTCGGTTTGCTGCTCACTGTAGTTGTTATTGTTGCTTCCTATAATGTTGCTTCCTACAGAGCACCTTTCCATTCTATAGCCATGTTGACTAGTTCATTGAGTTTGGAGGAGTTGTAACCTCCAAGGATCTTCCTATTCCCAATGAAACGTCTCATGGATCCATGGGTAATACAGCTTCACATAGTGGTTCTTGCAAATACAGTGGGGATCATATGGATTGTAGTCTTTAGTGTTGAACTCAAACTTTTATAAGTCCTTATCCTTGGCATCTGCATCCTTCAAGCTCCTTATCTCGTACAATCCAATCCACAAAGGAAGAGTAGGCCATGGTGCCTTCTTCTTCCCATGCAGCCCTATTGATATCCATGTGGAGATGTGATATGCAACCTCTTGCATGACCAATTTATATGTGGCAAACCTTGGTAGCACATGTAGAGGCTTCTCTCTACCAAACATCCTGATGAAGGTGCCATCGAGTGAGGCATACCAATCCGTAATGTTAAGTATCTCCTCCATCTCTTCTTGGGACATGCAAGGTGGATCCTACTCAAAGATCAACTTGTAAACCAAGATGATGAAATGGTCAAATAGCCTTGCCATGAATCCTCGATGGCTTCACTCAGAAGGAAACTTTCAACAAATGTTCACAGCACTCTTTGATGATGTCCATGTCCAACCCATACCAGGAAATTGATGATGGGCACAGTTTCATCAAGTAGGTACACAGACATATAGAATCTCGCTTTCTCATCCTTGAGCGGATTCCAGAAATTAGTCACATGCACTTTCATTTGAAGAGCCAACAGATCCAACCAGTTGAATGGCCTTCCATCATTTTCCAACTGGTCCAACACAACCACCCAATCTTGTGGAAAGGTATCCATGCTCTCTTGACCATACAATCGGCATGCAAAGATGATCAAGAGTTGGTAGGCCTTTTTTAGTGACTTAGTTTTATAAACATGATTAGGTGTCGATCTGAACTTCGACGGATCTTTCACCCAACACTTTATGATGTCTCTAGTGTTCACATTGTTGTTTGGGGCATAGAAAAGTGCATTCATGCAGTTCATCAGTTGTCGTAAGTGATACATCTGATGACAGTTTTCCTTACTGAAGGTAGCAAGATGTGTTCCACTGGAACTGCTCAATGTCATAGTTTTGGGATCGGTGTGTGATATAATCCAATGAATGATGTATGCGCATGGGAAGGTGGTGTACTTTCATGCAACATTATATAAGCCTGGACGATGGATGTTGACATAGACCTTCCGATCTTCTAGATCTTCCTTGAAGTTCCCTGTAAATATATCCTTGGTTTCCTACCATGTCATCTTCATGTCCTTCTCTATGGAAAATTGTGTGTCTGCATAGAATGGAAATTTTATTGACACTTGTTCAACTACATCCCCAGTGCTGCTATCAATAGTATCCTTTAATGCATCTTTCTTGGAAGCCATGTTACATGTACTACTAAAGACCTGCTCAACAATTGTTGTACTTGGAGACAAAGAGGACACTCATGGCATGCAAATGTTAGCTTGAAACCAAAATCACTTCAAGAATAGACCATGCAACAAATTGGGAAACATATGGGAAGGATTGTGCAATTCTGGTTCTCAAAGGTGAGTGACTTTCAATTGGATCTGCGCATTGTGCAGTCCCAGTTACCAGTGGGGAGGTGATTCTGATTGGAACTGTGCAATGCACATTTTAGTCTAGCTTGTGTTGGTTGGGACTACACATTGTAATCCTAGTGGCCAAGGCTTCAGGACTAGCCCCTGGAACTATACAGTGCACAGTTGGCTCCAGTCCTTGGCAACCTCTGTGCAATTCCTGGAGCCAACGCAGAGCCTTGAGATCTAGAAATGTGCATTGCATGCCGGGAAGAGCTAGATCCAGGTCAAGGAAGCCTAGATCTTCCCAAGGGAAACATGAAAACAAGCAGATCTGAAAGTGTAAGTAATGGTTGGTGAAAATCTAAGTGGATGATGATGCATGCAATCAAAACAAGTGTAGGAATCGATCATATTGAAGAACAATAAAGCTCATCGAGAGAGCCACTGCAACGACGACCATTAGTGCAAAAACTAGGTTATGCATGCAACACTTGGGAAAGCCAATGAAAAACATAAAACATCACTTCTACAAGCTAAAACAAATCAAAACGCCAGTGGTCATTCTATAAAATGGGTAAAACATCACTCTCACAAACCAAGGAAACAAAAGTGACATAAAAAACAACAAAAGACTAAAAAAGCAAGACTTACCCAAAAAAGTTGCGATGAATGTTACGAAGGTTCCTAGATCTCCTCGGGAATGCTAGAGCCCCAATATCGAATGTGAAAATGAGACCTAGTGGTGTCCATTAAATAGATTTGATCGATTTAGGGTTTATGGCACGAAGGCCAAAAATCTAGGGAAAAGCAACACATGCCGAAAGTTTCCAAAAAAAGCTCAAGTGTAACTCTGACTGTTAAAAATAGATCCCCTTTTTTAGGGATACTTTTTTTCTTTTTTTCTTTTTCAATTTTTTGGGAAATAATATCATGCATGCTCGAAGAGATTGTGCATTTCCGAGGAGAACTGGGCAACTCACTGGCACATGCATCAAGCAACTGCTGAGGGGATGTTTCTGCGCAATTCCTACACTAAGTGGCTCTCACTTCCTGTCATGCTCTGTGCAGATTTCTAGCTAAATGAAAGTTGTCAGCTGGGTTTGCGCAATTCTGAAGCCGAAGCACAGTGTTGGCTTGAACTGCACATTTCACGAGAGCAAGGTTGGTTTCCCTAAAGGATTGGGCAACTCACTAACGCATGTATAGAACTAGATTGCAACCAAGTCAAGAGATTAGCTTGTGGTTAGACAGTAAAGAAAGTAAGAAAACACAAGCTATAATGCAAAAGATAAAACTCAATGAAAGCACAAGTACCTGGGTTAGTGTGAGATAAGTTGTTGGGATTTTAGTAGGAAGGCTCCAAAACAAAGCGTAGGCAAAATTTTGGATGGTGGTCGTAGCCGCTACAACATTGGCGACACACTGGTAGAACTACAGCTCTCTATATGGACCTTGTCTCGTGTAAAGAGGGTCTAACTCTTCTAGAAGTATTATTCGATTCTTTGATCGTCATGGTTTCTTCACTAGCTTGAGTTAAAGATATAGTCCCTACCCTTCTATTTTATTGGCAGCACACATACCAAGCCAAGTCAACTGAGTTGTTTTGATTGAGGACGAGGGGTATATTGATGCACAAGTAATATAGATTGTCATATTTTTAGTTTCATCTATGGTGTTACTCTGCTACCAGCAGGCCTCGACATTACCCTGGTGGAGTCACTTCAGGAACACAAGCATTGCTCTACTTCCAATTAGCCTGGACAGTGCCCCGACGAAGTTACTTGCTTCACCTACATGTGTAGGAAGCCTTTCTCTTCTTTTTCCTTTATTTTATTTTTATTTCATTTTTTTATTTTATTTTGAAAGAGTTGTGCATAGGCACTTATTTATTTCATGCGGCGAAAGAAGGATCCCAACTTATTAATAGTAGAAGAGGTTGTCCCTTTAGAGAAGGATGTTTATATATACCTCTGACATACTTGTTAGGGTTTTCCCTCTCACCTTACTCTACTTGAGTGAGTTGACAAGGGTTAACCAAATATACAAAACCAATTAGAGTAGGTGGTACTAGTTAAAAGAGAAATCATTGTGATTTCACCAAGATTCACTCCGAAAGGAACGTATTTTCCATCAGGGTATCATTGAATAAAGAAATGCAATGTCTTCATAAGGATATGGAATAAACAGACAACCAAATTTTGATTGTTGTACAAGTCCTCTTGTATTTCACCCTACTTGTCTTAAGAAGCCAAAGGGAAGCTAATCCTATGGGTGCATAAACAAACAAACAAACAAGCAAAGGAAATAAGTAAGACGAAAGCAAAACAAAATAATCAAAAGCAAAGACGAAAGAAAACACTACTCCTACTTCTAAGCTAAACAATGCATGGGCCTACTCACGTGACGTGATATTTCCAATGTAGCCACCGGTGCATTGGTTGGCCCATGTAAACGATGGCATGATTAACAAGAAAGATATTCAAGCAAACCAGCAAACAACAAATATAAGGGAATGAAAACCAACACGTTCGAAGTTTGAATGTGTCCACAGAAAAGAAAATATTAAAAGCACATGAAAGGCACTATGCAAATGCATCATGGTGTTGTATCATGTTGCGTGCAAATGACAACCATGTACATACTTTCAACCTTGACAATGAGAAAACATGCAGAAAGAAGAAAAATTTTATTTCGCAATAGTGTTTTCTATGTATGACTCCTCCAATGCATGAGTGATAGGATCGTGTGATTCTCGTGGAGGATTTGAATTCTGTAAACGAGATTGATTTTCAATGTGCACGAGACAATGATGAGGAGCCTCGAAAGATTCAATATATTTCTGATCGGAAGTGGAACTGAAATCAAGACTATGAGAACTTGATATAACCATCAGCTTTGGCTGAAGTGCCTCGATAGCCTAAGGGGTTTCCACTTCATCAAAAGATAGATCATCAAATATTGGTGACTTAGAAATATCAAGGGTGAGTAAATCATAATCATGATCCAATAAATGACTAAAAATATCATGATGGCCACGATCAGAGAATTTGATATGTACAATGGAATCCTCATGATCTGATGAATCATACATAGGGGTTGATGAGAAATAAAACCTTTCACCCTCTGAATTTCCAAAAATGAAAGATGAGAGATCAAGTGAATTTGAAAAGAAAGAATTGTCCTCTCTGTGTTCAAATGACATATTGACATCTTGTGTGTTATGTGAATAATCGGAAGTAGAGACATCTGGGGATGAATTTTCAAAAGAAAATTCAAAAATGGCAGAATCACAGAAGATGTCAGGATGGAGAGGATGAGGTGCGGATAGGAGGACATCCTTCACCATGACTTCTTCTTCAGATTCCCACACATACTCATCAAAGATTATAGCACAGGTTGGTTACTCAAAGCCAACTCCATCAACAACTTAATCCTCGTGAACATCACACGTGGAATCTGGAATGTATGAACACATCACATCAAAATCCAGAGGATCAAAGGAACTAGAGGACAGAGGTTGAGAAAATGATATCACATGAAAACCATCAGGCTTGCAGCCCAAATCTAGGTAGAATTCTAGAGTAGGTGGGGTGGGAAGAAGTGATGGTTCAACAATTTGGTTCGTAACTTCTCCCACCTCATCCTACGGAGCTAGAGTTGTTTGATGAAAAGAGGACGAAGAGTCACTCGTGATAGCGACCTTGTCTGTCTTAGATTTGGAAGCTCTAAGACTAACACCGAGGTATGATGGGAGGGGTTTGAATGATTCTAACTCATGTGGATTGTTAGATATGTGAAAAATACACTGAAATCTTTCTCTCAGAAATTTCCAGTTAACTTCATCTTTTGGGTATTGAAAAGAAATATTACGAAAGAATTGTCAAAATTGCGCAACAAATTCATCAGGTGCTTTGTGTAATTCCAAGATTTTGTGATTGAGTGATTTAATGTAAAAATGAAAGAAAGCACAACCTAACTCTCTAATCATGGGATTGAAAGAGTAAATAGAGGTTGCAAGAAATGTGAAACACCATTGCTTAATGCGCCTTTCGAACATGTAAGAAAACAGCCCACAGATAATGTCATCTAAGGGGAGTTCATTCCTATCATAAAAGCCTAAAAAGGAAATGTTGTGTCTTAACCAATGTTTTTAAAACCGTTTTGAAAAACCGGTAACCGGTCAAACCGGCCGGTTAGCTAGCTGGCCGGTCCGAACCGGCCAAAAAACCCGGTCAGACCCTTCATTTCTCCATTTTTGGGCCCTAACCGGTGAAAACCGGCCGGTTTAGGACGGAACCAGCCGGTGTATCAAATCGGCCGGTTCCGTCCTAAACCGGCCAGTTTATGGCATGCCCACCGAATCTTGGAAAAAGGCGTTGGTGGTTTGTGGTTTAGGGGTTTTGGGGGGGAGGTAAAGGTATTTTCCCTCCAAAAACACCCTCTCCAAGCTATAAGAGACCCCTCTCACTCTCATTTGTCTCACACAACTGATTTGGAGTGTTTGTGAGTGTTTGTGAGTTTGTTTGTGAGCTTGGAGAGTGTGGAGTTTTTGCTGAAGTAGTCATCTTGGAGTTGGAGTTGGAGCTATTTTGGAGATAGTGTGTAGCTGTCAGTGGAGTTTCCATCTTCAAGAGGAGGCTAAGGGAGCTAGTTTTCATTTCCAGGTAAGGATTTGCACTTGATAATTCCTCATTTGAGTCTGTTGTCCATGAATTTTTTTTTAATGTGTTATACTTATAAACTTCTCACTTCTATGATCTATCATGTATGCTATAAACTCTCTAGCTCTATGCTATCAAATTTTGTAGCTTGAGCCTTGCATGTGCATTTGTTTTCCTACATTTATCTTTGGTTTTCCATTTTGCTTAGTTGCAATTTTTTTTTTAAATGGCAGATTTCTTTGCAAATTGTTATTATTTCAAGCAAACATGGCTCCAAAAGGAAAGGACAGTGCATGGGCTCATTGTGATGTAATTGATGGAAAAATGATATGCAAATTATGCCATAAATCTATTGGAGGTGGGGGTATTCTTAGGTTGAAACAACACTTGGCTGGGATAAGAGGCCAAGTAAAGCCATGTGATGCACCAAATGCACTGTTAGGTCCTATTAGGGCATAATACATTTCCAAGCTTGAAAAATTTTATGAGGATAAGGCTAGGGAGAAGGCCATCCAAGATGACATTGCAAGGAAGAGGGGATTATTAGAAGCCATGAAAGAGAGCGGGTATGATGATTATGAGATTCAAGACTCCACTTCTATCCCTTCCACCAATGACCCCTTTCACTATGTTCATCCTTCTGTTGGACTTGGCCAACCATCAAAAGGAACAAAGAGAACAAACATCCAAAGTTATTTCTCATCTTTTGCCAACATTGCCTCTTCTAAATCTAATCCCACTTCCTCCCAGCCAAGTTCTCAACCCACTTTGGATCAACATTGGAAAAGACAATG
Organism: Pinus tabuliformis; assembly: GCA_031772625.1. Lineage (NCBI taxonomy): Eukaryota > Viridiplantae > Streptophyta > Pinopsida > Pinales > Pinaceae > Pinus > Pinus tabuliformis. The sequence continues at coordinate 836,469,650 of CM062812.1, forward strand.
CAAAGAAACTTCTCACCAATACATTGCGAGATGGTGGTATGATTCAGATATCCCATTTAATGCTGCTCGCTCACCTTATTACCAAGCTATGTGGGACTCTGTTATAGCTACAAGAAAGGGCTTCAAAGGCCCTAGTATGCATGACTTGAGGGGAGCTCTTTTGAAAAAAGAGATATCTTCCATTGATGAGTATTTGGTTGATTTTAAAGAGTCATGGCTCAAAACAGGTTGTTCCATTATGTCAGATGGATGGTCCGATGGAAAGAACCGCACTATCATTAATTTCCTTGTTTCTTGCCCTCAAGGAACCATGTTTTTGAAATCAGTTGATGCATCTGATAAGGTAAAGGATGCAATCCTTCTATTTGAGCTTTTGGATAATGTTATTCAGGAAGTTGGGGAGCAGCATGTTGTGCAGGTCATCACTGATAATGCCTCAAACTATGTTCTTGCTAGAAAGATGGTTGAGGCCAAATATAAGACCATATTTTGGACTCCATGTGCTGCACATTGCATAGACCTCATGCTTGAGGATATAGGCAAAGTGGAGTGGGTAAAAAACACTGTAGAGCATGCCAAGTGCATTACAAAATACATTTACAACCACTCATGGGTATTGAACCTAATGAGGAAACACACTGGAGGCAAAGAGCTTGTTAGGCCTGCAATTACGAAATTTTCAACTCACTTCCTCACGTTGCAATGTCTCAATGGTCAACATAAAAACTTGCAGAAAATGTTTTCCTCTGAAGAATGGTCTGAATCTCGGTGGGCTCATAGACCAGATGGAAAAGACACCAAAAAGAAAGTGTTAGACACTTATTTTCGGAAAAGGTCTGTAGAGCTTGTGAAAATTACCGAGCCCCTTGTTAAGGTGCTAAGGTTGGTGGATGGGGAAAGATTGGCCATGGGCTACATTTATGAAGCTATGGATCAGGCAAAGGAGCAGATACGGGCAGCTTACAAGGACAGGTTAGCTAAATATGGCTGTATGTGGGAGATCATTGATAACAGATGGAACAATCAACTCCATCATCCTATACATGCAGCCGGGTATTTTTTGAACCCAAGGTATCACTATAAAAATCGGCCAGGAGATCAGCATGATGGGGAGGTCAGAGCTGGATTGATTGATTGCTTGGAGCGCATGGTCCCTAACCATGTAGACCAGTTGGAAATACATAGACAGCTTACTATTTTCAATATGGCAAGTGGTACTTTTGGCAAAAACTTGGCAAAGATGGCAAGAGATGTGGACCAACCAGGTAAGCAATTCCAATTTCCATTTTGTTTTTCATTTCAAGTTAAAATTGTTTACGTTCTTTACAATTCAAATTATAAACTAAGTTACTAATTATTGTCTTTTTCTTTGCAGCACATTGGTGGGAGTCATTTGGTGGCCAGTGTCCTCAATTGCAAAGGTTTGCAATTAGAGTCCTCAGTCAAACTTGCAGTGCTTCAGGTTGTGAGCGCAATTGGTCTGTTTTTGAGCGCATACACACGAAGAAGAGAAACCGTTTGGAACAAAAACGGTTAAATGATCTTGTTTTTGTGCAATACAACCTTCGACTGAGGAGTAACCAAATGATTAGCAAATCACCTGATCTAGATCCCATTGTGTTGGACGACATTGATCCAACATCAGAATGGGTGGAGGAGACTGAAGATCCTGTGTTTGAGGCTGATTTTGATATCGACATGGCTTTAGCGGGGGATGAGGCAGATTATGTGGCGGCATCAGAACCAGGATCAGTAGCGGCATCAAGGAAAGGCAAGGAACCAATGGAAGGCACTAGTCGTGTAGGTCGACAAACTCGTGCTTCCATTAGGTCCACTTCTATTGTCATTGGTGGCATTGATACTGAGGTTGCAGATCAGGCTGAGGCATCCTCAGACTCTGAACCAGATGATGTCTATGTAGCTCCTGATGATGATCCTGTGTCTAGTAGTGGTGATGGACTTGATGATTAATCATGTGTACACTGTAGACTTGTAGTAGGCCAATGGCCTCATAGCTTTCAGCATTGTTTTTGGACTTTATAGGCCATTTAGAGCCTCATTTCTTATGTATTTTGCTATTTTGTCGATGATATGTATTGCACTCGGTGCCATTTTGATATATTCACCTTTGCATGGTATATAAATGAGCAAACTTTGCATATTTTGTCTCTATTGGCTTGGAATCATTGTTTTACATCTTAACAATAGTTTTGTTTCATTAAAAAATAATTATTTAATTTATTTTTTTAAAACCGGTTCGTTTAGACCAAACCAGCCCCAGTTAGACCGGTTCCAGTCGGTAAACTGGTTCATTAGGTGGACCGGTCCGGTCACCGGTTCCGGTTTTAAAAACATTGGTCTTAACAAGGCTATTATGCCTTCACCATCATATTTAATTTGTGACAAGACATCGATGACATCCTCCGACACTTTGAAATCATGAGCATGAGAAAAACATGTCGAAATTGAGATTGTGATGTAAGTCATGAATGATGTGTAGAGATTCAAAATAGAATTTGATGGCTTAGCTTGTCATCTGGCCCTCCTTCTAGCACTAGAAATATTGGTGATGTTGGACCCACCAACATTCAGTGGAATCTCCCCGGTAAGAAGTTCCAACTACACCTCAGACCGTTTGGAGTAGGAGTCCCAACAGTGGGTGGTAAAGTAGTGCCTTGACCACAGTAGTGTGCAGAGGTAAGTATGATGACTTTTTTCGGAATCAAGTGTGTGACCTTGTAGCGAGTCAAGTGAGATGCATGGAGGTTCTAATACAAGAAGGGGAAAAGTAAGTATGTCCCTTAGAAGCCTGTAATAGTACGCAGCCTGGAAGGAACACATGAACGGAATGACATCACAGGCTCGAAGAAGAATAGTCCACAAACCAAAGTGATGGGTTAATCCAATGACACGCCTTCAACAAGATTATTACAGTTGCATACAAAATAGTTCATAAGCAAATGCATAAGTTAAACAACATACATTGCTAAAGTACCTAGAATAGTCGAACTACAATAATAACATATGCATGAAAACGTGTTGGCTCAGTTATTTTATTATTAAGTGAAAGTTTCATCCATACATACACCATTGACAGCCACTAGCTCCAATAGTGGAACATTATAGTCAACACTGCTTGCTCCTCCAAATAAGTGTACTCGCTCTACACTATGGAGAAGCCAAGGCTTGTCACAATACTACCAAACCTTCTCTAAGCCTAAGCCTAGCCAAAATATTGGCTCCCAAAAGCCCGTTCTATGAGTTATGAGGTTCTATTTATAATAAAGGGTGGGTTGACCCTTGACATTTTGCTTTGACTCTTTAACTACCCTCATGACTCTACAACTCCTTTACAAATAACTCTTACATTACATAGTGACTGTTCACATTCCACTAATGACACTTGGAATTTCACTTACAATATATTTACAAATAATATACATTTTCCACATATACCCATGCAAGACAAAATAGGCTTGATTCAGCCTAACAAGACAAACACTATGACTTATAATCTTCTAGAAAGACCAACCCGACAACATCCTATTGATGATCTTCAGTGACGAACTGATACCAAGCTTGGTACTACGCTATGGTGTCCCCATACTGTTTGGTGATGTCTTTCTTGAAATGGACTCTTTCCTCCATGGCATCTGGGTATATGGTCCTGGAGAGTTTTTCCAACTCATCTTGAAGGATGCGCAACCATTTCATGAGTGTGGTTGGACCACCATTGTACTTCTGCATGTTTTCTATGCTCAACTGCAAGTCATCGCTGGTGGCCTGTCGCATCAATTACTCCATGTACTTGTCGACCTCTAGCAGGACTTGGCTCTCATCAATGGCTTGGGTGAGGGAACCAATTGAAGGGATCATGTGTGTCCTCACCATGACATCTAAACTCTTGAACAATTGTGCATAGGAAGCTTCAATGCTACTGATGAGCGGAGGGAGTTGCTCATAGTTTCAGTTCAACATTTGGATCCGTGTGTTGTCTAGCTCTGCTTGCAGCTTCACCTTATGTAATGTCCCACTTAATCTTATCATGCAAATTTTATTAATGTTTACATTACCTGAAAATATTGAGAAATATTAGTGATTACCTTCATTTGTGAAACTATAAATTTTATTTACTGATATAAAATTCATTATTGCTATTTATTCAATTTCACAACTTGTCTTCTCAAACTGAAACTTGGATAGGATATGGTCTCCTTCCATTATTCCAAATTATATATTCATCTCACATTCCCAAATGTACTCTCACATTTACTTGGGAGAAGACATGGTCCTCTCCAAATAATTACCAATATATATATTCATCTCACATTCCCAAATGTACTCTCACATTTACTTGGGAGAAGACATGGTCCTCTCCAACTAATTACCAATATATATATATATATATATATCTATATCTATATCTATATCTATATATATATCTATATATATATATATATATATTCATCTCACATTCCCAAATGTACTCTCACATTTACTTGGGAGAAGACATGGTCCTCTCCCATTAATTACCCAATTTTATATTCATATCACATTCCCAAATGTACTCTTAGATTTACTTGGAAGAAGAGAAGTCAACTGTAAGGATGAGGGAGAAGTTAATGATTTAATGAGAGGTGGTTGAGGTGGAGAAGAGAGGAGGCACATAAAAGGATAAGGAAGAAGGGAGAAAAGGGGGGGATGCTTGGTCTTGCTATTTTTTTTTGTTGGTTGTGATTTTGGAGAAATGGTTTGGGGGAGGAAGGAAGTATTGTTTATCTTGGTCTGAATTATTCATCTTGGACACACTACATCTGGTTGGACTTGGGCTCAGAGGGCTAGGGAACCTGTAGAGGCTTCCTGGGCTTGGAATTAATTCCTAGTTGGTTGGGAGGTAAATCCAATCGGTAGTCAAGAAGAGTGTTTCAGCAGATCAAGGGCATCTCCATCGGGCCATCAATACAGGTATTCCTCTATGCATAGATTACTCATGTAAGTTATTGAAATGAAATGTTCACTATTAAAGTTGTAGGGATTAGAATTTAAATGGTAAACTATCATTTTTTAAATGTCTTGTAAGAAAATAAATGATTGCCTCTTATTGCATTTAATTCCTAGAGAATATAGATCTATTAGAAGACCCTAGGATGGGGGCCTTACATGTGGTATCAGAGCTTTGGTTCAAAATCTGGACCCAAAACCCACTAAACCCAAATTCCGCTATAAAGAGCTTGTAACCCTCATAAGGACTTATACTCCTAATATATATATACATATAACAAATTGTTTTTAGATTGAAAATGATACCATCTTTATTGCCATGAAAAGAAATAGAAACAAGTTTTGTAGCTGCCAGGAGCTTGAGATTTCATTTGAACAACAAAGGCCTTGAGACATCAATCCAGATCATCAAGTTCTTTATGATGTGTGTTTAGTCTACTCCACCAATGGACTTCAAGTATTTCTCCTTAACCACTCGGACTCTGCCACCGATTTCATTATACTCACGTACAGAAGATCTCTACAAAAAAAAAAACCAGGGTTCACTTCCCTTTGTGTTGTAACTGCTTTGCCTGAGGATTACATCTGGGCCTTGTTAGGGGAGGCTTAAGGGAGAAGTATGCATTGTGGGGGATATAAGTGAAATATTTTAAGCTCCGCATTTGGAAAAGGTAAGCACCCTCTTGCTTATTCTCTGAAGCTTACGGAGGTAAATAATTGTGTTCTTCCTTTGTTTGACTAGATTGTAATGACATATATTTACTCACCTGCATATATGCATGTGTCTGTGATTTTCACCAATTGGCGAGTTTTTGAGGCCTTTTGGAAGTCTTATGCTCAAATTACTTGCAATTGAACTAAAAAGCTCACCATACCTCTACTTTTATTTCTGCGCATTGATAAAATGATTTGGGTTTTCTTACCTATCACTCTTTGATATATTATGCATATTTTATTACTTTTGGATGATACGATTATCCTTTTGGGTTTGTTTATGAAATCATCATAATGTTGACGCCATTAATAAAATTTATTTGGCGTTAGTCTTTCAACCAAGCCCCTTTTTGTTTCTCTTGCTCTGTGGATTGCATTTAAGCTTTTGGACTGAAACGTTGGAGGCCAAGATTACAAGTAAGTTTCAGTAAATTTGTTTGGGTTCGTTGCAAAAAGTATTGGGTTTTGAACCTTGGCGTCTTACGACCTTTGTCTATATATCAGATAATTCACCTTCCATTGTTGTTACATATCTTCCTCATGCGTAGCCTTGCATGCTATTACTACAACCTGCTTGTGTATATTTCAGTTTTTTTCAACGCTCCCAATTGTTGGACAGAATGTGTAAAGAGCTTTCAAAAAAACAATTTGCTAGATCTTTTAGCAATATAAATCCTTCTCCTACAACTAATATGGTCGATTCTATGCATTTTCGTATATCTGTAACGAAGACACACGATAGATTGTCATGGATTGGATTTCTGAGTTGGCCTTTACATTTCTTTATGGTCATTTAGTTTTACAAAAGAAGGAAATGAGCATCCAATACCTTTACAAGCAGCTGGTTGGTTGTGGGGGGCAGTTTAACATTGCAAGCTCATATTTATATAATTGTGCTCTTGAAGCAATGTTTGTTGTACCTTTTGGTTCAACAAATGATAGTTTGATACTGGCTTTTTCCCTTATCATTTCAGATGCCCTTTCCTTTTCTAAATCTTTTCATCCATCCCTTACCTTAACCATTTTTCACCTGTAACCGATGCCATTACACTTTAAAACTAAAGCCAAATACTGGTTTGTGCTAGATTGTTGAGAAGGGGGAGCTCTAAAGGGTTGCAAAAGCTTGCAAAAATCACACAAAATTTCATTGATTTTGGCTCGATATTTTGATACCAATGATATGGGTAAACAGGCATTGTAGGCTGCAGATAGGGTGAATGCATAATGCAAAGAGATAAGTTAGACAAATCTCATGGATTGTATAATTGTATACTTGACTATTTTTATTATACGACATCTACAAATTTCATGAGAGATCAAGTCTCACCAGATCCATTGTGAAATTTACAAACAAATATTATTTTTCAACCAGATGATGAGAAATCATTAATATCTGAAATAAAATGGTGATTTGTATTCATCGTTGATGGTGAAGGATTTTTGAGATGTGCGTACAATCCTTTGTGCTATCAGAATGTGCCTTCTAAGGTTGGGCACTGGGATCCAGGGCTGCATCTTTGAAGTTTGTATCTCGAAAGGGTCTACACCATTCAACATGTTGCTAGAGAAAGGTAAGGCACAATAGTACTGATGAGCCCCAATTTTTGGTACAATTTGGGCTCATATTGGCCTACTTACCTTGCTAAACCATTCATATTTTACCACTTATGCATTCATTTCTTAGTATATTCGTGTTGTTTGTAGGAAGAAGGGCAGGCATTATATCTATGTGACTAATACATGATGATTTCAGGTTCTTGGCATTAAAGAGAGCAAAAGACCACACAAAAGGAGACAAGGAGACAGCAAAGGTGACATTGCGGGTTCATAGGGAGGTTGTCCGCAGTCTTGATGACCCTCCTCGTGATCTTCACCTTCACTCCGAGCTCTAACAGCTCTCCCCACCGAGCTTAAAGGCAGCCAACACGTTCTACAGGATCAGCAGTTTTATAGCAGTTTGACTCTCAGTTGGACAGCCAAGCTCCACGAATGGAGGAAGCCAGCTTGATCTTCATTTTGTATAAATATGAAGGTCGTAGCCTTTGTTAGGGGCTTTTTGAACTTTTGGACTGATATTGTAATTTTTGGAGCATAGCTCGGTGTTTGTTTTTGTAAGCCAGTTTTGGCATGATATCAGACTTTTGATTATGAATAAAGGCAAGCAGATTTGGATCTAATTCTGAGCTTTTAAGGGAGCTATAGTTCTCAGGTTAGGACCCAACCTGAGAGCAATAGATCTCCTCTCCTTGTAGTGTTATTCACCTCTCTTTCCAGCATTTTGTTTACTTGTTTTGATATGCATTTCAAGAACACAGTTTGCTGATTTGATTTCGTTAATAGGATTGAGTAGGATTGGTTTATGATTAAATTACTTTCAGCTGCTTAGATTCAAATAGGAGGTTTGTAATACACAGGAGCTCCAAGAAAAGGTTGTTAGAGATCACTGCCATCTCTGTTTAGGGATTGGGGTGCAGTCTATACCAACCACCCAAAAAAATGTAGTCTTTTCTACTCTCATGCAAGCTGCAACACAGTCGGTTTAATCGTGGATCCTTCCATGCACTTTTGCTCTTGAGATACACTTCGTCATTGCAATTCCATGCACGACTTTTCTTCATGATTTACATCATTGTTTATTGATTTAATAGCACAGGTAGCACTGGTTAATGAATTCTCGTTTTTGCTGCAAGACATAAGTCATTTGTTTTATTTACACTGCTCCATATCATTCCACTTCCTTCTTCTTCTTCTTGACCTCTCCTCAAGCCACCTACTCGACCTCTGTTTAGCTCATTTACCTTCCAACTCATCCATTGCCACGTAGCTTCATCTTTTTGACCTTTCATTGCTGCCATCCTTCTATCCACCAATCAACTCCACGCACTCTCTCTCCATCTTATTCCTCTTCCCCTGAGTCATCACAAGCTCCATCTCCACCTTACCTATCCACCCAAACCATCCCATCACTTCACCATCACCCAAAACTTCCACTTACAGCACACCCTGTAGAAGTTAGCAGACTTCCTGTAGAATTCCTTAGTTTCCTGTAGGATCCCCTGTAGACATCCTGTAGAAGCCTGCAAACTTGGTTTCCGAGCATCCGAATGTTGTAGACCTCTGTGGACTAATGCTAGGGACCCTCTGGGACCTCTCCTAGCCATCCTGACCTTTCCCAAGCTTTCTCTCCTTCGCACCACCTCTGCACAGCCAAACCCTAATAAGAAACAAAATCACAATCACTCCATCCACTTAAGCAAAAATACAAAAACAATGTTCTTTTTCATAGAAGTAGTTTGAGTTCATGCATTTCACATCATTAGAGGTAATGGCATCCTTTTTAGACATTTGCACTTTCACCATTGCATCATAGAGGTTAAACTAGTCAGATTAGGGTTTACTAGGGTTTCATGTTTTGGTTGGCTTTCAGTTCATTGTTGCAAAGTAGATCAATTCCCCTCAAGATAGCCTTCTTCCATCATTTAGAAAGCTTCTTCTGAAGAGCATATAGAAGTTGGCTTGAGCCCTAGCGGACTTGTGCCAGCTGACCAAGTGACAGCTGCGACAAGAGCTAGTACTTGTGCATACAGCACCGTCGCTTCCAAGTTTGTACGAACTACCGGGTTGATAAAATTAGAGATAGGGAGCCCCAGGAGTTGTAGCATTATTGCTACAATACTGGAGCCCACCATATTTTTGGCGCCGTTGCCGGGGAAGCGTCAGAGTATTAGTAATTGTTGCTTTTCTTCTATTTTCTTACTCTTGCCTTCTGCTAAGTAGTTTATTTCATTTCCATTCTGCAAAAGTAGCATAGACATTTCCTGCTTTCATAGATTAAGATTTCCTGCTTTCATAGATTAGCATTTCCTGCTTTCATAGATTAGCATTTCCTGCTTTCATAGATTAGCATTTCCTTTCTGCAAGCGTAGACTAGCATTTCCATTCCTGCAATTTCATTTGAGCAAAGTAGATTAGTTCTTTCCTGCTTTCAGTTTAATTCTGCATCTTTATAGTTAGCTGTAGATCAATCTGTTTCAGTTTTGCAAGTACAAAAGAAAAAGCAAAAACAATCAAAAAAGAAAGTCTTTTCCATTTCATGCCTCGTAGGAACCGAGATAAATCAGGCAAATTCCTACCCAACACCCCCACCACATCACTGAGTCACCCTTCTCTCTTCTTTGGTGACAATGACCCAGAAGAACCTATAGGTGAACATCCAGAGATATACAAAGATCCTATAGTAGAAGAAGAGTTAGAGACCAATCCATCTGAAGCTATGGCTGACAATAGAAGAGAAGATGAGAGAATAGAAGGTGCCTTCCCCATCCGAGAGACCAATGGAGAGATGAAAATGAAGAACATTAGCCCCTCCGCCTTACCTCACTTCCATGGTCTGACTACTGAAGATCCTGATACCTTCCTGTTTGAGTTTGTTGTCCTTTGTAGAACCTATGACTATACTGAAGATGAGCAAAAGCTGAAACTCTTCCCTTCAACTCTTAAGGATGCAGCATTATGCTGGTTCATGGGCTTACCTGGGAATAGTATCACCACTTGGGCCCAGATGCAGTAAGCTTTCAATACCAAGTACAGGGATTATTGTAGGTCTAAGGAAACCAAGGGAGAAATCTTTCGGATGACCATGGGGAATGATGAGTCCTTAGAGGATTATGAGGAGAGGTTCCAACTAAGCTATAAGCGGGCCATGTGCACACTTGAACCTGAATCCCTCAAGTTGGTCCTGCTCCGAGGAGTCCCTGAAGACCTCTTAGATACCCTTCACATGTTAGCTGGGGGGGACATTTACCAACTACCTTATGAGGACATCAAGATTGTGTTTAGAAACCACTCCAGGGTAGCTAGGAAACGAGGTAGGGGAAACCTCCTCTCAACTAGTGTCCCTTTCTCCAAACATGAGCTTGCAAATCAATTAGAAGATCTCAAGAGTGAGGTGAGACAGACCATTGCCATGCAGCTGGACACATTCAGGATCCAGCAGAAGAAAGAAGAAGCTGAGAGAGCCTTGGCTGTCTTCTGCCCTAGGTGCACAAGGAGACACCCTAAGAACGAATGCCCATTGCATTCGGTTGAAGTATGTTTCGTTTGTGAGGAGGACCATCCCACAAATTAGTGTCCAACCTTACCTGGTTTTAAAGCCATGTACCAAGGGACAGAAGCTCCCACTGAACCTCTCTATTACCTCAACCAAAGGAGGCCACAAGGATCTAGACCTTATCAGCAGGGGATGCAAGGGGCACCTCAAGCTTATTACAGCCCCAACCAATCGACTCCTATGCCTTCCTGGGGTCCCCCTGCTCATCCTTCCTGGTCCATGCCTCCTCCATGGTCTTATCCACCTCAGTACCCCACTCAACCTACTTCTCATTCATATCATTCACATACCCAACCACAGCCTCAGTGGAATGCACCTCAGTCGGGGTGGAGGCCCCAGTACAACACTCCTCCTGTCATTTTGCCTCCACCACCGGTTCAACCTCAGCCATTACCCCCTGATCCTCCAAGGCAACCTCAAATGCCTGCCCAACTGAACCCGAACCCCAACAATAGACAGGCCCAGCAGGTATACACTGGGGAAACCTCATGCCCTACCTATGCTGTGGAGATCCAGGAGATCAACCTTCGATCTGGAAAGACTCTACCAGATCGCCAACCTCCTCCCCCAGAGGATGAGGAAGATAAACAGGAAAGTGAACCAAAGGCTATTCCACCCTTTCCTGAGAGACTAACAGCCACCACACAACCCAACCCAGAGGAGGATGAGCTTATGGGTGAGCTCAAGCAGTTGTGTGTAAAAATACCACTTCTCCAAGCCATCAAGGATGTGCCAATATACAACAAACTGGTTAAGGAAAAGTGCTTCAAACACCCAGGCAGGCGGAAGAAAGATGCTTCAACCATCAATGTCATAGGACAACTGTCTGACCTTATGTTAGGACAAGTCATCTGCCCAAAGTACCTAGATCCTGGAAGTCCTGTAGTAGATGTCCACATCAATGGCACCATCATACCTCACACCTTGATTGATCTGGGGGCTGCCATTAATGTGATGACCAGGGACACCATGCTCAAACTCAATCTTCAGGGTTCCTTGAGGAAGACCTCGACAGTACTGCAATTAGCAGATCGCTCCACTGTGACTCCCGAAGGGATTGTGGAGGATGTCTTGGTCTCTATCGACTCTTGGGAATATCCTGCATATTTCTTGGTTCTGCAACCCAAGGCAAAGCTTACTGGATATCCTCTCATTTTGGGAAGGCCTTGGTTAGCCACTGCAGATGCTTACATAAGTTGTCGTGTAGGAAATATGACCATCAAAAATGGTCCTATGTCCAAACAGCTAGTCCTATACCCTCCTGCCCAACCCTCCTTAGAGCATGACTTACCACTCTGGTTAGAAGAAGGAGAGGAAGACGAGGTGTACTCAGCACCTTTGTGCACCTTAGAGACCACTAGAAGAGACCCCCCAACCGAGGATGACTTGATTGAGACCTTGATCCAGAATCCACCTTCCAGTACACTATCCTTAGAGAAATTGGTGGAGGATGCCCAAGCTAGCACTTTAGTGGATCTTTGTACAACCAACCCTGTCACTCCCAGAGTCAAGAATGTGGAGTGTAGCCCTGAGAGAACGTTGAAGATCAGCTCCTCTCTATCTCCTTCCCAGGAAAAGGAGCTGTGTAGCCTGTTGGCCAGTCACCTAGATGCTTTTGCTTGGAGCTATAAGGAGATGAAAGGAGTCCATCCTTCGGTTTGTACCCATCACATATACATCAAAGAGGATTGTAAGCCGGTTAGGCAACCCCAGAGGAGAATGAATCCAGCCCTTAAGGACATTGTCAATGAAGAATTGCAAAAACTGTTGGATGTCGAATTCATCTACCCCATCTCAGATAGTGAATGGGTGTCCCCTCTGGTGTTGGTTCCCAAGAAAAATGGGAAATGGAGAATCTGTGTGGACTACCGGGAATTGAACAAAGCTACCAAGAAAGACCATTTCCCTCTACCTTTCATAGATCAAGTGTTGGATGGACTGGCAGGAAAGAAGTTCTTCTCTTTCCTGGATGGGTTTAGCGGGTACAACCAAATCCAAATCAGCCCGGAAGACCAAGATAAGACCACCTTCACTTGCCCTTGGGGTACCTTTGCCTACCGAGTCCTTCCCTTTGGGCTATGCAATGCTCCTGCTACCTTCCAGAGAGCTGTTTTGAGCATCTTCTCGGAACTGGTCCATGATGCAGTGGAAATCTATATGGATGACTTCACTCCTTATGGGGCCAACTTTCAGGAAGCATTGTCCAATCTGGGAAAAGTCCTAACCAAATGCATCGAGATGAACTTGTCCCTTAGTCCTGAAAAATGTGAATTCCTAATGACTGAAGGGACCGTGCTAGGCCATACCATTTCTTGCCAAGGGTTGCAGGTGGATCCTAACAAAATTGCTCTCATCAAGAAGGTTCCACCTCCTCAAAAGGTAAGGGATGTTCGGAGTTTCTTGGGATTAGCAGAATACTACCGGAGATTCATTAAAGATTTCAGCAAGCTAGCCTCGCCATTGTTTGGCCTGTTGGCAAAAGATGTGGAGTTTAAATGGACTGACGATTGTCAGAGGGCTTTAAATGAATTGAAGGACAAGTTGGTGTCAGCCCCAATCCTGAGAGGTCCAAACTGGGCCCTACCTTTCCACATCCACACTGATGCCTCGAACAAAGCCATAGGTGCAGCTTTAGGACAGGTTGAGCAAAAACTTCCATATGCCATCTACTTTGTTAGCAAAAACTTGTCCAAAGCTGAGCTGAATTACACTGTAACCGAGAAAGAATTCTTGGCTGTGGTCCATGCACTGAACAAGTTCCGACATTATATTACTGGCTATCAAACATTTGTACATACAGACCATGCTGCAATTCGATATTTAATGAATAAACCAGATGTGAATGCTCGTATTATTAGATGGTTACTTTTGTTGCAGCAGTTTGATTTGACCATTGTTGACAAACCAGGTAGAGAAAATGTTGTTGCTGATTTTTTATCTAGATTGGATTTGTCTGCAGATGAGGATGGAACGGTGGATGACCAGATGCCCGATGAACATTTGTTTGCTATTTCAGTACTCTCTCCATGGTTTGCTGATATAGAAAACTACCTTGTTTCAGCACAGTTCCCTCCGCACCTATCTTCCAGAGAGAAGAGCAGAATCATCAGAAAAAGTGCCTCATTTACTTGGATCGGGGGCAATCTGTTCAAGCTTGGCCCCGATCAAATCTTAAGGCGTTGTGTAAGGGAGGAGGAAGTCTTTGATATCCTCCTCGCTTGTCATGATGGGCCTTGTGGAGGACATTTTGCAGCAAAGAGAACTGCCTTCAAGATCCTGCAGGCAGGCTACTATTGGCCCACACTTCATCAAGATGTCAGAAGATATGTCAGCTAGTGTGACCAATGCCAAAGAATGGGGAAACCGACCCAAAGGGATGAGATGCCTCTCCAACCTCAGGTGACTCTTGAGCCATTTGAGAAGTGGGGTATGGACTTTGTGGGCCCAATCAACCCTCCTTCGAGGCAAAGGTCTTACATCATTGTGTGTACTGACTACCTGACAAAGTGGGTAGAGACCAAAGCAATCAAAGCAGCAACAGAAGAAAAGGTGGCCGAGTTCCTAAGAGAAAACATCTTCTATAAGTTTGGCTATCCAAGAGAGCTGGTCACTGATCAAGGGAGCCAGTTCACCTCCAACCTGGTTGAAGATCTACTAGCTCATCACAAGATCAAGCATAGGACTACCACCCCCTATCACCCTCAAGCAAATGGGCAGGTGGAAGTCACCAATAGAGCATTATAAGGGATCCTGACTAAGGTGGTGAGCAGCAGCAGAAAGGACTGGGCAGATCGCCTGGTTGAAGCCACATGGGCTTACAACACCACTTGGAAGACCACCACCGGCTTCACACCTTATGAGCTGGTCTATGGAAAGAAAGCTTTGCTGTCCATTGAGTTTGAATACAACACTTTGAGGATGGCAGCTCAGCTGGACCTAGATCTCAGCCATGCACAACAAGAAAGGCTATTGCAGCTGAATGGCCTAGATGAGCACCGAATGCAGGCCCTCCTTCACTCAGAAGTGGTTCAACTTCAGAGAAAGGTGTGGCATGACCAACATCTCCATGACAAGCAATTTTAGCCGGGAGATTGGGCTTTGTTGTATGACTCCAGATACAAAGATTTCAAGGGGAAGCTGAGAACCAGATGGCTAGGGCCATATTCAGTGGAAAAATGTCATGACAATGGATCTGTGCTTATTAGGACCATTGATGAGGAAGCCATCCTCATGCTTGTCAATGGGCATCGATTGAAGATCTACAGGAAGCCTCCCTCAAGACAAGAGTTCATCAAAACTATGGAGAAGGCAGTGTTGGTCATAGAGAAGGGTTCTGCCTCTGCTTTGGGCATACCCTGAAGAATCTAAAAATAATAATAATAATAATAAAGATCCTTGGGTGAAAACCTTTCTGAGGCGCCCAAGGCAGGTGGTAGGGGTGAAAACCTCATTGAGGCGCCCCTATTGTCCTTTCAAAAAAAAAAAAAAAAGAGATTGGAAAAAGATCCTTGAGTGAAAACCTCTTTGAGGCGCTCAAGGCAGATGGCAAGGGTGAAAACCTCAATGAGGCGCCCCTGTTATCTTTCAAAAAAAAAAGAAAAAAAAAAAACAAAAACAAAAGAAAAACAAGGTCAGCAGATTCATTATGTAAAATTGCATGCAGGTGTTCTATGGAGGAGAGGAAGCCTCTCAACTCAAAGCCAAGGGTCCTCATCATGCAGCCAGGACACCTCACCAGCACCTCCTCCAAGAATCCTCATTTTCTCCAAGGTATGTGCAATTTTATTACAGCTTGAGTCTTCTACAGGAAGACGTAGATTCCCTACAGGAAAATGCAGAGTTTCTACAGGAAGATGCAGATCTTCTACAGGAAGGTGCAGACTCTCTACAGGAACGCATCCTTTCTACAGGAAACGTTGTATTTCTACAGGAAGCTTCCTGTAGAAGCTCAGAACGGGCCAGAATTCATTTCATGAGGCGATCTAACGGCTAAGGATCGGTTTGGACGCATGCATGCCACGGTTGTCAACCATGCACATTGTTGTTATCTTGCTCCACCGTCCTTGTCGACATGCAACCAAGTACCTGCACCAGCAAAGCAGATCGATGAGTCTCGAGAAAAAACACCTGTAAATGGAAAAAGCGCTAGAGATCTCACACCATATTCATCACAGTCAGCCCGAGGCTCCGAGAGCATGATCGTGAGGCCATCCATCGTCGTGCAGCATGCACCCAAGGAGGAAGAACTGTTCCAAGACATCCCGCGGGAGTCCTGTAACAGTTAAACCTGCTAGAGTGGATACCATTCACCGCGCAGGCCATCTGAAGGGAAACGTGGGCGCATGCAACTGAAGCATCCCATCCATCGACAGCAACTCATGAACATGGACCTCTAGGCCTGTGTAAGTCCGCCAGCAGCAGGTAAATCGACTCATCAGCGTCCAAAGAGCCGAAACATCGTGTACAGCCACGCAGGTAAGTGTCTCGACCCTTCCTTCCATCAGATTGCATGAATGTTACTTTGATTGATTGCTTAGGTGTAAAGGTGAATGGGTTGAGCGGCAGTATGGTCAGTTGGCCGGCCACGTCGGCCAGTTAATGGTCTAGTTGGATGTATGGGTGGCGGCCGTAACAAAACGAATGGGCAGCACGCACGTGAGAGAAATCCCGTCGAGGAAACGAGTTCAACAGAAGAGGCGGCGGCAGATCCGCGGGAATTGGTGCGGCAGCAAGTGAACGCACAGTTGAATGATGGGGTGACGTCACCCAACGGTCCGGCGGGGACAGCTCACCCCCGCGCCACGGATTCCGCCGAATTCAAAATCTAATCGGCTAGATTGCATTCATGCATTTAGCAACCACCGGTTTGAACTCGAGCGGCCATCCTGATCCTTCTGCAGTGTGATACGTCGAGCCTTTGGCTATCAGAGCGATTAAGAAGCACGCCCAAGGTGCAGACCGACTGCAATCTCTCCCGAAAACCGCGCGCTGCATTCTACAGGAACGTTGTCATTCTACAGGAACGCTGTCATCCTACAGGAACGCAGTTTTCTACAGGAAAGCGGGTGCCTCACGTAAAAAGGTGGCCAATTAAAGAGGTAACCCTGAACTCTTCATGCAACTGGTTATTAAAGGTGGCAAGATTGTCGTCCACAGTCCGATCGTAGAAAAACGGTGAAATTGTTGTCTGTTGTGCCTATACTGTCATTCTACAAGATGTCGAGTAATTAAACTGTGTGAGTTCCTCAGGGATAAGTTTTGTGGGTTTGACATTCTACGCTTTGTCTCAGTAAACCAAAATCTCTTCCACAATCACCACCTCTGGTTAAGAAACTTGTTTTATCATGCCGGGTGGTTTTATAAGACGGGAACCCACTGATTCAACAAAATTGAGGGAAAACCAGGAAGTGGTAGAGCTCTTCACACGGGTTCAATGGATATCTTTTTGTGACAAACTGCAGGGGTACGATGATGAAGTGGCAGAAGAATTTTTGCAGGCTCTGAAGCCGAAATCCAAGACACTGGCCACAGTGAACTTCAGAGGTCTAAGCCTCAAGCTCACCCCGCAATATATCAGTCAGATCACTGAACTTCTGATAGGTTTGCCATGGGATAAGGAAGAAATAAAGTTGAGCCAGCAAGCCAAGAAGGAATTCTTTCCACCTGAGGAGGAATTCTCAGAGGACAAAAATGGGGTGCGAAGAACCAGCTTGCGGCCACCATGGAATGAAGTCAGTTTGCAAATCATGAAATATATAACTTGTGAAGGCCGTTTTAGCATCGTGTATGCATATCACTTTCGGTTGCTCACTGAATTGAGGCACCGGATTGATCTTCCTGTAGAACAAAAACTGAGCATCCCTTATTTCCTGTTGCAGTCTCTAATTGAGTGTGCCACAAAGCTAAAAGAGGGCATACCAGATCAGATAGCCCACCATGGGCTGATCAAGCTTCTTGTGGAGGATGCGCTGCATTCATATAAGGTTCCCCTCTCATGGGAATCATTCCGGAATTTGACAAGAGATGGAGACATTAAAATGTTGATTAAAGAAACGGGGTCCTCCAGCAGTGAGGAACAAGAAGCAGTGGCCGAGGGAAAGAGAGAAAAAGGCCAGAAGACCCCGACCACAGTGCAGAGGAAAGAACAAAAGAAGAAGCATGAGGAAAAGGATGACAAAGAAAAAGGTGGCACACCCATCTTGTCAGCAAGAGAAAAGAGGTTGAAGAGCAGAATGGACAAAGCTGAGGTGGTCCACGTCAACCCAAGTACCTCATCAGCACCTGCAACCAAAGCAAAAAGCAAAACCCATGCGGCTAAGCAAGAAAAGGTGGTGACACCCGTGTCTACAGGAAAGCAGAAACAGGCTTCTACAGGAAGCCCAAAAACAGAGACAAAGGCTTCTACAGGAAGCCCGAAATTGGCAAAAGAGGCTCCTACAGGAAGCCCGAAAATCATTGAGAAATAGGCTTCTACACGAAGCCCGAAGACAGAGAAAGGGTCTTCTACAGGAAGCCCGAAAATTACCAAAGCAGGGGCTTCTACAGGAAGCCCGAGAGTGGCTAAAACCGGGTCTTCTATAGGAAGCCCAAAACTGGTAAAGAAAGGATCTTCTGCAAAAGGCCCGGAAGTGGGCAAAGCAGGGTCTTCTACAGGAAGCCCGAAATCTGAAAAGAAGGGGCCCTCTACAAGGAGCTCTGAGAAGGCAAAACGCAAGGAAGAGAAGGCTGGTATTCTCGAAAAGGAGGCAGCAGCTGCGCTGGCCGCCCTCAGCATGCCACCTAAGCCAAAAGAAAAGAGGAAGAGGGAGACCCCTCTACCATCTGAAGCCAGGAGAAGTAAGAGGATAAACACGGGCAAGCTGCAGCCTCCACCTAGCAGCCAAACAGTTTCAGGGGGTGTCTCTACTCCACCCAGTAAAAGATCCCCCTCTAAAACATCGGCCACCCCCGAGAAGGGAAGCCCAAAAATAACTTCCTGGACACGAAGAATAGGCCAATCGGCTTCCGAAGCCCGGCTCAAGGAAACGGAAAAGGGGGAGGAAGCGCCACCCTCATCACCGCCAGGGGCAGAAAAGGCAGGGCCACTAAGGGCAGGGGCAAGAACATTCTCCAAAGACATCACAAAAGAACAACAAGGCAAAAAGGAGCTGACCACCGGTCTCGAAGAGCCAATGACACTTCTACAGGAAGCAGAACAGCAAACAAAAATTGAAGTGCAAGCTCTAAAAGAACAGCTGCAACAAAAGGAAGCACAATTGGCCTGCATGGCCAGTTGGGCCATGGAGGCAATACAGTGCAAACCACCTGCAAAATCCTATGGATTGTACTTAAAAGATCAATGGCTGCAGTTCCAAATAAACACCTTGGCACAAAGAGGTATTTCACATATCCAAAACCCACAACAATTTTCTGAATTGTGCAGTACTAGTTCGTCAGAAGACAAAGCCAAATTAGCAGAGTTTTACCTCCACAATTTGGCTTTGCCTAATGAAATCTCCTGGGATCCCAATACTGCCTTGGGTGATATGCAATTGATGGCGTTCGCTTCATGGTTAAACCATGAGGATCAAAGAGCAGATGAAGCAAAATCGGTCATGAACCGAGAAGTGAGCGAGCCACTGTTCATTCGAGCAGAACCAGAGGATCCGGTGGCACTCATTTCAGCCCACCAAAAGATGGCTACTGATCCCACAGCTTCCTTGAGATTTATGGACCAACAGGCCCAAGCCATAGCTCACTTTGAAGACATGGAAAGGTTGTTAGGAGAAAGTGCTGCCCAAGCATGTGCACGCAGATGGAGTACCTTGGCACACAGCTTGAAAATCCGAGAGTACCATACCCCCATTCGGATGAGGGAAGCTTTGGCAAGGGTTGACCTTTACAAGAAATCCATGCAAAGCCTCCAGGCCAGCTGGATTGGCCTTAAACTCAGCCCACCACTGCTGCTAGGGTTGACTGAAGGCAATACAGAGGAGGATGACAGTCAACAATGGGAAGAGGTGAACAGGAAAGCAGGGTTTCATATCAACAGAGAGGACACTACCACAGAGCCTTGGGATGTAAGGGAAGCAGTGAAAGCAATGAAGGATGAAGATTTGGACTAAGTTGCTCAAGGATGAGCAAATAGTTTAGCTGGGGGTGATGATGAGCCCCAATTTTTGGTACAATTTGGGCTCATATTGGCCTACTTACCTTGCTCAACCATTCATATTTTACCACTTATGCATTCATTTCTTAGTATATTCGTGTTGTTTGTAGGAAGAAGGGCAGGCATTATATCTATGTGACTAATACATGATGATTTCAAGTTCTTGGCATTAAAGAGAGCAAAAGGAGACAAGGAGACAGCAAAGGTGACATTGCGGGTTCATAGGGAGGTTTTCCGCAGTCTTGATGACCCTCCTCGTGATCTTCACCTTCACTCCGAGCTCTAACAGCTCTCCCCACCGAGCTTAAAGGCAGCCAACACATTCTACAGGATCAGCAGTTTTACAGCAGTTTGACTCTCAGTTGGAAAGCCAAGCTCCACGAATGGAGGAAGCCAGCTTGATCTTCATTTTGTATAAATATGAAGGCCATAGCCTTTGTTAGGGGCTTTTTGAACTTTTGGACTGATATTGTAATTTTTGGAGCATAGCTCGGTGTTTGTTTTTGTAAGCCAGTTTTGGCATGATATCAGACTTTTGATTATGAATAAAGGCAAGCAGATTTGGATCTAATTCTGAGCTTTTAAGGGAGCTATAGCTCTCAGGTTAGGGCCCAACCTGAGAGCAATAGATCTCCTCTCCTTGTAGTGTTATTCACCTTTCTTTCCAGCATTTTGTTTACTTGTTTTGATATGCATTTCAAGAACACAGTTTGCTGATTTGATTTCGTTAATAGGATTGAGTAGGATTGGTTTATGATTAAATTACTTTCAGCTGCTTAGATTCGGATAGGAGGTTTGTAATACACAGGAGCTCCAAGAAAAGGTTGTTAGAGATCACTGCCATCTCTGTTTAGGGATTGGGGTGCAGTCTATACCAACCACCAAAAAAACGCAGTCTTTTCTACTCTCATGCAAGCTGCAACACAGTCGGTTTAATCGTGGATCCTTCCATGCACTTTTGCTCTTGAGCTACACTTCGTCATTGCAATTCCATGCACGACTTTTCTTCATGATTTACATCACTGTTTATTGATTTAATAGCACAGGTAGCACTGGTTAATGAATTCTCGTTTTTGGTGCAAGACATAAGTCATTTGTTTTATTTACACTGCTCCATATCATTCCACTTCCTTCTTCTTCTTCTTGACCTCTCCTCAAGCCACCTACTCGACCTCTGTTCAGCTCATTTACCTTCCAACTCATCCATTGCCACGTAGCTTCATCTTTTTGACCTTTCGTTGCTGCCATCCTTCTATCCACCAATCAACTCCATGCACTCTCTCTCCATCTTATTCCTCTGCCCCTGAGTCATCACAAGCTCCATCTCCACCTTACCTATCCACCCAAACCATCCCATCACTTCACCATCACCCAAAACTTCCACTTACAGCACACCCTGTAGAAGTTAGCAGACTTCCTGTAGAATTCCTTAGTTTCTTGTAGGATCCCCTGCAGACATCCTGTAGAAGCCTGCAAACTTGGTTTCCGAGCATCCGAATGTTGTAGACCTCTGTGGACTAATGCTAGGGACCCTCTGGGACCTCTCCTAGCCATCCTGACCTTTCCCAAGCTTTCTCTCCCTTCGCACCACCTCTGCACAGCCAAACCCTAATAAGAAACAAAATCACAATCACTCCATCCACTTAAGCAAAAATACAAAAACAATGTTCTTTTTCATAGAAGTAGTTTGAGTTCATGCATTTCACATCATTAGAGGTAATGGCATCCTTTTTAGACATTTTCACTTTCACCATTGCATCATAGAGGTTAAACTAGTCAGATTAGGGTTTACTAGGGTTTCATGTTTTGGTTGGCTTTCAGTTCATTGTTGCAAAGTAGATCAATTCCCCTCAAGATAGCCTTCGTCCATCATTTAGAAAGCTTCTTCTGAAGAGCATATAGAAGTTGGCTTGAGCCCTAGCGGACTTGTGCCAGCTGACCAAGTGACAGTTGCGACAAGAGCTAGTACTTGTGCATACAGCACCATCGCTTCCAAGTTTGTACGAACTACCGGGTTGATAAAATTAGAGATAGGGAGCCCCAGGAGTTGTAGCATTATTGCTACAATACTGGAGCCCACCAAGTACCTTAAGAGGAGTGGCTAAATCAAATAAGAGGAAGATATGAATAGATTAAAGATGAAGTTAATAAGGAGGATGTGCCCAACCAGGAATGAAATAGTGGAAATCTTAACTTAAATGTTTGGACTTGTGCTTTTCCAATAGGGGTCCCCAAGGATGTCTTTTCCCAGCGAGACGAAAGGAAGCATGCCTAGGCATTTGGAGGGGAGGATGTTTTTAGAGAATCCCAACACTCTAGAGATATTACTTTACACTGCTCTCCATGTAATGAAAAGGGAAAATTTGGGATTTATCTTCATCGAATTTACCTCATCAAGCCAAAGGAAGGAGTTTGGAACCTTCTTAAACACCTTGGCTTCTCTTAGGGTAGTCGGCTCAACAAGAATGTTATCATCCACAAATTGGAGATGGGAGAAGGGATCAATATTTAGGGCTAGCAACAAACCTTGGACCTCAAACTTCTCCTTATTAGCAACAATTTTTCTTTTGCTTAAGCCTTCAACCATTAAGATAAAAATAAAAGGGGATATATGTTCACCTTGTTGAAGATCCCTAGTCAAGGAGACAGGCTGGGAGAGGGTGACACTAACAAGTGTAGAAAATAATGTAGACCTTACCAAATTAAGTAACCATCTAATCCAATCTAAAGATAAATCAAAGGATTCCACCATTTTGCTAATGAAGTGCCAGTTTAGCTTGTCATAGGACGGGGACATATTCAATTTTCTGAAAATACTTGGTGTTTTGTTGTTCTTCATGGAATGTATCATCTCATGGGCCACTATCCATGATTTTGCATGCATTAAAGCAACTTCCTTGTTCTTTAGACCAATTTGTCCATGATGGGCTTCATTCTGTCAACGATGATCTTAGATATGATTTCGTAGGAACAATTACAAAGATCAATTGGTTTGAATTTGTTGACAGTATCAATGTTTTCCTTCTTCAGGTATGAGAGTTAAGTGACATTGATAGCTTCAAGGGACCCTCCCTTATGACAAGATTTCTCAATAGCAAGTAAAGCTCTAGCCTAATAAATATCCCAACATTCTTGATACAAGTCCATAGGGAAGCTATCTGGTTTAGGTGATTTGCCTATTTCTGTTTCCATCAATGCATGTTCAACTTCTCTGGGTGAGACTTCTTTAATTAATTCTTGACTCTGGTCATGAGTGACCAACTTGAGGATGTGTTTCACTATCAAGTCATCACCTCATTTTCATCAACAATAGGTTCACTAATTGAGTACTTGGAGAAAGAGACTAGTTCCTCTTCAATCCCCTTTTGCTCTTCTAGTTTTTCCCTTGCTGTGGTGCCAAGGTTTAGAATTCTATTATGTTTTGACAAGCTCGAGACGAGTGATAAGAAAATTGTGTTACTATCTTCTATCTAAAGCCACCTTATTCTTAAATTTTGTGACCAAAATATTCCCTCTTGTCATGCTTGTGTGGCTTTTTGTTCCTTGAGTTTAGCTTCTCGCAGATGAGTATGTGGTTGTTTATCCCCTTAATGAAGTTACCAAACTTCCTGGAGGTTACAACATAGCATGGATTCTCTGCAACTTTGGCCAGTTCTCTGTTAATATTTTTTAACTCGGAGAATGGCTTCCTAGTAGCTCGATTTTGGTCAAGTTTTACTTTGGAGTTTCTGGATTCTAATATAAACATGCAAGAGAGTTGGGAGGTGCTTGCATCCCCCTCTAGGGATGCCATGGGGCTTGCAACAAAAAGTGAACCAAGTAAACCTTAGTGGCCACCCCCTCTTGGACTTGTGGTGTCTTAGAGTTTCAGAGAGGGATGGAAAGAAGGATCAATTTGTACTCATTCTCTGTGATATTTTGTCCTAATACTCTCATGAATTATCTCAAGAGGATGTCAAATTTTGAGGTATGTTTGGGCTATTTTCTTACATTTTGGTTGTAGCTATTGGCTGGGATCATTTTGGTCTTCAAGGCAGGTTTAATAAGGCATACATTTCGGCCAATGATATCTATAGCACATTCTAAAGGTTTTATCCCTCCTTTCTAGAGAAAATTGTTTTTATCTGAGGCACATTTATTAGACATTCATCTTGAGTTTCCGAAGGAGAATTCAACCCACTGATTAGGGAAGTCTTCTGCGTGTTTCTGAGAAAGAAATTTTCAATTTCATGAGGGCATAATCTTCGACATCTTTGAGGTTGGTTTTTTGAGGTTCAAATATTCTTGTGGAATATTGTTGCCCTCGAGAATCCAAGCTAAATCCAGTCTTGTTTCATCTTGGTTTTTCCATTTATCTAAGCTAGGAGACGAGCCCAAATTGATGTTTAATATTCACTGGCATCATTCCTATACAATTTCCATTCAACCCTAGAACAGAGAGAGAAGAAGTTGAGCTACTAATGCAATCCATTTTTGAGATTGAATTAGAGGTCATCAATACATATATTTTCCACCCCAAGTATGAAAATGTTTGCAGTCACTGCCAGAATAAATAAGGGTATACATGTCTAAGCGGGAGGACTCAATCGTTGCACAGATTTTCAGCTCCATTGTGAAATACCTATCTAAGAACTATGCATAAGTTTTTTTTTATATACCTAGAGTTAATATCGTGTACTCATTATGGCTCTAATTAATGAACTAAGGTATGAATCTAGTAGTCACTTCATAGGAAAAATGTTTGTAAGCCATTTTCAGAGTTAATATCACTAGCCTGATTGATAGATCAAACTTGGTGCACTATTGTTGTTGATATAAGATTGTTCTCAGGGATTATTTAGGGTTTGAAGGAGATATTTGTAAAATACATCCTTTATCATTTGTAGCATCAGACTTACAAAAATCTCTTGGTCTTGTCATCTCATGAAATTTCTCTTCAAGCAATGAACCTGAGGTATCTTGACTAAGCCTAATTATCTTTGAAGTAGCAGAGGTTCGATATTTTTCATCAGTAATGACATCAGTGAATCTTTGGTCACATTGGATAGAAGGAAAGCTCCAAGCATCAAGCAATAGAAGAATTTGATATTTTGTAGCAGAGTTAATCCTCTTTCAGTTTTGAGAAGAAATAGTCTCCTTGAAATCTTCTATACAATAATTTATTTTGAAGCCCTGTAGTAACATCATTGAAAGAAGCAGTCCTGAAGGTGTACAAATTTGTGGAAATCTGAAGATTGTTTTATGATCAGACCTCATTTATGACAGAAATCACTTCTCTTTCTCACCGTACATCATATAGAAGATAACCTAAAGTAGTTTGAATCCTCCATTAGCTTGAGAAATAAGTCAAAGTTGTATTGCACTGTGTGATGAACATCGTGTCACTGATCCTAGGCTACAACAAGCGTTCACATTTTTTTTTTCATCTTCAACCACCATTGGCAAGTATCAGAACCTTGAGGGCAGATGTCAATTCTTCATCAACAGTTTAAAGTGCATTCTCTATTTGCCACATTCTTTTGCAACAATGTTGAATCTTTCAAGAAATCTAATACATCAACAATTATATATATTCCAAGCATATTGATGACCTCATGAAACTGGCCTATGTTAAAGTTTAAATTTGTGGCTAAGAAGTAACTTGGCATAACTTGAATTGATCTATTGCTTGGGTTCTCTTTGGACTATCTAGAGTGTGGTATAAAATGTTAGGAATAGTGCTAATAAGGGCTAGGACTCTGAACCAGTGTTTCATAAGACACCTTAGCTTAATCAGACTCGAAGCAAACAATTCAAAAGGAATAGAGCAGATCATTCGAATGCAAAATTAAGATCAAGTCTCTTAGTATCTTCAAACAGTCAAAAGCACTTGTGATTTCAATAATATAAAGGTACTATTGGTGTAGGTATGATACTTCTATTGATGTGTGTCAGTTGAATATATTATTGTTTAGAAGTTGTTGTTAAACAGGAAGAGCATGTGAGAGATATTTCCCGTGCATGTGTATTGTTGGAATTTGGTAATTGGAAGTTTGTTGATACAATTGTAGCATGATATTGTCTCATCCTAAAATGAGCAGATTGATGAAGGCTAGATGACCAACTGAAGTAAGACTTCAGAGGGAGCTATAGAATCACTAGCATAACACTTGATGACTCGTCTTGCCTAATGATTATCACATGAAGGAAGCCCATGATGAAGGATGTTGATCCAATGACTCTGATGATTCGTTATATCTCTATTATCTGAGGAGATGCATGGAAACTATATGATTATGATTGGATGACTTTGGCACATGAACCAAAGAAAATGATAGGAAAGTTAGCAGGTTGTAGATAGATCAATGGTTATGGGCAAGGTCACTTTCCCGACATTCAGACAGATCTATGGTCAAGTTATGATGATTGATTTGTGAAGATGTAGCTATTCTATTTCAACATGCAGCCCAAGTTCATTAATTGTATAGTTAATTCTGCCACATCACAATGATTAAATTTGGTTGAAGGATGTGTCACTTGAACGTTTTGAACAAACTCTATAATGGTCTCAGAATTCTGATTGAAGAATGATGTGAACTATATTTTACATTGAAAATTGCAGTTTTGTTCTCACTAATCTGTACCTGAGGTCTTTGTTTTGATGCCAACCTCAGTGTCTATTAAATATATGGATGGTGTGAACAATATTTGCACTGAAAATTGCAGTTCTTGAGCCAGTAATTTATACCCAAAATACGTCCCAATCTAGAGAATGTATTCAGTTATATCTTACTTATGAGGGTGGCTTTTAATTTTGACGATAGTAGATTATCATTATTCTTATTTAAGATATAGTAGATTTTCCATTCGGATAGTAGGATTATCTTTCAGACAGTATATTTTTCATTCTTCATGGAGGAAGTCATAATAACAAATCTCGAGTTTGAGAATAAAATGACTATGAAGCATGGGAATTCAGATTAGGATGTGTTTAAATATCCTATATGTCACATTAATGATTATTCTATGGGTGGTGGAATTTTCTAGTGAAAACATAGATTGAATACCATGGACTTGTGTAAGGCTTACTGTGATAGTTGTTTTTAATGATGTTAAATTAAATGAGAAGATCAAATCGTAGAGAATTTGGAATTTTAGAATGGAAGCTTATTTACTCAATAAAAGACCAGTGAAAATATTAGAATATACTTTTACCATTATTCTAGTGTTGAATAAAAATGTCGTGAAAAATAATGTGTCTCTAGTTTTGGATAAATGGACCCTCAACTTTCTTCGCAACTTTTTGTGGTCATTGGCCACTTGTGAAAGGAGTAGGCATCTTTAGAGATGCGGTGCCATTTAGAAAAGAGATACTAATAGTAGCAGGGCAAAGGAAATTATTCCATTCGTTTATTTATTTCTCATTTTTTTGTTCATATTGTGAGCTGCAAAATATATCATGAAATTGTTTTAGTATTAGTAAACAATGATTAAATATATAATAAATTTGAACCTTTGAAATTTAGAGGACGTTCTCTAAATTTACAAAAAAATAAAAATAAAGTATGCAAATCATGCTGGAAACAGTTTCTGAAGTTTTGAGTCTTTTATTTCAAGTTAACTAATTGGTTTGGAAGATGAAAAAAACCAGCAAATTGGAAGAGTGGGACTTTTATATTCATGAGGTATTAAAGAAATTATATGCATGAAACTTATACTAGTGCCTTCTAGTGGAATTGATAGTGCACTAATCCGTTGCTTGCCAATATTTTGGTTTTGGTACCACCTTATAGCATATCCGGGTTCAAATGCTATTTTCCATGGTGGATAGTTGAATCTGATTCAACTCTAATTGTTATCGAGGTGTTTCACAAGGTTGTCACATGAGCATATGTGATGCCCATTTTGACTTAGATAGCTACCCATGCTAAGGCTCTATTTTGCAGTTCCATGTTATTATTTACGAACATTAGGTAATATTGATGCATTTGGTTGGGCATGTGAAACTGCTTATATAAATCAATTGATAGATTTGATATTGATGATGGAAATGGTTGATGTATGGCCTAAATGTATGACTCATTTAGTGGTGAATTATCTAGTGCGTGACTTATCAAAATTATTTTGTTTCATACATGGCTTAAGTGGATATGATTTGTTTAAATGAATGACTTAGTGAATTTATGATTTATTTCCAGTATGAGCTGCAAGATCGACACATGGATACTAGACTTAATAATGTGATGATTATATGTCTTGTTGTTATATAAATGCATGAATAAGAGATAACCCGCGGGGGGGAAGAACTATACGATCGCTGAGATCTACTCTTCCATTGAGGGAAGGTTGAGACATCTCATAGAAAAGGTATAATTCACATTGTTCTATTACATTTGGTATCAACTTGATATGCACTCTTATGACATGAGTAAAATGCAAATGACGGGTGGTAAGACTACCTGACTGGATTATTCGATGATAAGTCCAACCAGCACTGTAGTGTGGTCCGTATTAGAGCATTGACCCTAGTTGTGAGGAGGGGTGGAAGCATTTCCCACCATCTAACCTCTGAAACCTAGAATCGTGGGAGGGCAGTGGTGGACATGCTCCCCTAGACGTGTGATGACGATTGCCAATTGCCTGCTGGGGAAGTTAGGTCAATATAGTCGACGCTTCCACCATGTTGGTTTTATAAGTGGTTAGATTGGTATAGCCGATGCCACCAGATATAGCAGCAAAGGACGAATAGGGTGGGAACAAAAGTAGGTCAGGATGGATAGGAGGATATAGATCAGTTAGAAACTCCTAATGGGATGTAATGTCATTGTCTGACTTATCAAATTTTGCTACTATAACTCTCTATTTTGTTACGCCTTCGAACTCCTTGTCTCTTTTCACTCTAAATTCAGGACGAAGTTTTCTGAAGGAGGGGTGTATGTAATGCCCCACTTAATCTTATCATGCAAATTTTATTAATGTTTACATTACCTGAAAATATTGAGAAATATTGGTGAATACCTTCATTTGGGAAACTATAAATTTTATTTACTGATATAAAATTCATTATTGCTATTTATTCAAATTCCCAACTTGTCTTCTCAAACCAAATCTTGGATAGGATATGGTCTCCTTCCATTATTCCAAATTATATATTCATCTCACATTCCCAAATGTACTCTCACATTTACTTGGGAGAAGACATGGTCCTCTCCAACTAATTGCCAATATATATATATATAGATATATATATATATAGATATATATATATATATATATATATATATATATATATATATATATATATATATATATATATATATATATATATATATATCACATTCCCAAATGTACTCTCACATTTACTTGGGAGAATACATGGTCCTCTCCCATTAATTACCCAATTTTATATTCATATCACATTCCCAAATGTACTCTCAAATTTACTTAGGAGAAGAGAAGTCAACTGTAAGGATGAGGGAGAAGTTAATGACATTAATGAGAGGTGGTTGAGGTGGAGAATAGAGGAGGGTAATAAAAGGAGAAGGAGGAAGGGAGAAAAGGGGGGGATGCTTGGTCTTGCTATTGTTTTTGGTTGGTTGTGATTTTTGAGAAATTGTTTAGGGAAGGAGGAAGGAAGTATTATTTATCTTGGTCTGGATTATTCATCTTGGACACACTACATCTGGTTGGACTTGGGCTTGAAGGGATAGGGAACCTGTGGAGGTTTCCTGGGCTAGGAATTAATTCCTAGTTGGCTGGGAGGTGAATCTAGTCGGTAGTCAAGAGAAGCATTTTAGCAGGAGCAGCAGCTCAAGGGAATCTCCACCGGGCCATCGGTATAGGTATTCCTCTATGAATAGATTACTCATGTAAGTTACTGAAATGAAATGTTCATTATTAAAGTTGTAGGGATTAGAATGTAAATGGTAAACTATCATTGTTTAAATGTCTTGTAAGAAAATAAATTATTGCCTCTTATTGCATTTAATTCCTAGAGAATATAGATTTGTTAGAAGACCCTAGGATGGGGGCCTTACACCTTATGCAAGTAACATGGGCCTCCTTTGTATCTCATTATCCATTCCTGTATGTGTGAAATCGCAGCATGCATGTCCTTGAGAGTTTGGGCAATATTCATGCACCGCTGCTAAAAACCATATAGATGAACAAATTCCTTGTGCACAATGACAAATAAGTCTTAAAATTTCCACGTGGTGGTCTCAACAGTTGATACTTCAACCAATATCACTTTCCTCATCTCTGCCATAGTGGATCCTACGGATTCTTCTTCCCTCTGCCTAGCTGCTTGCAAGTCCTTTTCCATCTGATCACTCTCTGCTAACAAGAACTTGACATTTGAGTTTGTGGCTTCTACATAAGCCTTAGTCACATCAACCATGGAAGATGGATGCTTTCTAACATCTGACACTATCACCCTTTCTTTCATAAATGCAGGTGATGTGTGATCATCCAGGAAATGCTTTCTCCGCACTTGTAGAATCTTTTGTTGCAACTCATCAAAGGATATATTGCACACATCCATCACCGAATCATCATTAAGGAGGGAAGCCTCTTCTTTCTCGCTTAGGACTAGTTTTGATACTGAAGCGGGTGGAGACTATGGGGCGACCTTGGATTCTCTTGGCATGAGGTCAGTATCTTGGTCCTATGGTAACTGTGCCAACTCCTTATCCATCTCTTCAACCATTTTCTCAATTTGTTGAGCAAGTTCCTGATCTTGCCACTACTCACCCTCTTCTTCATCTACTGGCTGTTATGATTCTTCAACCTATATTGGTTCATTTTGCACTATGATCATGCCTTGCCCTTCTTCTTGTTCCTATTTCTACTTCTCTTCCCTCTCTCTCCTTCTTAGCTCTTGTTCTCCATTCAACTTTTTCTCTATTTCCTACAATATCCTTTCCACTTCCTCCAACCTTTGCTTTTCTCTCTTCCTTTGCTCTACTCTCTTTATGTGTTGTTTCCTCTTTGCCTCCACTGCCAAATCTTATTTCTTAATGAGAGGTTCTTCTTTGAACCTATATCTTTCCTCAGCCTCTGGGTTCTCAGTAATCTTCCTCTTGTCGTTGTCTTGCACCGGTTTGCTGCTCACTGTAGTTGTTGTTGTTTCTTCCTACGGTGATGCTTCCTGCAGAGAAGCTTATCATTCTGTAGACATGCTGACCAGTCCATTAAGCTTGGAGGAGTTGTAATAGTACCTCCAAGGATCTTCCTCTGCCCAATGAAATGTCCCGTGGATCCATGGGTAATACACCTTCACGCAGTGGTTCTTATAAATACATTAGGGATAATACATATTGCAATCTTTGGTGTCGAACTCAAGCTTTTCTAATTCCTTGGCCTCAGCATCCACATCCTTCAATGTCTTGATCTTTTACAATCTAAACCGCAAAAGAAGAGAAGGTCATGGTGCCTTCTTCCTCCTATGTAGCCCTATTGATAACCCTGTGAAGATGTGATATGAAACCTCTTGCATGACCAAATTATCTGTGGCAAACCTTGGTAGAACATGTGGAGGCTTCTCTCCACCAAACATCCTGATGAAGGTGCCACCGAGTGAGGCATACCAATCTGTAATGTTAAATATTGACTCCATTGCTCCTTGGGACATGCAAGGTGGATCTTGCTCGAAGATCAACTTGTAAACCATGATGATGAAATGGTCAGATAGCCTCGCCATGACTCCTCGGTAGCTACACTCAGAAAGAAACCTATAATAAATATTCACGACAGCCTCTGATGGTGTCCATGTCTAACCCATGCCAGGAAACTTACACAGGGCACAAATTTCATCAAGTAGGTATGCGAACATATAGAATCTCACTTGCTCATCCTTGGGCAGATTCCAGGCACTTTCAGCTGAAGAGCCAATAGATATGACCAGTTGAATGGCCTTTGGTCATCTACCAACTTGTCCAACACAACCACCCAATTCTACGGAAAGGTCTTTGTGCTCTCTTGATCATACAATCGATATGCAAAGATTATCAAGAGTTGGTAGGCCTTTCTGAGTGACTTGGCATTGTAAACATGATAGGGTGTCCTTTAAAACTTCAACAACTCTTTCACTGAGTGCTTGATGATGTCTCTAGTGTTTAGATTTTTTTTAGGGGCACAAAAAAGTGCATCCATGCGGTACACCAGTTGTGGCAAGCGATACATCTGATGATAGTTTTCAAGGTTGAAGGTAGAAATTTTTGTTCCACTGGCACTTCTCAGTGCCATCATCTCAAGATTGGTATTTGATACAATCTGGTGAATGATGTCCATGCATGGGAAGGCAAGGTGCCTACATGCAACCTTATATAAGCCTAACTAGTGGATTTTGACATAAACCTGGCGATCTTATAGATCTTCCTTGAAGTTCCCTGCAAAGATATCCTTGATTTCCTACCATTTTATCTCCATGTCCTTCTCTATGAACAATTGTGTGTCTGCATAGATTGGCAAGTTCATTGACACATGTTCAACTACATCCCCATTATTTCTCTTGGCAGTATCCTTTGATGCATCTTTCTTGGAAACCGTGTTACATGTATTACTGAATATTTTCTCAACAAATTTTGTAACTAGAGACAAAGAGGACACTCATGGCATGCAAATATTAGCTTGAAACCATAAGCACTTCAAGAACAGAGCAAGAAACAAATTGGGCAACTGTTGGGAATGATTGTGCAATTCTAGCTCTTAGTGGTGAGTGATTTTCAGCTGGATCTGTGCATTGCGCAATCTCAACTGCGAGTGGGTAGGTGATGTTGACTAGAGCTACGCAATGCGTAGTTCATTCTGGCTTGTGCTAGTTGGGACTACACATTGCACATTCCTAGTGGCCAAGGCATCAAGACTAGCTCCTGGAACTACACAGTGCACAGTCGGAGCCAATCCTTGGCAGCCTCTGCACAATTCCTAGAGCCAAGGCAAAGCCTTGAGATCCAGAAATTTGTAGTGCATGCCAGGAAGAGCTAGATCTTGGCCAAGGGAGCCTAGATATACCCAAGGGAAACATGAAAACAAGCATATATGAAAGTGTAAGTGATGTTTGGTGAATATCTGAGTGGATGATGATGCGTGCAATCAAAACAAGTGTAACAATCAATCACATTGAAGAAAAATGAAGCACATGGAGAGAGTCGCCGCAACGACAATTGTTACTGAAAAAATTGGGTTATGCATGCGACACTTGGGAAAGGAAATGAAAAACTTAAAACAACACTTCTACAAGCTAAATCAAATCAAAACACGACCATTCGTTCAATAAAATGGGTAAAATAGTAATCTCACAAGCCAATGAAACAAAAGCGACAGAAATATAGCAAAATATTAGAAAAAGCAAGACTTACACGGAAAATTTGGGATGACTATGCCGAAGGTTCCTAGATCTCCTAGGGAATTCCAGAGCTTCAAGATCAAATGTGAAAATGAGCTCTACCAACGTCCATTAAATAGATTTGATCAATTTAAGGTTTATGACGCAAAGGCCAAAAATCTAGAAAAAAGAACACGTGGCGACATTTTCCAAAAATAACTCAAGTGTAACTCTGACTAGTAAAAATAGATCCCTATTTTTTAGGGATGATTTTCCACTTTTTTCTTTGTTTGCTTTTTTGGGAAAGGCTTCCATGCACGCTCGGAGAGATTGCGCAGTTCCGAGGAGAACTAAGCAAATCACTGGTACATGCATCAGGTAGTTGCTGAGGGGATGCTTCTGCGTAATTCCTAAGTTGAGTGGCTCTGGATGCCTCTCATGCTCTACGCAGTTTCCTAGCTGAAGGCAGGCTACCAGATAGGTCTGTGCAATTCTCAAGACGAAGTTCACTGTTGGCTTGAACTGCGGATTTCCTAAGAGCAAGGTTGGTTTCCCTCAAGGATTGCACAACTCACTAAGGCATGTCTAGAACCAGATTTCAACCAAGTCAAGACGTCATCTTGTGGTTAGACAGCATAGAAAGTAAAAAAACAGAAGCTACAAGAAATATATAAAACTCAATGAAAGCATAAGTACATGGGTCAATGCGAGATAAGTTGTTAGGATTTTACTAAGGAGGCTCCAAAACAAAGCGTAGGCAAAAATTTGGAGGGTGGTTGTATCCTCTACAATAGAACTTTTAGTGTAGGGTTTGAAGACTAACATCACCTAATTGTGGAGACAGGTGAATGTCATATTTATAAATGGAAACTAACTCAAGTGGTACCCATGGTATTTAATTCAATACTTACTTGAATTTATTTTAAAGACTTAATCTTTTGAAGGGGCTAAGGAAGAGATGATGGAGTCTACCAATGGTTTTCCATGTGTTGTATTTGCTACAAAAACACCCTAAAATTTAACCTACCACTCAAATCATATGTCTCCCTCTACTTTTCAAGGCTTTAACAGTTATGTATATGTCTTATATTGATCGTATCTTTCAATGGCCTAGCTCCTATCAAATCATATGGTTGTTCATGATTTCACAATGAATAATGTACATGTCCACCAGTGCTTTATCTTGGCTTTTATTCTTTATGAATTCATTAGGGTTTATCAATTTGATTCTTTCATGATGCACCTTCAAAACTTATGTTTCCATAATATGCATTATAAATCATAAGCAAACATCTTCTGTTGCTAGCTAACATTCACTCTAGTTTTCATTCTTTGATTTGCATCTTCATACTGTTGAAGAATGTAACTAGTGCCAGTCTTCATAATTGTATTTGAGTCATGATATAATGTATTTGTCAAAAGAAAGAAAAATAAATTTTATTATTAAATAAATTGACTTATTAAAGCATGGGTTTCATGCTTGGGTCAATTGTTTTTAGGTCAAATCCTTCATTATAGGCTTATAGGGTTTAGTCAAGTGTCATTCTACATGTCATAATGTAAAGAACCCTTCTTTGGATTTATTTGTCAAGAAAGAAAAAAAAATTCATGTAAATTATTTCTTCCAAACCTCCTCCACCAAGTCGACATAAACTGAGCAGAAACTACTATATACTGGAAGCAACTCGACCTCATTTGGAACACCAACTCACAAAGTTCGATTTGCAACTTCTGGGGCCAGGAAAAAGTACGAATTTCTAAGGAAGAAGAAGAAGGAGGGCCTTATCAAGCAAGAGAATTCAAGTTTTTCTCTCTCTTATCTCACACGTGCAAAGTCCCAGTTGCTCGTAGGGAACAAAATTCTACAATTACTGGGGAAGCTGAAATTTTGAAGCTATTGGAGAAGTTGGGGCCGAAATTTTTGGGTTTATGTTGGGTTGTAGTTCCTTGAAAACAAGAAACTATTAAAGTTTTTTGTATCTCATTGGAAGGCTGACTTTGTGGAGGAGGCAGGTTTGCAGATCTTGGTCTATCTCATCTTAAATTATTGAAGGAAAATTTCTTGACTAGGTTTTCCCCTACATAGGGGTTTTAGCCCTGGCTGAGTACCTACATTTGGTGTCCTTGATATTTTTGTATTGAATAAGAAAGATAATAATAACTCAAAGAAATCACAAGTAATTATCAACAAGAAAAAAAAAAACTACTTTTCATGAAAAGTATAATGGATATTTTTAAGGAGATAAAAGTAAGGAATAAGGGAGTTTCCATGCAAACTTTGAGCTCTAGATTCTTGAAACATGGAGTCTCCAGGTGAATAATTCAGCCTTCTTGTGTCTGATCACTGTTCACCATCACCAATCAGATCTGGAACTTGATACACTTTTCTGAGGAAGATAAAATGTCGTTCCCCAGTATGGTCGCCACTATGTTATCGTTCTGTATTTTTGAGGTTGTGGGAGTAAATACACTGGACAACATAAAACCATCTTTTGAAGTTGGGATCTAGCCTTGCCAGCTTCAGAGAGGGCTCTCTCTTTATGATTTAACTTGGTTTTTAGGTTGATTTTAGGCTAGTTATGATTATGTTTTGTTGTTTGTTTGAATTTGTTTGGTTGGTTGGTTGTTCTCATCAAATTACTTTCTTTCCATTGGGCTATGGAGTCAAATAAAACTAGAATGTTGCACCAAAATTTCAAAGGAGTAATCCCAAGGAGAGCTAGCTATATTTACTGGATATTTAAATTAAATTATGGGATGGATAAAAGGTGTGATTCAGCAGGGATTGAGAAGAATTTAAGTATTTCTCAATCAAACTTTCAAAAGAAAACATACATATTGTAAACATAGTCCAAATAAGGTGTTCAAAAACATATCTTATTTTTCACATCTCCTACTTTAAAATTAAATTTTAGATGAATAACAAAAGAAGAATAACAATGAAAACACAATTATAGTAGAAAAAACATCACCAGTTTTTCATAACACAAGTATCCTATGAAAAGTCTTTTCATTAGTGGTGCTCCAGCAACGTGAAAAGGTACAATGCTTGATAGTAAGAATTACAATGCTCAGGGGCCAACCCTCAATACTTCGACAGAATGAAGTATTTGAACAAAATTTACAAAAATATTACTATTAATGCCTCAGTGACACGTTATTCTATTATTGACTTTGAACTAATAGAAATGAAATAATGCGATCAAAAGGAATGAATCGGGTGAAGTGATCTGGACATCTAGCCTTGCTTTGGAGGAGAACAGTTGTTGAGTGGCCACTATTCGGGTGTTGTGCTGGTGAATCTGACCTATCTTTCTAATCCTGGAATTCACACAACTTATCCCACTGCTCTTCATCTGGAATAGAAATCTTTGTTACCTTGTGGTAGATCTCATCTACCTTAGTATACCGAGAAAAAGTGGGGTTTACTGCAAAAATGTGTTTTATCTCATGTTGGATAAAACTGATGTTGCTGATAGCTTCATAAAAAGCTCTCCCTATCATAGTGCCTTTGATGTGTGAAGACTTAGTTGTATCCTTTGCAATGTCTTGAAGCTTCTTCTTGTAATCTTCCCTAGTCATCAATTTGTCATTGATCACAAATAAAGAAGGCAGACATTTCTTGTTCAATGCATCTATTCTAGTGAAAAACTTGTTAACTGCTACCTCCAGGGTGTGACATTTCTCTGTCAGCTGTACAACCAAGTTCTTCTTTGTTAGAACATTTTTTACTTCTATGATGGTTTTTTATCTCTTATCTACTCCTCGATTGTCCAGCTCATATATGTTTTTGGAATTGAGGAACTTTATGATGTTGTTGGATGTAGCGGGAATTTCTCCCAATTCAGCATTGATAGTGGAAATGGTTTGCTTGGCTTTCTCCATCAATTACTTCTTCTCGAATATAATCCGTATACATGACCAGATTTCATCTATTTCTTCAATGATATTGTTCCATATTATTTCTTTAACATGGGATAGTGTGTAGCTAATAGAGGACTCAGCTGTTAACTTCTTCCATACCTCTATCTGATTTTGAGCTCTCTGTAGCTCTTCTGCATGAAAAATCTCAGTCTTTGTCTGATGATCTTGTAGAAGATTGACTTGTTCCTACAATATTTTGATCTCTTCAATATGGAGAGACATGTTATATGCTGTATTTGCCAACTGGTCTACAGCAGCCCCTATGCTTGTTGTAGAAGATATGGTTGTAGGAATGGCTATGATAGGGAGTGCTTCCAAAGGGACAACAACCATTTTGGAAGCTTGCTCCTTTTCTTTAATCATATTTTCCATCTATGTCTCCATTTTCTTCAACTATGCACTCTGCTCCATGATGAGCTTCATCATGTTTACCTTTTGTGTCTTTGTTTCTTCAATATCCTTGGCCATAGGATCTTCTATGGCTGGTAACTTCAACTGCTTCCTTAATGCTGATATATCTAAATTCTTTTTCCTTAAAAGCTCTTCTGTAGCATTGATATGTGTAGGGTCATAACCCACTTTGATCACCAAGTCCTACAGAGTTTTGATCCTGTGTCTTTGGCAAGTGCAGAGACATTCTCCATCTTCAGTTGTGATTGAACATTGGCTAATGTAACCTACAATTTGGACAAACTCATAGAAGTATTAGTGACAATGGAAAAAATCATTTCCCCAATCTATTTGTGCGTCTCCATTTGTTCAATG
This sequence comes from Pinus tabuliformis, assembly GCA_031772625.1. NCBI lineage: Eukaryota > Viridiplantae > Streptophyta > Pinopsida > Pinales > Pinaceae > Pinus > Pinus tabuliformis. The sequence continues at coordinate 836,507,618 of CM062812.1, forward strand.
GGATGTATGTCTTTTACATCAAACTCAAATATTGTCTTCTTGTAGTGTAGTGAAGTAAAATTATAAGTGCAGACACAAACAATTCCTCTAGCCCGATAGAGGGTCTAGCCACTAACAAGACATTCTATGGAAGATTTCCTTAGGTTAGAACCAATTAAGAGGGCCTACCTCTTAATACGCTTATCCGGTTTGGTGATGACCTTGCCTGCTCGCTTCAGCTATCTCCCATTTCCTTCTTTGAACACCTGAAACAGGTAAATGTAAACAACAATTGTGAAAATAAACAAATTGTAATTCAACCTACTTAACAAGTCAAGATGCATTAAGCCATAAACATGTAAGATGACACATTATGTAGGAAATCAATTGATAGTTTCATATATATTAAATCAAGAAGAGATTACAACCATTGTCATGACGTTGTTGTTCTGTTGGGTTGTGTTATACTCTTTCCATGACTAGCCCACGTAGTTAACCGGGGGGTTAGATGGGGGGCAGAGCCCCCCCTTCGTTGCACCGATTACATAGCGAGGGGTAACAGGGGGTTTGAGGGGTGCAAGTAACCCCCCTCTATAGGGTTTGGGGCAGCGCCCCAGAAAATTTTGTTTTATGGACCCTATGTTAGGTTGGGCGGACCTAACTATGGTTTTGTGCATGATTTTTGCACATGGTTTTGGATGTGATGGTTTCCAGTCCATGGTTTTGGACGTGATGGTTTCCAGTCCATGGTTTTGGACGTGATGGTTTTCGGTCCATGATTTTGGACATGATGGTTTTCATTCCATGGTATTGGATGCTTCGGCGTGTATAAATATGTATTGTAACATTGAAAGGAACATAATGAAAAATCAAGCTGGTAGTCCCGGTTTGGGATCCAGGGGAAAATCTCTGTGTATATGTGTTTTATGTGTTATGCTCTCGCATTGTTTATTTTCTGTGTTTTAGAATTCGTATGCAGGTAATTTCTGTATGGGGTTAAAACCTACATTTGGTATCACAGTTGTTTTGGCTTCAAGGGGACGCCTTTGTTGCTGAGGGATTTCGCTCAGGCCTGTGATTGACCCTAGTCAGTGGGAGATCTACGGGATCGATTCTGGTGGTGAAATAAGATGGCGAGCAGTGGAAAGATAGAGATCGAGAAATTTAATGGTCAAAGTTTTTAGTTATGGAAACTCAAGATGGAGGATCTGTTGGTGGATAAAGATCAGTGGATCGTGGTAGATCTAGGTACTAAACCAACGGGAGTGTCTGATGAAGAATGAAAGAAGTTGGATCAGAAGGCAAAGAGCACAATACAATTGTGTGCCTCAGATTCAGTATTTTTGAATGTATCAGGGGAAGCTACAATGAAGGCTTTGTGGGACAAGTTAGGGACTTTGTACCAATCTAAGTCTTTGGTGAATAGTTTGTTCCTACAGAAAAATTTGTATAACTTGAGGATGAAAGATGGAGACTCAGTGACAGAGCATCTGAACACATTTAATATTGTGGTAAGTTAGTTATTACCTATTTATATTAAAATTTCAGATGAAGATAAGTGCATCAGTTTGTTGTGTTCTCTACCAGATTCATGGAATATTCTGGTTATTGCAATAGGTAGTAATGCAACTGCCTTACAGTTTGATGAAATAGTCTCATCCTTGCTGATGGAGGAAATGAGACAGAAAAATATGGAGAGCTAGAATGGTGATACCTTGTCTGTACGAGGACGGCACCAAAACAGAAACAAAAATAACTCATCGAGTGGGAGGACTAAATCTAGAGGGAGATCTAAATATCCAAGAAAACCTGTAAAGGTGGTGTGCGAGAAATGCGGAAAGAAAGGGCAATACAAAAGGGACTGTAAATCTAAAGCTCCTGATAAAGGAAAGGGATCTGATGATGCTCCTTATACAGAGGTGAAAACCACCTCAGATGAAGGTGGGGATGTGTACTTGGCTTCTTCAAGTACACATGTAGATCATGAGGCATGGTTGATTGACTCAGGTGCATCCTTTCACTTCACTCCCCATAGAGAGTGGTTCTACGAATATGAGAAATATGATGGTGGTGATGTCATCTTGGGGGATGACAGGAAGGCTAGAATCGTTGGTCACGGAAAAGTAAATTTGAAGTTGCAAGGTGGAAGGGTTAGAACACTTCCGGGTGTTCTGGATATTCCTGCATTAGCTAGAAATCTGATTTTTGTAAGCAAGCTGAATGATGCAAGTGTAAAAACAGTGTTCAAAAAGAATACCTGTAAGATGGTTTGGGGGCACTGGTATTGATGTGGGGAGTTCAAATTGGAACTATGTACAAGCTGCAAGGTAACACTGTTGTTGATGGGTGCAACAATTTTGTGGTTCTTGAAAGTGGAGCAGAAAATCTAGTGGTCTCTGGAGAGAAGACCATGTTGTGGCATCAAAGGCTTGGACATATTGGAGAGAAGGGCCTTTGAATACTTCATGGTAAAGGTATGGTAGAAGGTATGAGTAATAGCTCTCTGGATTTTGATTTCTGTGAAAATTATGTATATGGGAAGCAGAATCAAGTGAGTTTCCCCTCTGGAGGTAGAAGGGTGAAACATATATTAGAAATTGTGCACATTGATGTGTTTGGACCTGTGAAGGTTCCATCACTGGATAAGTTTGTGTACTATGTATCATTTATAGATGACTTCTCAAGGAATGCATGGATATATTTCCTTAAGAAGAAATCTGAAGTCTTTGACAGGTTTAAATAATTTAAGGCTCTATTGGAAAACCAGACAGAGAAGAAGATAAAGGTGTTGAAGACAGATAACGGTGGAGAGTTTTGCAGCAAGGAATTAGAAGAATTTTGTAAGAAGTGTGGTATAACACAGTAGAATACTACTCCATACACACCTGAGAAAAATGGAGTTGCAGAAAGAATGAACAAGACGTTGATGGAAAGGGAAAGAAGGATGCTTAGTGGTGTCGGGATAGAACAAGAATTCTAGGCAGAGGTGATGGAGACAGCATGTTACCTGGTCAACAGATGACCTTCATCAGTGTTGGAGGATAAGACTCCACAAGAGGTATGGACTAGTAAGAAACCATCTCTTTCACATCTGAAGGTATTTGGATGTGATGCATATGTACATGTTCCAAAGGAGAAAAGAACCAAGTTTGATAGTAAATCTGAAAAGTGCATCTTTATTGGGTATAAGGATGGTTTAAAGGGTTATAAGCTTTGGAACCTAGTAACAAGGAAGGTTGTGTACAGTCGAGATGTGGTGTTCAGAGAGGTGAAAGATGTTATTAAACATGAATTCCAACCAATGGAACCTGAGAAGATAGAGTTTGAGCTTAAGGAGGAAGAAGCAGACTCTATAGCAAAGGAGGAATTAGAAGATGAAGAGCCACAAACTCTGGGTGTGAGAAGATCAGTTTGAGAAAGCAGGCAGATGGAAAGGTATAGTGCATCTGCTTTCTGTTCAAATTTTTCTTTATATTTTACTGATGATGATCCCAGAACTGTGAAGGAAGTAGTAGATTCACAGGATGGGAAACTCTAGAAAGAGGCCATGGTTGATGAAATGGCGTCTTTGTACAAAAATGAGGCTTGGGATCTGGTGGAGTTGTCGGCTAGAAGGAAACCCATTGGCAGTGAATGCGTGTTCAAGAAGAAGACAAATGCAGAAGGAAAGGTGGAGAAATACAAAGCTTGGTTGGTAGAAAAATTTATTCCCAGGTGCCAGGAATTGATTTTGGTGATATTTTTTCTCCTGTTGCCAAGGTAGATTCTATTAGATTACTTTTATATGTTGTTGTTGCTTTTGATTTTGAGGTAGAACAGATGGATGTGAAGACAACATTTCTTCACAGGGATATGGAAGAGGAGATCTACATGAAGTAACCTGAAGGTTTTGCAATGAAGGGTAAGAAAGAAATGGTATGCAAGTTAAAGAAGTCTTTGTATGGGTTAAAACAGTCGCCAAGGATGTGGTATCATAAATTTGATACATTTATACAGGGACTTGGCTTCACCAAAAGTAAAGCATATTAATGTGTGTATTTTAAATTAATTGGTGACCGTGTTATTTATCTGGTCTTGTATGTGGATGATATGCTGCTGGTTGGAAATGACAAAGAAATTATCCAGGATTTTAATATCCAATTGTCCTCCAAATTGGACATGAAAGATCTTGGTGCTGTAAACTATCTTTTGGGCATGGAAATTAAAAGAGACCGAGAAAAGAGGAAGCTCTGGTTAAACCAGAGGAAGTATGTCGAGACAATACTACAAAGGTTTAATATGCAGGATAGTAAACCGATGAAGGTTCCTATTCCTGTAGGTGTGAATTTATCTACTGAACAGTGTCCCAAGACACAAGAAGAGGAAGAGGACATGTATCGTGTTCCATATGCAAGTGCAGTCGGTAGACTGATGTATGCAATGGTCTATACTAGACCAAACATTGCACATGCAGTGGGAGTATTGAACTGGTTTATGTCAACCAGGGAAGGAGCACTGAATAGTAGTGAAGCCGGTTTTCAGGTATTTGCGTGGCACTAGTGATTATGGTTTGTGCTACCAAGGAAGACCAAGATTGGACAGAGTGTTGGATATTCATGGCTTTGTTGATGCAGACTAGGTTGGAGATCTGGATCAGAGAAGATCTACAAGTGGGTATGTGTTTAGCCTATTTGGAGGTGCAGTGAGTTGGATGAGTAAGAAAAAATCTGTAGTGGCACTATCAACTACAGAGGCAGAATACATGGCAGCCACTCATGCAAGCAAGGAAGCAGTTTGGTTGCAGAGATTGTGTTAAAGTATGGGGTTAGTACATGGAGTTATAAGGATAGACTGTGACGGCCAAAGTGAAATTTTCTTGGCAAAGAACCTTGCATATCATTCAAAGATAAAGCACATTGATGTTCAGTATCACTTCGGGAGGGATATGATAGAAGACAAAAAGGTGTTGCTGGTAAAGGTGGACACTTTGAAGAATACTGCAGATGCATTGACAAAATCTATGAGCTCTGAGAAGTTCTCTTAGTGTAGAGAAATAATGGGGGTTGCAGGGCTAGATAAATGACTAAGCTCTCATGTGGCCCCATGTGGAAAGAAAAAACAAGTGGGAGAATGTTAGGTTGTGTTATATTCTTTCCATGACTAGCCCATGTAGTTAATGGGGGGTTAGACGGGGTGCGAAGCCCCCCCTTCATTGTGTCGATTGCATAGCAGGGGGTCACAAGGGCTTTGAGGGGTGTAGGTAACCCCCCTCTATGGGGTCTAGGGCAGTGCACTAGAAAATTTTGTTTTTTGGACCCTATGTTAGGTTGGGTGGACCTACCTATGGTTTTGTGCATGATTTTCACAGATGGTTTTGGACGCAATGGTTTTCCATCCATGGTTTTGGATACGATGGTTTTTAGTCCATGGTATTGGATGCTTCGACATGTATAAATATGTATTATAACATTGAAAGGAACATAATGAAAAATCAAGTTGGTAGTCCTAGTTTTTGGATCCAGGGGAAAATCTCTGTGTATATGTGTTTTATGTGTTATGCTCTCGCATTGTTTATTTTCTGTGTTTTAGATTTCGTATGCAGGTAATTTCTGTACGAGGTTAAAACCTACATGTTCTCCTTCGACAAAAATAGGTTCCCACACACTTATGTTAGCATTCCATGATGGCCTCAACAATGATAGTTTTAAGAATCTTCCCTTTAGGCTTCACACTAAACCAAATTCACACTTCTCCCTCACATACAACTAGAGAGCTACAACTATGAATAACTTGTTGTTTACTCCAAACTTAATTAGCACTAGTACACCAACATTAACACTAGCTTGTGGTTGGGAAAAATGGAGGTTTATATAGCATGAATGGATGGGAAATGGTTCCTCTTCTCATGGGATAAGGTCTTATCTCTTTAGGTAGTGTTAGCTCTGCTATCCAGTGCTAACTTTCTAAGATCATGGAGGAGTTCCGGTCTGCATGATGGTGTGCTCAAAGGAAAGCTCACATCGGTCATTTTTCCCTTTTCCTCCACCCTGCTCATCTCTGAACCCTTTCCATTCCCTAAATAAACCATCTGAAATTTGACAAAGTCCCTTTTGGCCTCAGTTCTGAGCACAAATCCCAAACCCGCCATAAAACCTCACCAATATGACCTCGTGCGCTCATAAACCCCTCGTTGAATCCCCGCCATTGATCGACACCCCACCGATCCAACAGCTCCCGTCGCACCCGATAAAGGCGACCTGCTCTACGACTCCCCACCATCATATCATCTCCATAAAGATCTGACAGCCTTCAGTCTCATCGCGCCAGAAACTTAATCGAACGATAGCGCGTGATGAGAGCGATTTTTCTCTCTCATCCACTGCTATGTGTCAATCACTGGATGGAATCGCGTGACCCCAGGCATTTACCACTTAGTGCCCATAAGCGGTGCGATAAATACCATTACTTCCCTACCAATATGCCCCGCCTAATAAATGCCCGCGTAGCTTCATATCCCGATGACCGTCTGATCTGTCTGTTGGAGATCTAACGGTCTCGACTCACCCCACACCCATCTCGACCGACGGCCTTCGTCAAGCCATCTCCACCGTCCATTTCCTTGATCCGACATCCATTCTTCTCGCTCACCCAAAATGTCCACCTATCCATGCATCCCACATCCTTGACCATTCCGTTTGCCCAAAGAAGGAGATGACCATCCATGCCAGTATTAGTCACTATCAGACCCCCAACAACCATATTTAACAAACTGCATGGCCAAGGGAGAAAAGGACAAGCACAACCTTGTAACTGAATTTATCAGTCATGGACTCCACTAGTATGAGCACTCCAACTACCTAATCAAGGTTGGAATTTGATGTAAGGTTCAACCTCTGGAGACTGTAGATATTTTGTCACTTGCAGTGTCTCGTCTTCATTTTCAGCTAATACAAGCTTCTTTTGTTGTTAACTGCTCACTTTCCATTTCCCTCTGGTCTACGCTTGTACCTAATATGTTGTGTTCTTGATCTCTTGATGTTTAGCACTAGATAATTGTCATCTTATCTCTATGTTAGAATATTTTGTGCATCATTGAATAGGTTGCCCAAGTTTCTTTCTATCTAATGCGAGAGAGTTGTCATTCTGTCTTGGCATTAGTAGACTAGATTTACAGGTTTCTTTACTAGTTGCAGCTGGCCATCACATGGTCTTGTGCATCTGCTGGTGTGGTTAGTATTCTCCATATTCACCCAATATCTAACACTGTGAGCATTGGTGTTCTAAAGCCTTGTATTATGGGCATGTTCATGTATGTCTAGAGTGAAACAAAGTAGAAGTGGTTATCTGGCTTGAACCAAACCATCATTCCTTCCACTAAACCTGCAACAATAGTTGAATTTATATGTTACCAGGCATCTCCGAGCTACAACCTAGGAGAGTTTCTTGGAATCCCAACATAATTGGCACCGTTGCCGAGGAGAGGAGATTGAAGCTCAACTTCCCTAGGAGAACAACAGAGAACTAGCTTCGATGATGACAAAGTTTGGACACATTTTTGGTTGTAATCATGTATCTGGTGACTCTACTAGAGGTCGAACCTCTTGGTGACTCCACATTACAGTTCTGGCTCAGTTTGTGAGACATACTCAAAGAAATCCTCAGAAATCACCAGCTAACCATGTACCTGACTCTGAAAAGATTTTCAAGCAGAGAAAGATATCACAAAAAGGAGCATCGGGATCAGGTAAGCCTAAACAATCTTATGTATCTCTGCAAGAAAGGCTTGTGACTGAACATGTACATGCTGAAAGTATAGAGCCTATCATTATCAGTGAAGAAATACTTCCAGAGATTCATAAAGCTCCTTGTTCAATAAGTTCCCCTTTGGATCTCAGTCCAAAGAAAACCTCCCTTCCAATCCATCATATTCCTTTAGCCCTGTCATTCATTTCTCAAAACCCTACCTTCCAAACTGCCAGTACCCTTCCATCTACCTCGATCATGGCAGGCCTACAAGCACCTACCAAAATGGAAAGAATCATAGCTGCTAGGTATGGATCCCTAGCCCTACCTATTCCTTTGAATGCCATGGCTACAAGAGAATATCATAAATACATGCCTAAGTTCACTGGTACATAGGGAGTAACAACTGAAGAACACCTTGAGTCTTTTTATAGTTATGATGATAACCTAGATATCAATGAAGATGATGTGTATATGAGAGTGTTTGTCCAAAGCCTTGATGGAGAGGCTAGAAAGTGGTTCAGAGTGCTGACCCCTAGGTCTATTGCAAACATTGAAGCATTAGATGATGTGTTTTTAAAGCATTGGGGAGATAAGAAAGAATTGTTATATTACCATACTGAGTTTGGCAACTTGAAAAGGGAGAATAGGGAGTCATCGTCTGATTTCAATAAAAGATTCAATCGTATGTATATCAAGATACCAGCTAAAGTGAAGCCTACCCCCACCTCTGCTAAACTCACCTATGCCAATGCTTTTGACTCCAATTTCTGCCTGCTATTAAGAGAAAGAAGATGTGCCACTCTAGCTGAAATGCAAGATGCAGCCTTGGAGGTGGAATCTAATATCATGGTTATAGAAAAACTCAAAGGTCATGCTGATATAAGGAGGCAGAGAGGTGATGTTGCTTCTTCTTCTTCTTCTCCAAAACCTAAAATAGACAAAATGACTAAAATGATAGAGTCATTAGCTGTCGAAATCCAAACTGAAGGTTGAGCAAAGTTCTGGGAAAGCAAGGCTTCCTAATACATTTGCTCCTAGGAATCCCAATCCATTCAGAAGAGCAAATGAACAATTACAGATCATTCAGAGGGGAAAAGAGGCCAGTGAAGAACAAAGGGTTAAGGCTCCTTTCTAGAATGTAGTCATGGAGGAGGAACAACTTGATGAAGAAGATGAGATTCACTGCATGGAAGACAAGGGTAGTGCTGCCTTTTTTACATTTGCTGCCTACGAGGAGTCATTACTCAGGGACCAGACCAGTCAAGAGTGGGATAGAGAAGTTTTTCTATAGATTGAAGACCAGCAAAGATATAACTTGAGATCATGAATGAGTAATGTCAAAGATAATCCTGCTTAAAGAGTTGTTGTCCCCACAGAGCAGCAGATCAGCAAACAAAAAAGACCAGCAGCTGATCCCATCATCCTCAAAGCACCAGCTCAAGAGGTAAGAGGCCCTGACAAGTCCCTTCCCCTTTTAGTTTTGAGTCAGAAGTCTAGAAGTTAAAAATATTTGTACCTCTGATAGAACTTGTAAAGAGTGAGGTCTTTAGGAAGCTCATCCTTGATTCCCTTGAGCTGAAAGCCATACAAGCCTCCAATGACTATGTGAATTTACAAGATGACAAACCTGCAGTTGTGCTTAGCCCAATGATTGAACCTACTAATAACAATTCCCCATAATTGTATGTCTCTCTGACCATTCATGACAAAGTCCTCCACAACTGTCTGGTGGACATAGGCGTCAGCCATAATTTGATGCCCAAAGCCATTATGGAAGAGTTAGGCCTTGACATTACCAGAACTTACCATGATTTATTCTCCTTTGATTCAAGGAAGGTGAAATGTCTGGGGTTAATCAAAGATTTGGCTATCACCCTAACTCGGCTACCCATGAAGAGCATGATGATGGATATTATGGTAGCAGATGTCCCCCCCAAGTTTGGTATGCTACTTTCCAGAGGGTGGATCAAAAGGTTAGGTGGGACATTGAAAAATGACTTATCTTATGCCATTGTCCCAATTTTTGGAGGAGAAAGCAGAAGATTTTACAGGGAAGCCCAACTGGCCTATATTATCAGTGATGAGAAGAATCCCACTAATCATCCCATTTACGCTGTGGACATTGATTTTGGAGCATGTATTCTCCAAATCGAAAAATCCCATAAGGCCCCGGTGCAAATCAAGAAACCAGTGGGCTAGGCCATGAAGGAAGAAGGGACCCCAGTTTGGGATATGTTCTTTGATGGAGCCTATTCAAGGGAAACTACAGGAGTAGGAGTGGTGCTAGTGTCTCCAAAATAAGAAAGCACACATCTGTCCTTCAAACTAACTTTTTAGGTCACCAACAATATAGCAGAGTATGAGGCTCTGATATTGGACTTAAACGTTGCCAAAGACAGAGGGATCATAGACATAAAGGTGTTTGGAGATGCTGATCTCATCATTTAGCAAGTGAACAAAATGTTCCAAGCAAGGCACCCAAGGCTGAAAGCATACAGAGATGAGGTATGGAGACTCAAAGATTCTTTTAATAGTTTTTGTATCTCATATATCCCTAGAGTAAAAAACCATCTTGTCGATTCCCTTGCTGTGTCTACGAGCATGTTCATCCCTCCCATGCCCCCTAAACTGATTTATGAAGTCCAGATGAGATATAGACCATCCTTGCCTGATAATGTCCAGCACTGGAATGTCTTTGACGATGATGATGAAGTAAATAGGTTTCTGCAAGTCATTGATGAATTCTCTGAAATGCAAATTGACCAAGAGAATGAAACCTTGGAGGAATGTCCCCAATCCCAGCTAAGGAACAAAATTTTCCAAGACAACATTCTACAGCTACCTAGCAATCATATACCCAAAGGGTTAGTGCCTCTAGAGAAACTGTTTGACCATAATGATGTGTCTCATAAGATTGCCCAGAAAGGAGATCAGTTTGCAGTCCATAGTCATAACATAGGGAGTCCAGATCATCCAAAGTATATAAATTTGTCCTCCCATTTGTATACTGCTCAAAGTTCTGAGTACTGCACTTTAATGAAGCAATTTACTAATGTCTTTACCTGGGAATATAGTGATCTCAAAACTTATGACAAAAATATCATCCAGCATAAGATCCCATTGGAAAAAGACACCATTCCTTTCAAGCAAAAGTTGAGACCCATTAATCCTTTGCTCCTCCCTCTAATTGAAAAAGAAATCAAGAAGTTATTGGCTGCCAAAATCATAGTTCCTCTAAGATATTCAAATGGGTAGCCAATTTGGTAGTGGTGAGGAAGAAAAGTGGAGAAATCAGGCTGTGTGTTGATTTCAGGAACCTAAACAAATGCTCTAAGAAAGACAATTATTATGTGCCCAAAATGGAGCATTTGCTGCAAAAAGTCTCAAGAGCTAAAGTTATGTTGTTCCTAGATGGATTTTCAGGGTATAACCAAGTTGTTGTACATCCAAATGATCAAGAAAAGACTACATTCACCACTCCTTGGGGCACTTTTATGTACTCCAAGATGCCTTTTGCGCTGATGAATGTTGGAGCTACCTTTCAGAGAGCTATGGATATAGAATTTGTAGGAGAGAAGGATAAGTTTGTCCTTGTCTACCTAGATGATATAATAGTATACTCCAACAACCATCAAGATCATCTCGAGCATTTGAAGAAAGTATTTCTGAAGTGCAGAAGGTTTGGGATATCAGTGAATCCTAAAAAGTCACAATTTGCTTTAGAAGAGGGCAAGCTGTTAGGACACATTGCTTCTGCTGTAGGTGTCAGAATTGACCCAAAAAGAGTGAAAGCAATACAAACCTTATCTATCCCAAGATCAAAAAAGGACATCTAATCCTTTCTGGGAAAAATAAATTTTGTAAGGAGGTTCATTCCTAATTTTGCAGAACTGGTAAAACACATCACCTCCATGCTAAAAAAGGGATCATAGGTCAAGTGGATTGATGTAGCCAAAAGATCTTTTGAAGCCATCAAAAGAGATATTATGGAAGCTCTCACTTTAATCAGCCCAGACTATAGCAAGGACTTTAATCATTTCAGAGCATCTAGTGGCATTTTTCAGCAAAACCTTAAGGGACGCTGAACTAAGGTATGATATTATAGAAAAATAGGCTTATGCTCTAATCAAATCCTTGAAAGCTTTCAGAATATACATTCTGCACTCCAAGGTAATTGCATATGTGCCTTCTGCTTCAGTTAAGGATGTCCTAATGCAGCCAGATGTTGATGAAAGAAGGGCTAAATGGATTGTAAAGCTTATTGAATTCAACATAGAATTGAAGCCCACCAAGCTTGTGAAAGGTCAGGGCCTTGCCAAGCTGATGGCAAAAGAAAATTTCAGAATGATGGACATGAATTGGATAGGCACAAATTCAGAGGATGGACAGACAGAAGAAGCAATAGTAGGACATGACCAATCATTGGCTGAAAATCTAGCTTCTTGTGAATGGTACTCTACAATGTCTCAACTTTTGTTGAAGCTATAAGTTCCTCCAGGTCTTAGTTCAAGCTAAGCTAGGACTCTTTAGGTAGTTTTAGCTCTGCTATGCAGCGCTGACTTTCTAATATCATGGAGGAGTTCTAGTCTGCATGATGGTGTGTTCAAAGGGAATCTCACATCGGTCATTTTTCCCTTTTCCTCCACCCTACTCATCTCTGAACCCTTTCCATTCCCTAAATAAACCCTCTGAAATCTAATAAAGTCCCTTTTAGCCCCAGTTCTGAGCGCAAAGCCCAAACCCGCCATAAAACCTCACCCATATGACCTCGCGTGCTCTTAAACCCCTCGTTGAATCCCGTCGTTGATTGACCTCCCGCCATTCCAACAGCTCCCATTGCACCTGATAAAGGCGACCTGCTCTATGACTCCCCACCGTCAGATCATCTCCATAAAGATCTGACAGCCTTCGCTCTCATCGCTCCAGCAACTTAATCAAATGATAGTGCACGATGAGAGCAGTTTTTCTCTCTCATCCACTGCTATGTTTCGATCGCTGGATGGAATCACGCGACCCCAGGCATTTACCGCTTGTTAGCTACCTATACCAATAGGTTTCATATTTCATGATTGGCAATGAAAAGGTCCAAATATGCTCTGCTTTGATGATTCAAAGATCACATATTTCCAAGAGAATATAATCTGTGCTTATAGCTTGATGTGGACTCAAATTTTGATGGATGGTCCAACAGCCTAATCTGGATCATGCCATGTTTTGAATTTTCAGTTGTAGAATAGAGAAAGAAGTCTGTCCAAACTGTTTAATCTTGGCAGACAAGTAGTTCAGGTAGAGAAGAAAAGGCTCCCAACAGCTTAATCTGGGACCTTGGAAGAAATAAGGGTAGAAGTAGATAGAAAAACAAAAGAAAAAGCCAAAGAAAAGAAAAGGCAAGTAAGGGTCTGCAAGCCTAAGTGCACCCTCCAAGAAGAAACAAAAAATGCTAGGCAAGTAGATGGGTAGGCAGTTGGGGTTGCAGAAGTATCATTCCTTACAATTGAAGGTATGCTAACCTATTTCACAAAGCAAAGTCAATGGATTGGGAAGTCTTTCTTCTCCATCAGGTTGCAGCAAGCAAAGAAGCATGTCTAACTTCCCAATTTTCCCCTCTCCATTCATTACTAACATCCCCTCATCAGTTGATATTCATGAAAGAATTGGTGGTTTTTAGTGGTTCTTAGTCCTATTAGAAGCCACATTTCTTGTCTAAAACTCTTTTCATTTTGATCTACTCCTTAAGCTAAGTTATTTTCAAAAAAGCTTAGTGTTATCTCCCCTCATCCACTCCTTTTCATCCATATTAACCCTAACTCTATTATGTAACTCCCCTATATTACCCTTTCCCTAGTATTATAACACCATGGTGTATAAACCCCAAACATTGTATAAATATCCCTCCCCTTGGCATTATAGCCATATGTCTTCTGTCAGGGATCAAAATGGCGTCTGGTCACTTTGTTGAACCTAAGTCTAACCCCCTCCCCTCTTCTGAATCCATTTGGCCCATTAAACCTTCGTTTGTAAAGAAAAACCTTATAAAAACCCCCTCCTACCCATAAACCCCTTTGAAATTGTGAAATAACCCAAAAACCCACCTTTTGCCGCTTAACCAAAGTATCCGCCCGCATTGTTATATTTCCAAAATACATTGAAAAACATTGTAAAACACCATATCCTAATGTTTTCCGCCGGGCGCAAATTCCAAAACAAATAATAAATTAATCCCGCCCCCCATCCGTATTGTCCGATCACATCACTCTTCCGTCAACCGTCGGATCGGACCCATGTGATCCGACGGCCCTCGTTCATATCGGAGCGGCCCCGACGTCCGACAGATACCTTCCGATATCTGTCAGAAGGTGACGTCAGGCGCCCGCCACGCGCCTTCCCCACAATGCATCGGAGGTACGCCTGACACATTCCACCTCCGTAGCTATAGCGGTGCGATATAAAACCGCTAACCGTTTCCGGTTTCGGTCGATCCGCTCATCCAACGTCATCCCCACGTCATTGCCATCCCGCCATCGCGTCAACCTTTTGTCCGCCCCTGTGCCAATGTGTCTGCCACCGCATCATCTCCGTGGACCAATAGTAGCTCGCCACCTCACCCGATGACGTCATGCTGACGTCATCCGACCTTGACCCCACCTGATGACGTCATGCTGACGTCATCCAAAAAACGCGCCAATATGCCAAAAATCCATATTTAGGCCAATTTTCGCGTTTTTTCACACTTTTTGCCGCAAGAGCTGTTGCTTTCTCTGCATGATTTTACGTCCAAATTATACCACCTTTGCTGAAATCGACTCGGAGACATCCAGCGCGCTATTTCCACAGTCATCCGTGACCATTGCTCGCTCTTTACCAGGTATTCTCCATTGTAAATTCTTCATATGCCTACTTTGTCTGTGAATTCCCTCAAAAGAGCTTAAACGACAAAAACTCCCAAAATTCACCGGCGAAATCTTGGTGCCTAGCCCCCATTTACAACTGTGAGCTCGAAAAACACTAGCTGAGCCTTGTTTGCCCATATTTTTTCACAGAAACTGCACTTTGTTCGCGCAATCGCGAAACAACTTACTCAAACCGTACCTACCTGTTAAAAAAGACAGATTGAGACCACACATTGGTCTTATTCGCACCTTAAACAGTATTTCAATTGCTGCAGCTGTTTCACTCACCCTCTGTGCCATACAATTCACATTTTTCGTTGAAGAAAACTCTTTGTGTTGCTCTGCATAGCAACTCCATCCATAATCTTAGGTGAAATCATGGATCCACCAGTAGCTCCAATAGCATTGAACGTTGCTCCATTAAATGCCCCTCAGAGACAATTGGAATGGCAGTCTCTGGCAGACATGGACTATCAGATTTCAGAGGAAATGCTGATGGGTACTAAGTTCCACCTCCACTTGCTCAATGAATTGAAGGCCAAGCATGAGGCTGGAACAGATGTGCTGGGCATATGGGACTCATTCCTCCCTATTTTTAAGCTCCCTCAAGTTAACCAATTCCCTGATTTGATCCATCTGTGTGCTGAAAACTATGACCCCACTCAGAGGGCAGTTCTTGACCCTTCAGGATCAGCTGTGTTTTATGTCACCCCAGAAGCTATCAAGGATATGCTCTGCTTCAGGACTGAGAAGAAACTGGTCCCTCTATCACTTGTAGACCTGATAAATCAAGGAGCCAGAATGACAGATGCTCAGGTCACCAAACTAAACCAGCTATACATTGGCTCTGACTCTGTGAAGTATCCTCCTATCAATCAAGTATACCTCAACCAACTGGGCAGAGATCTGGCTGACATGATTAGTCCCATTTTGGGCTACAACTCCATTGAGTTTGTGGATCAAACTGTGCTGGTAATCATGCTCATGTTTGCTCCTGGCAAGTCTCCTATCTGCTATGACTATGCCACCTATATAGCAGACAAAATACATGAGCAACTAATGAACCTGGCAAGAGAAAGAGTGTTCAGGTATACCTCCTACATTTACCACTTGATCTTATATCATCAACATCAGAAATTCTCTTTCCCAATCAAAAGAGAGGATGCCCAAGGCAATCCAAGATCAGTGGTCTATTGGTCATCTGTTTTCCACTGTAGAGGTGAAACTCCTTATACTTATTGTGAGTTCATAGATCAGTTCATCCACCCAGCTATGTCAATGATGATGGGCTCACCTCCTCCGAGGCTCACAGATGAAATGCAAAGGATCCTGCAGTTATCCAAATCATACAGCATTGGGGACTTGTATTTTTACCAGCACCACACCGTCATCAGGATGTATGGGTGTGAACTGCCTCCCTACAGACTACCCAGATATGTGCCTATGAGGCTATTTGCCCTAGAATACTTCAGGCAGTTTGGCAATGTTGATGTGCTTCACTTTTCAGGCAAAGGCAAGAAAGCACAGTTGAAAGTCAGGAACCAACTTGGCCACTTTGTCTATAACCAAAGGGAGGAAGGTTGGAGAGAAGCAGACAGGATGCTTGAGTCCCTTGGCCTTCAAACCAGTTTCCTCTGGAAACCTTATGACCCCAACCACTTCATCACTTTGAGAAGGCTCAGATATAGGCTCTCTGGCTATGATCATGTAAAGATCCCTCACATTGAAAAACATGCAAACCAAGCAAAATGGAGGAGAGGAACCCTAGAAGAACCGGTTACACAAGAAGAGCTGAATCAAAGAGCGGTGAGGAATCTTAAAAAGATGGCTGACCTTGAACTTTGTTCACAGGTGTTTTCACTGCCAAGCACACAAGTGGGAGCAGTTGCATCCTCCTCGACTGTAAATCAGCAAGCGCCCAAGGCCACTGAAGATATATCTAGCAAGGGCAAGGAAAAAGAGATGGATACTGAACAGCCACCGCATGAGAAGGTGCAGCAACAGCAGCAACAGGTACAACAACAACAACAACAACAGGAATTGCAGCAAGAAGAAGGGCAGCATAATAAAGAGCAGCCCCCACAGCAAGAAGGGGCAGTTGAGGCCCCAATTTCCACAGAACAGCAGGCACAAAATACGGTGCCTTCTAGGCAAGAAACATCAGTTGATGCATCAATCCTCCAAACTCCACAAAAGGAGGATACTAGCAGAAAAAGGGACAGAGAGACTCCCTTGACCACATCAGAAAGTCATGGTGAGAAAAGACAGAGAATGAACCCTTTCTCTGATGAGGAAATGCCAACAGGGCAATCTCTGGGCATGGGCCCACCTAGCAGGGAAGCATCTGCAAGTTCTTTCCAGGAGGAACAGAACAGAACTGTGGGAGGAGAAGTCAGCTCCTCAAGCCAGCAGAGAAGGGGTGAACTCAGCATTAAGCAGCAGTTCATTGAAATCAAGAAAAGGAATGAACCAATAAAAATACAGTTGTATAACCATCTGTTAAATATGGCTCCCACCAACCAGCAACGTCTAATGTCTGCTTTTGATGTCCAGGAGGGCAAGATGATCATGAGTCATTTCTTGCCAGCAGTAGCACAGCCCCAGTCTCATGCAGATTATATAAGGACCAATCTTGAGGTCCTTGCCAAAGACATCCACCCAATGGATAAAATTGAGTTGCATAAGCAAACAGGTGAGATGGTCTATGCCTCCTTGGCTGACAAAACACTGGACAATTATAGGCTGGAAAATAGCCTTAATAATACAGCTGCCCAACTTGAGTTGGAAAGGGCATCATCACAGGCTAAGGACAACAGAATTAGGTCCTTAGAAGATATAATTATTGAGATTGGGCATGATCCCAAAGATATCAAGGGCATCCAGGAGATATTGAAGTTAAGGGATGCAGACATGGCTGCTTTGAAGAAAAAGATCAAAATGCCAGCCACAATCCACCCTCAAACAGATGAGGTTGCTCAACAAAGGCATGATCAAGAGGCCTCAAACTTGCTGGTGTCTCTATATAAGCAGTTAATCCAGACACAAGAAAAGCTGGGAGAATCAGAGGCTGCACAGGCAGCATTACAGGCAGCTTTGAAGCAAAGAGAAGAAGGTCAGACCTCCCAGCCTCCTCCTGAAGTGATAAATCTTGAGGAAACTGCTCCAATCACCGTTCCTCCTCCTCAACAAGCAGAACAGGCAGCAACATCCACTTTGGCAGCACCACCAGCAACAGAGCAGGCCCCAAGCCTGGACATGCAGAAGCTGAGGAATGAGATCCAGGCCTTGGAAGCACAAATGACAGAATTGAATGAGGCCAAGGAGAAACTAGCCAAGGTCAATGAAAGATATGATAAATCCAAGCAGTCTGTGGCAGAAAAGGGCAGGGAGATAAAAGCCCTTAAAGACAGGATCAAAGAGCTAGAGAATGAGCTCAAATTAGATAAGGTGGTGGCAGAGCTTAAAATAGTGCTGTGGGCTAACATTGGCCAATCTATAAATGAGCAATGGCAATATATTGAAACAATCCATGAGCAGTTGGACCTCATTCCAAAAGCACAGACTGAAATTCAGAGAGCAAGAGCTGCTCTAAGCAACATGCCTGAGATAGCCACCAGGATGATCAATGTGCTTAACAATAGGACAAGCACTCAGTTGGCTGCCATGGGAATTCCAAACAGAACTGAGCACATTCAGTTAATCAAGCGGGTTCTCACCCTGAGAAACTTAGTGCAGACATTGGAAAGAAGAACCCAGGACATGCAGACTGAGGTGAACAGGTTTATGGAGAAGTTCCAGGTGTTAGAAAACAGAGGGCTCCCTAGCTTACTGAACAGCGCAGGGAGATTGTTCACACATGACCAGTATGCCAAAAGGGTTAACACATTTGCCACAAGTCAGATCAATGAGAAGCCCAGCACCTCAGAGGAAACAGGGCCAGCCACAGGACAGACTCTCTATAACAGAGTAGAAAATTTGTTTTTTATAATGAATGAAATCAAACACCTGTTTGAGGCACCTCCTAATTTTTATAAGTATACAGAGGCAGAGGAGACTATGGATGCAATTCTCAGGCATCAACTACCTACAGTAGACTGGTGGACTAAGGCCATACAGAAAATTTTATAAACAGGAAGCCATTCAACAAATTTTGATCATCGAAAAGGCAAAATTGTCATACACAGGACAGTTTAAAAAGAATCAGCATGCATTAAAGATTAAAGCTGAGCCAACTCAGCAGAAATTTCGGCCAACAAAGCAAAGTAGGAAGCTACAGGTGTCCAGGCCGAGAAGCTACAGCAGAGCAGCTCCAAAAGCGCATTTCACAGCATTTATGCAGATCACTCCAACCGACTCAGTGGCCTCCAAAGGCCAAAATATCTTCTGACAAGCATAAAGATGCATTTACTTTATATTCAATGATGTAATAACTTTCTGATCTAAATATCTTGAAAGGTTGGTGAAGATATTCAATTCTAAGATAACTTAGCACTCAGATATTTTGTAACGACCGATAGTATATATTTGCCCCTCGCACAAGCTTGCAGGGTTGTTGTTGATTTCTCCTGAAGAAGTTCTTATGTTGTAATCCTTTCAGAGTTTAATAAAGAAAGTGATGGAATTTCTCGGATTTCTGAAGTGTTGATTGCGTTCTGGTGTCTCTTGAAAACTGCTGGATTCCTGTGTATTTCACAATACAATAAGTTTCTGTAACTCTCTCTGTTATGTATTTTCAATCTATTAAAATCCATACATGTTTCTAATTTCTAAGTGTTTGACAACAAAGAAAAAGAATAACCTTCAGGACTTATTCATGCAATACCCTAAGTTCAATCTGTGTTGTTAATGAATGTTTTTCTTCAGCTATAATCTTGATAAGTGTAATTCTTAATTGCTGCACTTTCAGAATATATCTTTCACAGTGACCTTTGTTTCAGGAATTCAAGTTTGCTCCTGTGCAACATGTTTCACTTTCACATCACCAGCTTAATAGAGAATTCTTAATTGCTTTCTATTGGCTGACCATGCATCACCACTTAAGTTTAAATTTGTTTGTTTGAGATACACAATAGGCCCTGCAGTCAGAACATCATCACTCCAGCATTTCAAAGCATTTCATAGCTCTAGACTCCATTGCCCAATGTTACACTACTCTCTGAACACTACATCTTAAGCCCTGAAAGAAGTCCTTCAACCAAAACAAAAAACAAAACCTGAGCATAATAGCTAGCCTAAAAACACCATCAAAACAGAGACAAATCATAAAGAGAGAGCCCTCTCTAATTACAGTTTGGCTAGGAACTGTGATCCAAAGATTGGTTAGTGGTTACCCCGGCCGTATTCCCTTGGGAGTCATAGGGAACAACCTGGGTGTTAACACCGCTTAGTGCCCAAAAGTGGTGCGATAAATACCATTATCGTCCTACCAATCTGCCCCACCCGCTAAATGCCCATGCAACTTCATATCCCGATGACCGTCTGATCTGTTCGTTGGAGATCTAATGGTCTCGACTCACCCCGCTCCCATCTCAACCGACAGCCTCCGTCGAGCCATATCTGCTATCCATTCCCTCGATCCGATGACCATTCTTATCGCTCACCCAAAATGTCCACCTTTCCATGCATCCCACGTCCTTGACCATTCCGTTTGCCCAAAGAAGGAGATGACCAGCCATGCCAGCATCAATCGCTATTAGACCCCCAACAACCATATTTAATAGACTGCATGGCCAAGGGAGAAAAGGACAAGCACAACCCTGTAACTAAATTTATCAGTCATGGACTCCACTGGTACGAGCACTCCAACTGCCTAAGAGGATAGCACAACACCTAAACATATCGGATTCACTCACTGAGGCAAGCAAACACGTTTAGAGACTCCATCAGGCAGTTAAATGCAGTTTGTGGTCAATTATGACCCCTCCATACCTAAATGGCTAAGTGACCTTGTAATGTAAATCTATAAATACCCAAAAACAAGATGTAATCAAGGTTGTCATTTGATGCAAGGTTCAACCTCTAGAGACTATAGATATTTTTTCACTTGCAGCGTCTCGTCTTCATTTTCAGCTAATACAAGCTTCTTTTGTTGTTAACTGCTCACTTTCCATTTCCCTCTGGTCTAAACTTTTACCTAATATGTTGTGTTCTTGATGTCTTGATGTTTAGCACTAGATAACTGTCATCTTATCTCTGTGTTAGAATCTTGTGTGCATCATTGAATAGGTTTCTCAGGTTTCTTTCTATCTAATGCAAGAGAATTGTCATCCTGTCTTGGCATTAGTAGACTAGATTTATAGGTTTCTTTACTAGTTATAGCTGCCCATCACATGGTCTTGTGCATCTGCTGGTGTGGTTAGTATTCTCCATATTCGCCCAATATATAAAACTATGAGAATTGGTGGTCTAAATCCCTGTAGTCTGGGGGTGTTCACGCATGTCTGGAGTGAAACAAAGTAGAAGTGGTTATCTTAATTGAACCAAACCATCATTCCTTCCACTAAACCTGCAACAATAGTTGAATTTATATGTTACCAGGCATCTCCGAGCTACAACCTAGGAGAGTTTCTTGGAATCCCAATAGGTAGTTCCATTCTTATAGGGGAAAGGAGCCCAAATTGACATCCTTAACTCCATCTGGCTCAACCATTTACCAAACTTCCTTTATGAAGCTTCTACAGCTAGAAGCTTTGGCTCCTTATTTAAAAAACTTTCCAAAAGAGGATCGACGCGACTGAAAAAAACTTGGTCGCTTCGGTCGGCGCTAGGGAAAGTGTTAATCCCTACATATTGGCACAAGGAGGACAAGGTTCATTTGCGTCGGTCTTGTAAACTGCGAAAAACAGAAGATTTTCAGGAAATGATGCAAAAGGGAATTGTTCTTCTCATGAAGAGGGACACAATGGGAGTTTCTTCATGAAGGGAAAGCATGTAGGGTTCACTGTCGAGGTCCTCCAAGATCAAGGAACGGGGAGTGTAGGGACGTGACAAAATTTTGTGTAACAAATGCCCCCTAAAGCGTGAAGGTCGAACTAGAGTGAGGGATGAAATTCTTTATGGACTAGTGCAAGGAACCGGGATCTGTCGTCGGAAAACCTGCAAGCAAGTACAGATACATATACATAACTGAAAACTCTATCAAATGATACATGAATCATGGTATGGATGTAGCCATCCATAGAAAGATCATGCAAATGGATCCAGGTATGGGCGTAGCCATCTGATAAAGAGGATCATATCGAAACCAAGGTATGGTCGCAGCCATCCAATCATGAGAAGGATCACATATGATAATTCATGGTATGGTCGCAGTCATCCAACTGAGAGAGACATGTATATTAACATAATCATGTCACATGGCCTTGCAACCTGGACGTTTGTAATCTGAGCCCAGGGTCTTGCGCTCCAACACAACCCGAGAAAAGTACAAATTCTAACATGTGAATGGATGTGTTGACATCAAACATGCTAGAAAATCGCTTCATTACTAGCTGATGATGTAAACTGTTAACAAGCGCGAGAGAAACCACCAATACTGACAATGGTCCTTAAGGTATTATCAGAACAATTCACAGAACATGAATAGAAGAACTGAAGTCAAACACCTGTGAAATCACCCGATCGAATGCCAATGATGTGAACTTGTCGTCGAGTGCGAAGAACTCACCATTAAGGCATACAAGCTCTAAGGTACCGGAAGGAAGTCTCTCAGCCAACTCCCTGGATAATGAGTTGAATTCAACAAGAAGTAGGGCCATGATGTATCCCACATCATCAATATAAGACAAAGGGATGCAAAAAGATTTTGGATGATACAGAGAATCAGGGGTAAGTGTAACTGTAGAAGGACAACTCTTGAACATACCGACGACATGACTAGAAGTTTTGTAGCTTTTGGATCCATTTGATCAGTGGTCATGATGACATGGTAGAGATCAAATGGAAGGAAAAAATGAACGGCCCAACCCAAGAAGGTCAACGAAGAAAGGAGGATATCCCATCCCGATACGAAGCAGAAAGTGTCATGTTCAATAATGAGTTGTTGACACAACGGATTATATTTCCAAATTTTCCCCCACCATTTCTGAGAGTTACCCTAATTATCTTTTAATTGCAAGCTTTTAGGGAAGAGCATATTCTTGCACTGTAAGTTCATCCTTCAGACGAATCTGACCTAGTAAATTTAACGAGCCCTAGGAAGGAGAAGCTCATGTTCGTCATGGTGACAAATCCGATGTTGTTGTATGTTTTAACGAGTCTGACAAAGGTGTAACTCAGTATCTTTTTCATGTTTAGAGATTTTGAAAAAGACACCAAAAAGAAAACTCCACATGGTCCCTTTTCATACATTTGCATCTCTCGGGCCAAAAAAGGTAGAAAACTATACTTGAGAGAACTGCTTGAACGTTTCAGTCAAGGAGTAACTTTTTCGTAAATACTGCATCCTAGCCCGAAAAATGGGTAAATTCATACTGGTCGCATGACATTTCGCATCCATTAACAAGTTCAAAACGACAAGAGCTCAGCTATCTTTTCGTGTTTAAAGGTTTGGAAAAGATCTTGAAAGCAGACCCCCCATTTTATTCTCTTTTATGAGTCAAGAAAAGAGCTGAAACATGACTCTGTATCATCGTCGAACATCCATCACCTATTGCTGCGCAAAAAGGGTAAAGTGCATTATCCATTGCTTGAGGCAAAATAGGTCAAAATACTTTAAAAACCCTAATATTTCATGAAAAATTGAATAAAAGGAGGGAAAAGTAAATATTTCCCTAATTGTTCCAAAGCAGATTAGTAAGGCACAATCCCGACGTTTTAACTCAATCGGTGTTCATTGATCAGCAAATTCCAATGGCTATCATATATGAAACTGTTGATCGTAGATCTTCGATACACTAATGTGCATCGATTGTCGGGACCTCCGATATGCAATATCGCACATCATTTTTGTGTTGCACCACCGATCCTTCAATCACCAATTGCGATTCGTCGGGACCTCTAATATGTGGGATCACTAATTTGCAATGCTTGTTGATCCTCCAATATGTGATCACTGATATCGCTGGGACTTCTGATATGTGAAATTGCTAATTGTTAATCGGTGTTTTACTCACACTGTGCACTGAGCCTTGAATCCCTTATCCTCGATATGTCAGGACCTTCGACGCTCCGATCTCTGATTTCCAAAATTTCCGATATGCAGGACCTCCGATCTCTGATTTCGCTGCCATGTGATTTTTGATTACCGATATGGCTTGGCCTCTGATTTGCGGGACTTGCAATATGCGAGATTCTTCCCTGCTCAAGGCTTTAACACCCTGAACTTCAACAGATCATAACTTTTGACCCACAAGTCCATTTATGGACTTCCGCATATCGTTTGAAATCACTTCCATAGCACTTTCTAATGGAAGGGGTCCAATTAGCCATTGACCCCATCTGATACCTCAAAAGATGGATCCAAACTCACTGCTGATCTTCTGCTCCTGAACTCTCTGGACAACTAGGAATCACATCCACAATGTGTTCTTAGCATGAGGCCTACATCATCCTATTCCATCAATGTGATCATCATTTTATAGCTTCTCCAATAAGCCTGCTATTGTGATGATTCTCTACATGAAGCATGTAGCTACCAAGAGATTCCTCATGAGCCATCACTACCAACATTTGTTGCGACAAGCATATGAGCTTGGTTGATTGACACTAATGCCAACACTCCTACCAATCAGTTCGTTAATGCCAACTGCCCAACACAACTCCCCAATATGCCAATTGTTGACATCAATGCCTTCACTAGGCCACTGGCCATGCACAAAATGCCAATTGTCCAACAATCTCCCCCTTTGGCATTGATGGAAACACACCATCCTTCTCTCTAAGTGATGACCAACCTCAAGCTGCTTCCACACATCTCATTGCATGAGACACCAATGGCCTGCTTGTCATCATATCTTCTCCACAACTTTTCTCCCCCTTTGACATCAATGGCAAGGGATTAAAAGTTGCCTTTCTCTCCTCATCCAATCACCGATTTTGAGGACCAGGGTCTAGCTATCGAGATGTGTATTCTGCCTCGCAGACCTCTCTTCCAAGACTGTTACTATTGTTGCTCCATAAACTAGGCATATGTGATATGCCCCCCCTAAACATATATTGCCTCGTATTTTTCCTTATATTTTTGGACACCTTATGGTTACTGGCTAAGAACTTTGTCCACTAATGCATCTTTTGTATCAAAAATATTGATACCCATTAAACTGCGCATGGTATTGTTGCTACTGCAAATACCAATTTATAATGATCCATTTCGACTTGGCATTCTTTGTTGTTGTTGTTGCTTTCGAGACTGTGCTCACTTATTTGAGCATCTCCACTTCTCCCCTTGAGATCGTTCTCATATTATAAGGACTTTCCTTGCTCAACACTCTTCCTTTCTGAAGTTGCTCATTTGTTGCCTGCTACTACTTATCAAAGCAGCTTCCCTTGAGCCAATGCTCCCTGATCTCCTACAAAACTATCTCACCATTGCTTGGGGACTGATCTTGTGGACCTGACTAGACTGTGAGGTTCCAGTTATTCCACACTCCCACTTCAGCCCATCTTCATCCACAACAACAGCAAAAAATTGTTGTATACTCCTAATGTTGGCTGCGCTCCTCCTTCATCCATTAGATGCACCATTCTAATTATACTTCTTGGCCTCCTGCATCTGACTTACTCGGCCTCCCTTGAGGCCCTTCTCTTCCTTCATTGAAGAGAAACAAAGGATCTACTCCCCCTGAGCAGATCATCCCCCTCTTTCTCCAGACCTTTAAAGGTCGAGACTTCACAGAAGCATTTCCATCTTGCTTCTTGTTTGCCCCTATCTGGGTTTCTTCTCTACTGCACATGGGTAGAGGAAATCTTTCTCTCGCCTCCTCTTTCTTCACCCAAAGCCACTTGGAGCCTCTCCTCCTTTCAGAAGGGACTGCTACAAGATTAGGAGGATCAATCTTTTGAATTCTTCCTCCTCTATTCACCTTTCTCTGTTGACACATATCATTGAAGACATTCTTTCTCCTTGTCTTCAAATCTCGAGCTACTGCATTCACATGCATATGAAGAGAAGCAATCTATTTCTTCTCATTTCTGCAGTCAGCTCTCTTGTGCCTAATATTTCCACATTTGAAGCATTCAACATGGCTTAAGATTGAGCCAGAGGAGTTACCCTTTTTGACAACTCTTTTGTCAAAACTCCTCTCATGGCCAACTTGCCTACTTCTAGCCTTATTATGCAATCTTGGGTTGCTACTACCCAACACATCTTGTTTTCTTGCATGCCATTTACAATCTATGGCTTTATGTCCAAACTTATTGCAAGAAAAACAATATCCATGAAAAGGCTTCTATTGATAGAGATTACCTTTTCTTTGTAGGCTTTTTTCTTGAGGAGGAGGGGTCCTCTATTGGCTCTTCTTGTGCCTTCTATGACAGCAATCATTGCTATCATGCACTCTCCCTTGCAACTGCTTTGCCTTCTTCTGTTGCACTTGTTGTTGTTGCTGCTTGGGCTTCTGTTGCACTACTGGCTACTACTCTTTAGCCTTCTCCTTCTGCATTTTCTTCTTTGCTGTTGTTGTTGTCCAACAACCTTTCTTTTGTTGTTGTTGGAACCTTCGAGCTTCTGATATTGAGACAACTCTTTATTTGACTTCTCTAAGTCATGTCTCAATGAGACTACCTCAACTTGTAGTCTCTCGCAGCAAGCCTCCTTTATACTCAGTTGATGGGTTAACCTCCCAGTCAGACTGCTAGCCTCTTCTTGTTGAGCAATTAGTTCAACTATTGTTTTTCTCAACTTCTCATTCTCAAGCTCATAAACTTCCAGTTGCTCCTCTTGCTTGAGATTTGCCTCTGATAGGTCCTTGATCTCTTTTAGAGCAGAGATCAACTTCTTTATAGAAAAGATCCTTTCATTTAGATCCTTCTCTTCTCTATCAGAGGTGCTAGTTGAGTTATCACAGAGATCTAAGCCCATCTTTGTGTTCATGGAGTCTTCCACAGGTCTAAGGGTTATTCCTTCTTCTTCATCTGAGGATCCCTTATTTGCTATTGCTACTAGATTGGGTCTATCTTCATTACAACTACTAGATGCATGGTTGTCTCTATCTTCACATGAACATCTAGATAATGAATGACCTACTTCTTTACATTTATCACAAGGCAATAGCATACCTTCTAAGCAACATGGTCTCTCCTCTGAGACTTCTACCTCATCAACGAAAGTGTGATGAGCAACAACTTCTCCACTTTCTAGTTCGTTGCTAGAGCAGCAAGGCTCCTCAGCCTCTTCTCGAGCCACATGGCTATCTACACTATGTAGACATTGCAGATTGTCCAGCACATCTGTTGTTGACTTACAATGCCTCACTTTGTCAGCATCCAGCTTAGATAGCCCTCTCATGATGACCTCCTTGGCTTTTACATTTTGCTCATTCTTCTCTCTATACTAAACAAAGTGCCACATGTCAACATTCAAGGCCAGTAAACATTCCATCATTAAAACCTCCCAGACTTCATAATCGAGCCCACGGTCTGATTCATTTAAAGATGGAACTCTTTCTATTGTTAGCCAAACTTCATTAGCCATTGTTTCCCTTTGATCTACCTTCTAGTATTTAATCTATTTCTTAAGGAACGTGGATTTGATACCAATAGTTCGAAACAATGTTAATATTGAGAGGGGGGCGTGAATCAGTATTAAGGCTAATTTTTACTTCTTTATGCTAGTTTACTTTCCTTATTTAAACATGGCATTCATCCATATAACCAATAGCAATCTATAATGTAGTAGCAACATTAACTCAACACACAAGCATGAAAACCATAAGCATCATACACATTAGACACGAGTTTTTCACATGGAAACCATTTCGGGAAAAAACCACAAAGCTTTTTGTTGTTATTGATGTAAATAGAAGCACCTACTCTATTACATCAATTTGTATGTGAGCGCCCACTCATAGGAAGAACCAACTCCATTTGATTTTTTTACTAGCACCAACTAGCAGGAAGCACCAACTCCCTTTGTTTGTAGACACCTATCCAGGTTACCAGAAGCACCATATGAGGCACCGACCTCAAGGATTTGTTGCGAGCACCAACTTGCAACTCCTTGGATTTATGAAAGCACCAACTTTTAGGAGGCATCAACCCCCAAGCCTTCTCAAGCTCCACTAGAGATAGAAGCACCAACTTCCTATCTATAGCCACCAACCCACACTCAATTAAGAACTAGTAGTCCTTTGTGATTTGGCAGCAACTCTATCTGATCTCAGCTTTGATCTCTGCTCACTGGGCTGCACTTTGCAACTCTCTGCAACATTCTTCAACAGCCATGTGATCTTCTCAACAATAGTCACTCTCAGTGCTCTGCTCTCTGCTCTCAATAGCAGTCTCTCTGCTCTCGGCCTCACTGCTTTCCATATCACACATTCTGCTCTCTAAAGCACACTCACAGCCTTATACACACAGTTCAGGAAACTTCCGCCTTTAACACAGAGTGCAGGCACTTCAGCGTTGTCTCACAACTCACAGGCACTTCAGGCCTTAGTCAAGCGCATAGGCACCTATCGGCCTTTACACACAGAGCACACAGCTCTCAGGGTCTCTTTTCTTCTGCTCAGGCACTGTCGGCCTTTTTACACAAAACTGGCTCTCACCTAGCCTTTCACAACAGTGCACTCACTCAAAGAGTTTTCCTCTTAGCCTCTCAAACAACAATGTTGCATTCCCCTCACATGCTCAATCAAGCTCCTGGGTTTTGTTCCTCTGTTTTTCAACCCAATCGATGTTGTCACACTGCCCTTGTTCAACCTTATGCATTGTACTTAGGCATGGCCTTTCATTCTGTTGTCTGCATTGGATTTGGTCTCTGCCACTACATTCACTTGAGAATGGGTCTCTGACTGTCCTACATGTTTTCTCCATACTGAGAATTAATTCTCCGTCCACCTACTTACTCAAGCTAGGCACAGTCCTCTCTGTCTGCAGCTCTCCCATCACTAAGACTCTCCATACTTGTTCAAGACTCATAGAGCTTGACAGCACTTCAGCATGGCTTCTCTATACTCAGACATGGCCTCGTTGTACACAGAAAAATTTCTATAATGTTGCACGAGATATCTTATGCCATCAATATTACAATTTTGCATTCAAAACCACAACTGTCGATTCATATAGCCGTCAATACACCTTTGTACTGCTACTTTATCACAGGATTTACACTACAGAGCACTATCAGAGCCTTTTCCTCTATCGGAACTTCATTCACAACCAAACATGTGAAACCGGCGAATTTTGATCGTTCTTGGCCCTTTTTTCAAACTAGCCCCTTCATTGAGGGCAATGACCAATGGCTCAGACTCGAGGCACTAAGTCCTTTAGACTCTATCAGGGGCCTTTCTCCTTGTGTTAAAGTTATGCACCTTTGGTTTCTTATTAACCTCACAAGTAAGCGCTAACACATATCGAAGCCCTCTTTATCGGAATTTTTCATTTGTGCCATTGCACCAGCAAAAACAAACCATCAATCGTCGATCTCCAATACCCTAGCTCCATGTTGCTTAGCCCTTGAGCACATTGCTCACCACAGGAGCGAAGGATGTGACCTAAGGCTTAGCCTTAAGGGGCTAAGGCCTATAGACTCCTGTCTGAGACCCTTTTTCCCTTTATAAAGTGTCACGCCATTGGTTTCTTGTCTTTCCTCTAGACCATGCGTTTACCACATCGGAGCCCCTTATTGGCGATTTCCACTTTGTGACAATGTTTTGTCTATCCCAAATCGCCAATCATCGATTGTCGATGTGACCTCATCACCTGCCAAGTGGAACTCCCTGAGTCGTGACACATGTCACCCAGATATGGCCCATTAGGCCATTCAAAACACCAAAATTTCTTGCCACATGTTCCTTGGTACCATCATGTCACGCTGACATCAGTAGCCATGTGTCCCTTATCAAAACCAATCAAATCCTGCCTCATGTCCTCATTGGAGCTCCTCTAATGCTGCGTCTGTCCTTATCGGAGCTTACCAGAAGCTGCCACCTGTCCTTATCGAAGCTTACCAGACGCAGCCATCTGTCCTTATCGAAGCCTACCACCCACTGTCGTGTGTCCTCATCGAAGCTCATCACCAGCATCCATGTGTCCTTATCATATCCAATCAGATGCCACCACGTATCCTGCTTAGACGAGAGAGAAACTGCCTCGCCAACCTTTGTTTTGCAATGAATTCCTTTGTTAAATTTCATTAGTCTCTCCCCCAACGCTTTAACACTGAAGGCACAATCTCGGCGTTTTAACTCAATCGGCATTAGTTGATCGGCGAATTCCAATGGCCATCATATATATAACCGCAGATCGTCAATCTCTAATGCACCACTATGCGCCCACTGCCAGGACCTCCGATATGTGATATCGCAAATCACATATTGCACGTTGTTGTTGCATTGCACCACTAATCCTCCAATTGCCCATTGCGATTCGTCGGGACCTTCGATATGCGGGATCGCAGATATGCAATGCTTGTTGATCCTCCGATATGCGATCACTGATATCACTGTGACTTCTGATATGTGGGATCGCTAATCGATAATTGGCGTTTTACTCACTATGCATTGAGCCTTGAATCCCCTGATCGTCGATATGTTGAGACCTCTAATGCTTCGCTCTCTAATTTGCGGGAGTTTCGATATGCGGGACCTTTGATCTCCGATTTCGTTGCCATCCGATTGCCGATTATCGATATGGCTTGGCCTCCAATTTGCAGGATTTGTGATATGCAAGATTCTTCCCTACTTAAGGCTTTAACACCCAGAACTTCAACAGATGATAACTTTTGACACACAAGTCCATTTATGGACTTCTGCATATCCTTGGAAAGCTATTCTAGAAAACTTTCCAATGGAAGGAGTACGATTATTCATTGAGCCCATTTGATACCTCAAAAGATGCTCCAACCTCACTGCCAATCTTATGCTCTTGAACTCTCCAGACAGCTAGGAATCACATCCACAATGTGTCCTTAGCATGAGGCCTACAGCTCCCATGGACTTCCATTCTGGGCCATCACTGTGATCATCATTCAGTAGCTTCTCCAATAAACCTGCTATTGTGATGATTCTCTACATGAAGCTTGCAGCGACCAAGAGATTCCTAGTGAGCCATCACTACCAAAACCTATTGCAACAAGCATCTGAGTTTGATTGATTGACACCAATGCCAACACTCATGCCAATCAATTAGATAATGCCAACTGTCCAACACAACTCCCCAGCATGCAACTATTGACATCAATGCCAACACACTTGCAGATGCCTTCACTAGGCCACTGCCATGCACACAATTCCAACTGTCTATCAGTTGACCTTCCTCAAAAGATAAGTACTCTACATCTATTTTGTCTATGCATTTTTTGTTCTCTCATAGTCTTCTAATAATGCTTGTAGCTCAAATCAAGAACTATCTAAGTTTTATTACCACATGAAAGAATTGGAAGATCGTAGCAAAGTACGAAGATTTATCTGAATCTTAATAGACATAAATGAAGAAGGAGAGAGAAATTTGAAGTATGGATCAAAGAAGTCGATTAGATGGCACCATAAAAGACTTAATAAAAGGGATGAAGCATGCTTACCTCAGTTGGAAAGAGCGAGCTACAAGATCTTGGATGGATATGCCATTACTTGAGCTGATTGGATTCTTGATTTATTCAAGGACACATCTATATACAATATTGATGTCGATAAAGATACTATTGATGGTTGGGAATTGGTATGATTTCTTGGAAGAGCATGAAGCAGAACTTTGTTGCAAAGAGAAGGAAGAAGATGTGAAGGTTTGTACAATCAACTGTGAAGAATTTTGGCTCCATAAGGTGTTTAATGAACTACTTGATGACATGTTGGATTCGATTATGATATTGATCAAGCTACATGAAGATCGCAAGAGAACCAAGAAATTCAAAGTGTTTTATGATTCGAGAGTATGATGCAGATAGGAGTTGAGAAATTATAACAGATCTCCACATATGAACACATAGTTGATGTATAGAAAGTATGAATACTTCTTACACAAGCTTGGGCTTGTAGTTATCTCCTCCCTATTTAAGAGGGAGTGTGGATCTCCTCCCTGGTTGAGAGGGAGTGAGGTCGGACATCGTATTCTCCATGTGGCACATACTATGGCCAGGGCTAACAGTCGTAAACCTAGTGCATGAACACTGGTAGGGAGATTGGTGGATTGGATAAGCATCAAGGATGTAGATTCTTGAGTCATGTACGTTGGAAAATCAGAAAGACAAAAAGATTTTCTTTATGTTGATAATTACTTGTGATATTCTTATGTTCGTATTAACTTTCTTGTGTTCTTCTTTAAACTTAGTTCATCAGGCAATTACCAAAATCATAACATGAAGATCAAAGACACCAAATGTAGGCGAACAGGTAGGGAAAAACCCCTATCTAGGGGAAAACCTAGTCAACAACTCTTACTTTAATAGTTTTACGAGATGATCCAAGACTCCTTGACCTAAACACAAACCTCCTCCAATCACCAAGTCAACCCTTTCCTTCTTCTGCAAATGATAACTTTCTAGAAATAACTTCGACCTAGATGCAACACCAAATATTAGACCTTAATTCAGTAGTACTTCAATCTTGAAGCAATAGCACTTTGACCTAGAAGTAGAACTTCAACCTAGAGACAACAAAAATTTCAACCTTGATGCAACAACAGAAACGCGACCTTGATGCAGCACTTCAACCTTCTAGGAGTGGCCCAGTAAATTCACACGTGTGAGAGATAGATATCATAGAAAAATTCTGATATTGCAATCCTTCTCCTTTTGCAATTTCGTATTCTTTTGCTTGTATATTGAACTTGTGAATGTGACCCTCCAAATGACTCGAACTGTCCTTATTTATAGCCTCTTATGTGGGTCAAATTACCTTGATGTAAGCCGACTTCATCAGATGAGAGTCAACTTGGTGTGGAGGTGACAAATGACTTATTTGACTCAATAAAAAAAAAAAAAAAAATTTACATGATTCAAAAGCCCAAGAATGGTCTCATAAAATGGACAATGACTCTAAAGAGTCATCATAAAACTTAGAAGTCCCCAATGGGTACTTTGACCTATAAAATGATGACCCAAGCATGAAACCCATGCTTTAATAAGTCATAATAATAATAATAATAAATTCATTTTTCTTTCTTTTGATAACTACATTTCATTAAAACTCAAACACAATTATGAAGACCGAACCTAGTTACATTCTTCAACAACGTATTGTGGATGACTAGGATTAACACCCTAAGTTGGATACATGGACTTAGTAAAGAATGTTTTAGGGGACATGCTTTAACTTGAATAAGAAAATGGTCCTTTGAGGTCATACCTTGGCAACACACCAATGAGGTATATGCCTTGAGAGGCAGTGATCTCCAAATTTATGCCTCCCAATATTGTGCTCTCATCTAGTGGAGAGATAAAGCACACTTGTCAAGGCCTTGGTATTTTGACAATGTTAGTCATGATGATATAAATCATCATTGATGCTTATTAATTTGGATCCTTTCTTATATGAATATTTCAACTAGAGAATATCCTGTAGAGTCATTATTAATACCTCCCTAGTTAAGAGGCAGTGTTAAAGTTGCAAGTAGTGTTGGTCTTCATAATGTTATGTAAAATTATCATTGATGTATTTATTATATTAATTATTATATTTTATTTTGGTCAAAGCATGTTCTTCATGCTTATAGAGTCAAAAGAAAAGTATTTGAGTCATGTCCCTTTTTGGACAATTACAAGAAAAACAAATTTGAGACAAATATATATAGAAGGCAATTTGATCTATATGGAGCATCATTCAAGCACACAACAAGCAACACTTTCTGAACTACCGAAGGAGAGATTTATTCCAAAAAAAGGCAAGAATACAGAAGGAAAAATCTTGCACACGTGGAGGATAATTTCTTTGAAAGAGGTCAATACTTCTAAGGCAGTTGTAGACCTAATTTCAGCCTCCTTGTTTGTAAATCTGAACTTCATAAAATTTGATCAGTTTGGAGCAGTTGTTGATTTGGGGTAGCATCGGATGTGCTCTAGCCACGAAATTTGGTGGAGAGGTTGGGGCAGATGAGATCTCCAATACCTAGAAAGGGTTTGGTCATATTCTAAATAGATCAGGAGCTATTAAAATAATTAATATTTTTAATGGAGTCCCTAAGTCTAAACTTAGGGAAAATAAAATATTAATGTGTATTAATATGAATCTGTGTTAGAATGGTCCAAAAGACATGGATCAAGCCAGATCTAATCTTAGCCGTTGATTAGGGACTTAATCTCGGCCATTGAGATGTCAACAGGAAAAGTATAAGAAGAGGCTTGAGGGTCACTTGGAGGGAACACCAGATGATCAGTGATTATATTCTCTAGAGCGGTGTTTGCTAAGAGATATAGAATCAGTGATCGGAAGAGCAGTTGAGGTGCACTGAGTACAGAGAAACAGAAAAGGGAAAGATTGTGCCGGGAGAGCAACACAGCAGCCAAGGAGGGTGACGCAGAGCCAACAAGGGCTCACGCAGGGCCACACAGAGGCAGTCAAGTGTTGCGGAGAGCACCAGAGGGGCTAGCGCAACTGACGCAAAGGCTCCCAGAGCTGACACAGGGCCTCTTGGGGCTGACACAGGCCTAGAAACGCTGACACAGGGTCAGCGTGAGACAGAGAGGGGCTGACACAGTGCAGTTTGGGCAGATGCTGGGGTTGCAGAGCAGTTTTGTGCTAAGGAGCTGCCGGAAGGTTTTTCCGAGGTTTCAACCAGAAGATTTATCTCAAACTGTGAGGTATAGTTGTTAAAGAAATTCTCTTTTGGGTAGGCCAATTTCGGCACCCAAATTGTACTCTGATATTGCTTAATAAGAAAACCCTCAGATAGTTGCATCGGTTTTCCCGCATTAGGGCTTTCTGGGGACATTGGTCCAAAAATAATGGTGTCATGTGGTGTGTTTGTTCTTGTTTCTTTTAGTTGTTGATCTGTAATATGTTGAGCATGCACTGGTGTTTATTTTCAGTATTTACTTTGTAAATAACTTGTTAAAGAAAAATGACAAGTAGGTAGAAATAAATCATAAAAAGTGCATGAAGGTTTTCTAACCTAAGTAAACTTAGAAACTTCAACATGGTGTTAGAGGGTGTTTGCAGATCACAGGAGGACTAAAAGACATCAGCCAAGTGAAGCAATAGCAGCAGAAAACAACTGTCCCGAGATGACAGAAGTTGTTTCTAGCAGCGCAGAAGCCAAGAAGTGTGACGCAGAGCCAACCAGAGCCATGTAGAAGAAGTCGGGAGCTGCGCAAAGCCTCAAAGAGGCCAGCGTTGCTGACATACAGCCAGCCAGAGCCACGCAGAAGAAGTTGGGAATTGCGCAAAGCCTCAGAGAGGCCAGCATTGGTGACGCAGGGCATCCCATGGGTGACGCAGAGCCAGCATGAGGCAGAGAAGGGCTGACGCAGTTCACAGAGAGGCAGTTTCTGAAGTCTAGAAGGCTGCATAAATATTGCAAAGTGGAGTTGGTGAGGTACTGTAGTCAGAACAGTACCTGACAAAGCAGCGCCAGAGGAGTTGTTACTGAGGGTTTCTAGCCGAGGAACCTGGATCAGTCGTGTAATTGCACAAGACGATCAGAGTAGGGGGCATCTCGACAAGCGGCAGAACGATTTCCAAGAGAGAAATCAGGACTCAAAGGGAGTCCAGAAGAGAACTTCCAAACGGGAAGTAGAGACTCAAAGGAGTCGAACATAAGACTTCCAAGAGGGAAGTAGAGGAGCGTCATGGCACTACAAGGGGTAAGAGACCAAGATAGACTAGACGGAGCATCGAACTTCGCAGTCTAGAAGGCCAGAATCTTATTAGTGCTTGACAGGAATCGTGTCAAGAAGTTCGCCTTAAAGGTTATAGTTATCCCAGTCGACCCCAATGATAACGACAAGTACGAAGAGGCGATGGCGATGGCCAAGTGCATTATCCTTTATGGGGTCAAGGATCATGTGATACAACATATAGCCGAGAAGAAACGGCAGTTGAGATGTGGGAGGCTCTCAAGAACCTGTACCATCATACTTATGTGCAAAGAAGAATGTTGCTCAAGAACCAGATGAGGTCGTATCAGATGAAAAATGGTCAATCGATTGACACCTTCCTCGGAGGACTAAATGAGATTCGAGGCCAGTTGACTGCTATAGGAGTGACACCGGATCAGGAGCTTATGGTGAGAATAGCTTTGAATGTTGTCTCAGAATATTAGGAAGTGTTTGTCTATAGTATCTTGGGTAGAGGGACTCTCCTACCTTGGGACGAGATGTGCGCAACTCTTCACCAAGAAGAGATCAGACAAAAATCGAAGACAGGTAGCAGCAGCAAAGGGATCAAAGTTCAGCAGGAGGAGGATGTGGCCCTAACATCTGAGGGAAAGAAGGAGAAGTAGAAGAGGAAAGATCTCTCCAAGATCAAGTGCTTTCACTGTGGGGAGATGGGTCATTATGCGACCCAGTGCTCAAGGAAGAAGAGTAAGGGAGAGTCCTCTGAGACTTAAGGCAGCGCCAACATGGGCAAAGAATGAATTTTTGACAGATGATGATTGTGCCATGAGTGCAAACACGCCACTTGAGCGGAAGTGGGGAGACATCAAGTTGTATTCAGGCGGACTACAGGCGATGAGGGGCAGGATCCTTGAAGTACCCAGCCTCTTGGATTAGACCTTGCTACGGGAGCTCTGACGAGTAGCAGGACTGGCTGAGTGGGTAGAGACGGATGCAGATGGAGTGGCAAAGAGAGCTACAATGTAGGAGTCCAAAGACAGCACAGAGCTAGCAAGCTACAGCAATGCGAGAGGCACAGGAGTGTTGCACTAGTGGAGGGAGGCACAGCGAGGTGTGCAATAGTGCGAGATGCAGGGATTTGTTGCAGCAGCGCAGAGGTCAGAGAGGGAGCACTTGTCAGCGGCAAAGGAAGCTTCAGCACCAGTGGGTGTTTCTAGCCCAACAGGGAGGTCATTTGGAAGATCAGTTACTTACTTCTCAGTAGCTGAGTTGCAGTGCAGCAATGGGCCGCATGATGCATCATGATAAGAGGAGGTGCAGTGCAGATGCAGTGCTAGGAGAAAGGACCAACAACAGCACAGATGCAGAGGGAGTTGTCGTACAGAAGCAGCAGTGGCAGTGGCAGTGGTAGAACCATGGGCAGCAGTGCAAAGGATGTTGGGCAAGAAGGCCTAGCATCAGCACAGGTACCGATGCCGAATGATCAGAGACACTCAGTGAGGAGTACTGTAGAGCACAGTCCTCGCTAAGAGGGAGTGTTGATTTGGTGTAGCATCAAATGTGCTCTAGCAACGAAATTTGGTGGAGAGGTTGGGGCACATGAGATCTCCAATACCCAAAAAGAGTTTGGGCAAATTCTAAACAGATCATGATATATTAAAAAAATTAATATTTTTAATGGAGTCCTTAAGTCTAAACTTAGGGAAAATAAAATATTAATGTGTATTAATATGAATCTGTGTTAGAGTGGTCCAAAACACATGGATCAAGCCAAATCTAATCTTATCCGTTGATTAGGGACTTAATCTCGATCGTTGAGATGTCAACAAGAAAAGTATAAGAAGAGGCTTGAGGGTCACTTGGAGGGAAGACCAAATGATCAATCATTCTATTCTCTAGAACGGGGTTTGCTAAGAGAAATAGAATCAGTGATCGAGAGAGCAGTTGAGGGGCATTGAGTATAGAGAAATAGAGAAGGCAGAGATTGTGTCAGGAGAGTAGCGCAGTAGCCAAGGAGGGTGACGCAGAGCCAGCAAGGGCTCACGTAGGGCCAAGCAAAGGCAGCCAAGTGTTGCGCAGAGCACCAGAGGGGCCAGCGCAACTAACGCAGAGGCTCCCAGAGCTGACGCAGGGCCTCCTGAGGCTGACGCAGGCCTAGAAAGGCTGACACAGGGCCAGCGTGAGACAAAGAGGGGCTGACGCAGTCCAGTTTGGGCAAACGCTGGGGTTGCAGAGCAGTTTTGTGCTGAGGAGCTGCCGGACGGATTTTCCGCGCTTTCAACTAGGAGATTTCTCTCACACTGTGAGGTATAGATGCTAAGGAAATTCTCTGTTGGGTACGCCAGTTTCGGCACCCAGATTGTACTATGATATTGCTTAATAAGAAAAGCCTCAGATCGTTGCACCGGTTTCCCACATTGGGGTTTTATGGGGACATTGGTCCAAAAATAATGGTGTCATGTGGTGTGTTTGTTCTTGTTTCTTTTAGTTGTTGATCTGTAATATGTTGAGCATGCACTGGTGTTTATTTTTAATATTTACTTTGTAAATAACTTGTTAAAGAAAAATAACAAGTAGGTAGAAATAAATCAGAAAAAGTGCATGAAGGGTTTCTAAACTAAGTAGCCTTAGAAACTTCAACATGGTATCAGAGGGTGATTGTAGATCACAGGAGGACTAAAAGACATTAGCCAAGCAGAGCAATAGCAATAGAAAACAGTTGTCCCAAGGTGACAGAAGTTGTTTCTAGCAACGCAAAAGCCAAGAAAAGTGGCGCAGAGCTAGCCAGAGCCACACAAAAGAAGCCGAGAGTTGCGCAGAGCCTGAGAGAGGCCAGCGTTGCTGACACAGGGCATCCCAGGGCTAACGCAGACCCATTTGGGGTGACGCAGAGCCAGCGTGAGGCAGAGAAGGGCTGACACAAACCCATCTGGGGTGACGCAGAGCCAGCGTGAGGCAGAGAAGGGCTGACGTAGTTCACAGAGAGGCAATTGTTGGAGTCTAGAAGGCTATAGAAATATTGCAGAGTGGCACTGGTGAGGTACTGTAGTCAGAACAGTACCTGACAAAGCAGGGCCAGAGGAGGAGTTACCGAGGGTTTCTAGCCGAGGAACCTGGATCAGCCGTGCAATTGCACAAGACGATCAGAGTAGGGGGCATCTCGACAAGCGGCAGAAGGATATCCAGGAGGGAAATTAGGACGCAAAGGGAGTCTAGAAGAGAACATCCATACGGGAAGTAGAGACTCAGAGGAGTCGAACAGAAACTTCCAAGAGGGAAGTAGACGACCGTCATGGCACTACATGGGGTAAGAGACTAGGATAGACTGGACGGAGCATCGAACTTCGCAGTCTGTAAGGCCAGAATATTATCAGTGCTTGACAGGAATCGTGTCAAGAACTTCACCTTAAAGGTTATAGCTATCCCATTCGACCCCAATGATAACGACAAGTACGAAGAGGCGATGGCGAGGGCTAAGTGCATTATCCTTGACGAGGTCAAGGATCATGTGGTACCACATATAGCCGAGAAAGAAACGGCGATTGAGATATGGGAGGCTCTCAAGAACCTGTACCAGCATACTTCTGTGCAGAGAAGAATGCTGCTCGAAAACCAGATGAGGTCGTATCAGATGACAATGGGGCAATCGATTGACACCTTCCTCGGAGGACTGAATGAGACCCGAGACCAGTTCACTGATATAGGAGCGACAACGGATTAGGAACTTATGGTGAGGATAGCCCTGAATGTTGTCTTAGAAGATTGGGAAGTGTTTGTCCAGATCATCCTGGGCAGAGGGACTCTCCTACCTTGGGACAAGATGTGGGCAGCGCTTCACCAGGAAGAGACCAGACGACAGTCGAAGACAGGTAACAGCAGCAAAGGGATCAAAGTTCAGCAGAAGGAGGAGAATGTGGCCCTAGCATCTGAGGGAAAGCAGGAGAAGCAGAAGAAGAAAGATCTCTCCAAGATCAAGTGCTTCCACTAAGGGGAGATGGGTCATTATGCGACCTAGTGCCCAAGGAAGAAGAGTAAGGGAGAGTCTTCCGAGACTAAGGCAGCGCCAGCACGGGCAGAGAAGGAATTTTTGACATACGATGACTGTGCCATGAGTGCACACACACCATTTGAGTGGAAGTGGGGAGACATCGAGCTATAGTCAGACGGACTACAAGCGATGAGGGGCAGGATCCTTGAGGTACCCAGCCTCTTAGATTAGACCTTGCTACGAGAGCCACGACGAGTGGCAGGATTGGCTGAGTGGGTAGAGACAGATGCGGATGGAGCGACAGAGAGAGCTATAGTGCAGGAGTCCCAAGACAACGCAGAGCTAGCAGGCTACAGCAATGTGAGGCACAGGAGTGTTGCACTAGTGCAAGAAGGCACAGCGAGGTGTGCAATGGTGCGAGATGTAGGGAGTTGTTGCAGCAGCACAGAAGTCAAAGAGAGGGAGCACTTGTAAGCAGCAGAGGGAGCTTCAGCATCAGTGGGTGTTTCTAGCCCAACAGGGAGGTCATTTGGGAGATCAGTTACTTACTTCTCAGTAACTGAGTTGCAGTGCAGCAGTGGGCAGCACGATGCAGCATGATGAGAGGAGGTGCAGTGCGGATGCAGTGCTGGGAGAAAGGACCAGCAACAGCACAGATGCAGAGGGAGTTGTCGTACAGATGCAGCAGTGGTAGTGGCAGAACCATGGGCAGCGGTGCAGAGGATGTTGGGCAAGAAGGCCTAGCATCAACACAGGTACCGGAGCCAGATGATCAGAGTAATACTCAGTGACGAGTATTGCTAGAGCACAATGCTCGCTAAGAGGGAGTGTTGATTTGGGGTAGCATCGGATGTGCTCTAGCCACGAAATTTGGTGGAGAGGTTGGGGCACATGAGATCTCCAATACCGAGAAAGGGTTGGGCAAATTCTAAACAGATCATGAGATATTAAAATAATTAATATTTGTAACGGAGTCCCTAAGTCTAAACTTAGGGAAAATAAAATACTAATGTGTATTAATATGAATCTGTGTTAGAGTGGTCCAAAACACATGGATCAAGCCAGATCTAATCTTAGCCATTGATTAGGGACTTAATCTCGACCGTTGAGATGTCAACAGGAAACGTATAAGAGGAGGCTTGAGGGTCACTTGGAGGGAACACCAGATGATCAGTCATTTTATTCTCGAGAGCGAGGTTTGCTAAGAGAGATAGAATCAATGATCGGGAGAGCAGCTAGGGGGCATTGAGTACAGAGAAATAGAGAAGGCAGAGATTGTACCGGGAGAGCAACACAGCAGCCAAGGAGGGTAACGCAGAGCCGGCAAGGGCTCACGCAAATCCATGCAGAGGCAGCCAAGTGCTGCGCAGAGCACCAGAGGGGTTAGTGCAACTGACGCAGAGGCTCCCAGAGCTGACGCAGGGCTCCTGGGGCTGACGCAAGCCTAGAAAGGCTGACGCAAGTCCAGCATGAGACAGAGAGGGACTGACGCAGTCCAGTTTGGGCAGACACTGGGGTTGCAGAGCAATTTCGTGTTGAGGAGTTGCTGGAAGGTTTTTCCGGGGTTTCATCCAGGAGATTTCTCTCAAACTGTGAGGTATAGTTGCTAATGAAATTCTCTGTTGGGTAGGCTAGTTTTGGCACCCAAATTGTACTATGATATTGCTTAATAAGAAAACCCTCAAATAGTTGCATCGGTTTCCCCGCATTGGGGTTTTCCGAGGACATTGGTCCAAAAATAATGGTGTCATGTGGTGTGTTTGTTCTTATTTCCTTTAGTTGTTGATCTATAATATGTTGAGCATGCACTGGTGTTTATTTTCAGTATTTACTTTGTAAATAACTTGTTAAAAAAAATACCAAGTAGGTAGAAATAAGTCAGAAAAAGTGCATGAAGGGTTTCTAAACTAGGTAAACTTAGAAATTTCAACAACAGTTTGACTATCGTTGACCTTGATTTTGGAAGTGACTTGGAAGAGAGATGGACTTGGTGACTTGGTGGCAATTTGGTCTTGGTCTTGGATATCTCATTTTGATCTAATTCTATAAGACGAGTGTTGGGTTTCCCCCTTGTGGGGTTTTGCCTTGGCTTGGAGTTTAATTTTTATGTCTCTTGTCTCTTTGTGTTTCTTGAAAAACTGAACATTTGTATAATTGCTTGATGAAGAACACTTAAGAAGTAATAAGAATGCATTAAACATTCACAAGTAATTATCAAGACAGAGATATTAAGCCTAACCTCACTACACTTTTATTTCTCAACACATCCTAAAGTTAAGCATTGTGAAAACATTTATATAATAGTGACTTTGATTGGGTACTAAATATTTGAATAACTTCCTATTCAATCACCACCTTAATTTGAAATATGAATCTGATCTCTTTACAAAACCAATGTGTTTTATAGCAATTTTCAACGCAGCTGTAAAAAAACTACAAGGCATATTGAGAAGGGAATACCTTTTATGTTTTAAAAAAAATCATCATTAACAAAAAATATGAGGAAGAAAAGTTGTTATAAAGAAAATTCTCTCACATACACTTCACAAACCTTGTTGCAAATCGCAGATAGTTACACTTGAGTTTCTTACAGCTAAACTGCATTTTCTTCATGTCTAGCGGCCAATAAGAGAATGGCACTCAGCCCTTTTTTCAACTGTGCAGGCTTTTTCACAATAGGCAAGTGTAGGTGTTGTGCATAACTACTTTATAGCATAGCTTGTTATGCTTATAAACTTGATGCAACTACAAACGATTATGATGAATTCTGAAATTTTACTATTATTTTAATATCATTATTATTATTATCCCCACATATTGTCTCGTGAAAATTTTGGAGGTGCACTCTAGTCATCTCAAGGATGAATCCCCACAATTTCCCATCCCAAAAACAAGAGTAACATAATATTCTTCTATCAGATTTTAAAACTACCATAATGTACTAATATAAAATTAAAGGTGATAGTTTTATGGCACCAAAAGAACAAGGCTAATGGGCATCAGCTTAATTATGAATTTAACATCCGAAATGTAATCCAACATAGATTTCGATCATGGTGAGCTGAAAAAAATTGATTATGAGAAGCAACATGCCAGCACTTCCCAGATGATGAATATGGATCTTTTCAACAAACTCTAATAATGAATAAAAATTCACGAAGATACTACCTCACTTCACAAACTCGCCTTGTACATTAGGTTGCTTAAATAAACTGCGAGGAAAGAAAAGGCAGCTAAGCAAGAAAGTACAATAAAGAATGGGCAGATCAAGTTCAAATATAATAACCTAGGGAAATTAATTATTTAATTTAGGATCTTGATACACCATAAGATCTAAAGATTCAATTGCCATGAGTAATGTAGTATAGGTTCAATGGAATTCAAACTCAACAACATTAAGAGTCACAACACGACAAGGTAGAAACAAAGCTTGAAGCAAGTGAAATCAAGAAACTACTGGTTCTGAAATGCTCATATCTTCCTCAACCACAAAATAAGAAACTTCTTGTATTGACTATTTTCATTCTAGCTAGAGTCATACAACAGCATAGCAGCTCCAAATTTATATCACAGGAAAAAAATATTAATATAACAGCCATATGTGTCGCAAAATCATAAGAGTACAAAGTTTACTTCATAATTATGGAGTGAACAACGCCAAATGATTAAATCATATTGCACGGATATCATTTCACAATTAATTAACTGCACAAGGAAACAAACATTCTACAACATAAGAACCGAACCAAAGTCGTAAAATGAATGAGGCAGGCCTACTGATGATGGTACTTTTGTCCCTTAAGGATTGTCCATGCTCTGAAAGAACAACAAACAAAACCAAGTGTCAGACAATCAAACAATCTAATAGGAGACA
The DNA here is from genome assembly GCA_031772625.1 of Pinus tabuliformis. NCBI lineage: Eukaryota > Viridiplantae > Streptophyta > Pinopsida > Pinales > Pinaceae > Pinus > Pinus tabuliformis. Next base: position 836,550,940 of record CM062812.1, read on the forward strand.
TGGAAAAGAGGAGACATCCTCGGGCCATTAATCCAAATCAACCTATCGTCAGAAATTTAGAGATTTTGATTAGGTATAGAAGATGCAACGGGTGTGTAGATTTTGCATTCACATGGCACATTAGACATTATCGTAAAACTGTTTTTCAAATAGTTCAATTAATAAACCCACAAGTGGCAGTTTTGTAAGGTTTATGCAGACAAAAATAACAATTAAAATATTGTGCAGCAATCAAATTTATTTCAAAACTTGCTGAACAAAGAATGAGATTACAAGAACTTCTATTGGGACCGCAAATATGATTTCAGTGATGCATGGGTAAATTTTAAAATATATAGTAGTCCACATGTGAAATACATAATAATGTCTTCACCGTTTTCATATCTCTATAAAGCTACAAAATAAGAAAGATGTAAGCAATAACATGGAATTCTCAACTTAAAATGCTCAAAGAGACGTCCTCAATAGAAAACTTACCGAGACCAAGCTTTTGCATGCAATTTGGAATGTTAACAATGTGATGCAGTAGCATCTAGATGTATGTCTATTTGAAGCAGTGTAAAGAATAATTAATAGAGGGAGAGAGAGAAGTGAGAACCAGGTATGGATGTGAGAGGTGAAAGTGGTTATGCAAAAGAAACTAAATGTGCAGAGTAGTGTGTGCACGAGAAGCCAAATGGTTGTGAGCACAAAAGAAGATTAGAAGTATGGGGTAGGAAGCCAACAGATTGACGACATGGCAAGGACATCAAACCAAGAAAAGGAGTAGATGAATTGTTGTGGCCAAGCGATTGATTTTGTTGGAAGCCAATGAGTCATGAGGATGGACAATAAAGCAGTGCAGCTTGAAAGTAATTGAATTGGCCTCAAAGAGAAGAAAGTTGGTCTGCAAAGGGAGAGTTGGTTCCCATAAAAGTTGCTCTAAGTTGCCAAGGGTTGGCATCAGGAATGTTTATGGTGAAGCTAGCACAGAAAGGCTTCGAACTACAGCAAGAAGAGGGGATTCTGAAAAAAGAAGAGTGACGTTGGACTGATTGAATGCCTACAAAGGAAGAATATAAGGAAGCAATAGAAGTTATTGAAATTGAGGATCTCAACGAGGGCGAGGGCTAGGTAAACCTAAGATATTCTAGAACCCATGTATATGAACTCTGTTATCACTCTTAATGAGAATGAATAGACCATTTTGAGCATTCTATCATAATTGGTAATATATCTTTTGTGAGATTGTTTTTTGGTTCATTTATCTTTGTTGCAATTAAAGACAGTGGTGAGAATCCAAGCACATAAGGCTAAAGTGGGTCAATTTTACTTTCCCATTGTGCCACAATCCCAAATTTAAGATGAGCCTTATACAGCAAAGACGCACGTGACTAATTTAGTCTTTACCTCACAAGAGGAAAGCAGAAATAAAGAGTGGCAAAGAAATATAAATAACCAACTTTGGAATTCACAACGAGCAAGACCCATTACATCACATATATGCAAAAATTAATTTCACAAAGAAAGTTTACAAATAATAACCAACACCATGGATAGTCTCTGCAAGAAACAACGTTTCTTAAGGTCTTCTGCATAGATATTTTCCATCTTTTCATTTTAAATGTTGCACATATTCATTGCTTCATGAAAGAAATAAGTACATCATGAAACAATGATAATTACAACACATGAACAACAATAGTAATGGGAAAATCACACCCTAAAAGGCAAAAAAAGCAAGCATACGAGTATGTGCACGAAAGGGACTCAACATATTGATGGAAAAAAAAGAGGTTTGACTCTCAAAAGCAAAGTCAACTTCTGCTTAAATCTCTTCAAATTGGCTAAGCCGAGAAAGGAGCAATCCTCTTGAAAAGCAACTTTACACCAATGTTTTCATAGAAATCCAATTGCAATCAACCAAAATGTGTGCCACAAGAATTTGCAATTGTCCCTAACCATCCAAGTGTCTCCTAGAAGAGAACATTTCAACAGGAGCAAGACAATGAAAAAGAAGAGAAATTCAGCTTGATACTATGCCCAAAACATTCTAGCAAATTGACATCTCCAAAAGATATGCTAAATCAGTGATCCTTGCCACAGGGAACACAACTAGCATTTATCAAACCAGCTTTGTAAATGTTGACACCTAATCATCAGGATTGGGTGAATAAGTGAAATTAATGTAAATAAATAATAAAGAATAGGAATAGTCACCAAGAGATGAAATGAACAGTCTCTCCCTCATGTATATAATAAAGACCAACCTGAATGAATATCAACGAATTGTTTTTGAGGAGTTACTACCTGGTCTGACATGGTATCAGAGCCAGTGCCATTTTTGGCTTCTAACTGCCATTGTAACTCCCTTCTGCCATTTTTCAGTAATCTGGGTCTTCCCTCTGCTTGGTAATCAGGGTCTGCCCTCTGCCTGATAATCTCAGTAACACTTGAGCTTTTGCTGCTCTCTCCACGCTGGTATAACAGCGCTCCATTGCCAGACCTGCTCCATCTGCGATTTACCATTATTCTCTGACATGGTATTATTCTTTGCTCCGTTGAGTTTGTTTTTACATAACGCTCACCAAAAGATGGTTAGGTTTGGGTAACCATATTCATTCTTTGTCCGCTCGAATAGTCACTTTGGGTGAAAGCTTACCAAACGGGTGAAACCCTTCATCTTCCAGAGCCTTGGCACGCATGACTGAAACTGTATATTCATGCTATGTCTATCATTCAAACCTTAGTTCTCCAGGTTCTAGGTTTCTTACGCTGTTGAATACACCATACAGCGCTGTCTCACTGTCTCAGTCTCCATGCAAACGCTAATGGCCAGCATTCCATTGATATACAGTTCTGCTCCATTGATATACAGTTCTGGTATATATATGCGTTCCATTGATATATTAGTTCTGCTCCATGATATACAGTTCTGGTATATATATGCGTTCCATTGATATATTAGTTCTGCTCCATTAATACTGCTCCAGGCACGCAGTTCTGCTAACTGTGCTCAATTCCACGTTGCTCGGTGTGCTGATAAACTGAGAGCGATGGCTCATTATGTTCAATACTGTGTTGACTGGTATGTTGCAGCCTAACGGTGCTCCCTTTTGACCGTGTGCCCTTGCGCTACTGCCCATATACTGCCATCCTCCAGCGACATCACACCTATCCACTACGTTGTCCCAGAATACTACGCTGTTGGAATACTACGTTGTCTCATTCAAAAAAAACACCGATGTATTAAAACGGATGTGGATAGAGGATAGTATAGCGTTGTTGGTCTCATAACAGCTGTGGAGATGAACTCATATGGCCTACAATGTCGAAATGGTGCGCCACTTTGAACTCTGTTCACTCACGTGAAGCAGCGGAATTTTTTGAAGGGATTCATTTGATAAATCACTTACTTTTTGATGAATATCCCAAAAATATTCCTGCATCTGATCGAGCATCAGACTTTCCTAACTTTTCATCATTATTTTTGATATAGCATTTACTCCCAAATACTTTAAAATGTTTGATGCTAATGAAATGGATGATCGAGGTTGCTACGATGGTTCATGTGAGACATATCATGTTGTTTCAGAACTTGAAAACCCTTTTGAAAATCAGTTTGGTTGCTTCTGAATAAACCAGCTTGAGTTTTTGAAGTTAGTATTAATTGGAAACAAGAAACACCTTGGTGAGGTAAACTTCTTGCATTGGTGCCTTGGATTTATTTGCTGCTATTGTCAAAGGTGTATGAAGTAATGGTGGCTAATATGATGTTGATCATTGTCATGAGGCATTAGAAGATGGTGACTAAATATTTCCTTATCATTTTTTGTTGTGAACCCCTTCCCATTGATGTCAAAGGGGGAGGTAAGCATAGGTTACATGTGCACAGGGAGGATCATTGTGTTGCAATCAACGCCAAAGGGGAAGATTGATGGCATTATTGTCATTGATGGCAAAAGACTAGCAAAAGCAAGGTATGTAGCAGCAGGAGCAAGGATCAAAGGAGCAGCATAGGAAAAGGAGTTGATTGATTAATGTCGATGAATGTTGTTAATGTAATTGCAAAGGTTGAAAGTGATGTGAAGTGCAAAGGCTATGATATTAAATGTGAAGGTTGAACATTGTTAAAATGGGACATAAAATATTGAGACAAAAGTTGAAATATATATGTTTCATTGAACAAAAAATGTAGATAATACAAATCTGATTTGTCTCTTGTAATCATTATTGATTGAGTTGTTTTAGTTCAGCTCTATTTTATATTACAAATTGTTTTCAGAACTGAAAATGAAGAGACAAGTTTGTGAGCAGTTTTTGGAAGTCTAAGAGACAATGCTTCATTTCATATTCTTGCAAAGAATACAAACAGCGAATATGGCTTGCTTATAAAATATACAATGTGGAATGGAAATATAATTGTTTTTTGGAAGTGAAGTAGTCTGCATAAGAAAGTTGATGAGCAGCAACAGAAGAGGCACAAAGTTGAAAAGGAGAAGCAGTGCAGCAGTAGACTTGACAACAGAATTGTATATGAGGTAACCAACATTTGTGACTTGATGTTGTGATTGAGATATTTTTGTCTCTTTCTATGTTGTAGCTTGATAAAGAACAGGTGTAGCCTGTTGAGGTAGGAGCCTCCTATGGGTTGTAGCTTGCAAAAAAAATTGTGGAGTTGGAGCTTCCTTTGAGGTAGGAGCCTCTTGTAGGTTGGAGCCTACAAAAATCTGATGTAATAAGGAGTAGCAGCTTGCCTTCACATCACTTTCAACCTAAAATTCATGGTTTTCTCCCTTTGGGGTTTCCACTTATATCTGGTGTCTTCATGTGTTGGTTCTTGAATGTTGTGTGAATGTTTTTGAATTCTTGATAAATAAATCTGCAAATTTCTCTCTGACACCTGCAAAAGGAATTCAATAATAATAGAGCATGTACATAAACCATCCGTTGCATAAGAAGAAAATTAAGTTGAGCAAAAGTGAAGATTTTAAATTATTGATTCACTCCCCCTCTCAGTAATTTCCAATCATAAATATCAATTGGTATCAGAGCGTAGGTCACAAGTTTGATACACACCCGACTCACGTTGGGGGGAGATTGTTGGACACTGGATAAAACAACGCTCCACGTGTGTTTCGTGACAGTGAATTTTCTGAAGTATTACAGGGCCAAAAAGGTGTAGGAGAATGAACATAGTGATTGAAACCCTAGTTTGTATGATATTTTCCTTTGATTTGATACTTGACAGTTTTTACTTGACCATGGGACGCTGGCTTGGTGGAATAAAGGAGGTCACTTGTCTTGGTCTTGGGTTTTGGCTATCTCAATTTGATTTGAATCTACTAGTGGAAGAGTTTGACTGGGTTTTCCCCTTCATAGGGGTTTTTCCCTGGCTGAGTGCCTACATCTTGTGTTCTCCTGTTGTCTTTTAAGTTTTGGCAATTGTCTTGATGATAAAATATAATAACAAATAAAAAGAAGTAATAACTAATCACAAGAAATTGTCAAGTAAAAGAGAAATCAACTTAATAAGAAACCCTAATGTTGCCCTAATGGATTTCTCAACATGGTATCAAAGCTAAGGTCAATGACATAAAAGGTAGCTAGAAGATCATCGATGGTTGGAAAATAATGTCTCATGTCTAGCTCTCAAGGCAGAGATACCAAGCAGGAGGATTGAATTGAAAAATAACTCATTTCTGAGCTTGATTAGGCCGCAGACCTTGGTAATTTTGGCCTCAGTCCAGTACTTAAAAATCATGACAATTATGATGTTCTATGTTGTAACAATCACTTATTGCAAAACTTCTTTATATTGCAATATTAGATAAGCAATTGTAGATAAAACATAAATCAAACGCACAATAAAAGGCAGTCAAGAATACAATGAGATAAAGAATTTAGTTCCAGTGACCAGGGCAAAACCCACAAGGGGAAAACCCAACCAAATTCTTCTTATGTTAGAAATCAATTGTTTAGCAGAGATGTCAAAATTTCTAACTAGAAATCCTACTACAGTGATTAATATTATTTCTTCTACTTATTATCTCAGAAATAAGTTATTCACAGTGTTCTTACAGCAAATATCGAAATATATTCTACTGCAGGCTTCACAACTAAAATATCGCAGAAAGTAAATACTGGCACAAATACAATCATAATGACAGATATTTTTGGACAATCCTCCCCGAAAAAACCCAATGTGGGAAAACCGATGTAGCAGATGAGGGTTTCTTTATTATTCTTTAGCAAATTCTCATGTACAAATTACAACCAGCAAAATAGGAGTGAGAAATTTTACAGACGTTTCCTGACAAATTTCTAATCCAGGTGAAGTACTCCTCTTCCCCGGAATCCTTTTGCGACCCTCTGCGTCAAACTTCTCACACTAGCCCAACGTCTACCTGTCCACGCAAACTCTGCGTCAATTTGCCTCTGTGTTGCCTCTTTCTGCGTTACCCTATTCCTGCTCTGCGTCTTGTTGCCTTGCACTCTCAAAAGATGTTGATGCCCTCTCTTCCTTTCTCACCTGCAACTCTCCCTCTGATTCGATTTTCTCTTGCCAAACTTCGACCAGTGAGAAAATCGATCTTACTCGAGTAACTGAGTATCTGCCTCTGGTGTGTTCTCCAAGTGCCCATCAAGCCTCCTCTTATAATCTTCTCGTTGATCAATCAACGATCCAGATTAGATTCTAATCAATTGCTAGGATCATATTGACTTGATCTCTACCTTCTTCTAGAAGTTTCACCCACAGTTTAGATTAATACCCATTAATTATTTTAATTTTCTAAGTTTAGACTTAGGGTCTCATTAAAAATAATTAATTATTTTAATAAAACTGTCTCTAGGTGGAATTTCCCAAAACGATTTCTAGGTATTGGAGAATGTATCTGACTAAGCCTCCTCGCAAATTTTGAGACTTAGAGCACATTCAATGCTACCAGAAATCAACACTCCCTCTTAGCGAGGAATGTGCTCTAGCAATGCAACTTGTTGAACCATCACTCTGTTCTGTAACATCTCCCTCTGCGCTCCTGATGTCTGACATGTTGTCCACCAACCTCTGCGCAAGTGCTGCATTTGTACTGTTGCTGACCCTATCAGTGTCAACACTACATTTGTACTGCAACTCCCTCTAAATATTTTCATCCGTGTTGCTGCTGGCATTGCCACTACCAACTACCCCTGCACTACAGACTGTTGTTGCTACTGAAACGGACTTTCTACCATACCCATCTGCTCTCTGAACTGAGTGAGCTTAGCTCTTCTGAGAGCCTTTGTGAGTATATCGGCTATCTTCTCTCCTATGGGAACATATTGTAGCTATATTGCCCCATGTTGAACACAATCTCTGATAAAGTGACATCTGATATATATGTGTTTCGACCGATCATGAAATACTGGATTCTCAGAGAGTTTGATACAAGTTTGATACAACTCTGGTTATCACATTAAACCTTGGTCACTTCTATCGTTTCTCTGAACAACCTCACAAGCAATTTTCTGAGCCATATAGCTTTGCACGTAGTTGTGCTGATTGCCATATATTCTGCTTCTGCTGAGCTCAGAGCTACCGATTTCTGCTTCCTGCTGCACCAAGATATCATCCCTTATCCAACACTGAAGCAGTACCTCGAGGTACCTTTTCTGTCTACTTAACTACCTGCCCAATCTGCATTTGTGAACCCATTCAATCTAACGTCCTCACCTCGGGAGTATTTCAACCCATATCCGACTGTTCCGCACACATACCTAAGAATGTGTATAGCTGCCGCCCAATGCACCCTTTTAGGTTCCACCATGAACTGACTAAGAGTGTTGACGGCAAAGCAAATGTTCGGCTTAGTGTTGACCAAATACATGAGCAATCGAGTGAGCTACCTGTACAAGGTGGGGTCTACTCTATTGTCTCCTGATGAATCTATTTTCTTACAGTTGGTCATCATGGGAGTAGCCATGGGTCGACAATCCTGCATTCTAAATCTCTTCAGAATTTTGTAGCATATCTTCCTTGTCCAAGGAAGATCCTCCCATTCTTCTGCCAAAATTGGGACCCTAGAAAATAATGGATCAACTCCATGTCCTTCATGTCGAATTCAACTTCAAGATTCTTCTTGCAATCCTGTCTAAGCCTGGATGACCCAGTTAGGAACAAGTCATCTACATATAATACCAGAATAAGTGGCTCATTCTCTACCATCAAATAGTAGAGATTGGGATCAGCATCACTCTTGACAAATCCCAACTGCTGCAAGTAACTATCAATCCGACCATACCATGCTCTGGGTGCCTGCTTGAGCCCATACAGGGCTTTCTTTAATCTACAAACATGAGTTTTCTTCTCATGAGTTTCGAAGCCCTCAGGTTGTTCTATATACACCTCCTCTTCTATCACCTCGTTCAAGAATGTCGTCTTAACATCCATCTAGTGAATCTCCCATCCCATTTGAGTTGTTAGGGATATAACGGATCTAATAGAGGTGTATCGAGCAACTGGGGCGAAGGTCTCTTCACAGTCTATTCCTTCTTTCTGAGCACACCCCTTTGCCACGAACCTAGCCTTGTACTTCTCTATACTACCATCTGCAGCATACTTGATCTTGTAAATCCATCTTGATCCTACAACTAATCTCTCTTCTGGTCTAGGTACTACTTCCCAGACATCATTCGTCATAATAGATATGTACTCTTCTACTATGGCATCCACCCACACTTGGTGTTGAAAAGCTTCCTGAAAGCTAGAGGGTTCTTCAACCTGAGCTACCAATGTCTGGTATCTATCAAGTTGTCTACGCTGCCTTTTCTCGGCTCTAGGAGCTCCAACAAACTCCTCTGCGTCCCTCAGTGTTTGTCGTACTTCTCGGCTGGTCCTACCACTGGTGTTGGGAGGCTCAACCACCTCCTCCTCTTGATCCTATTGTTCCATCTGTTGGGAACTATCCAGATTTCCTCCTTTTGAGGAGATACTAGTACTGGTCACCGTACTCAATCCAGGTGTCTGTCCTCCCTGTCCTCCTTGCTGCCCCTGCTGCTCCTAGACTAGTGGAACATCTCCTAACTGATCCTCTGCTGGCATTTCACAAGATTTCTTGAAAGCTCTATCCTCCATGATCTTTGCATCTCGTCTTACTACAATCATCCTGCTGCTAGGAATGTAGATTTTGTATGCTTTTGAGGTCTAATTGTATCCTACGAGATACCCTTTTTCTACAGTCTGATACAGTTTACTGCGCTTCTCGTCTGGAATGTGACAGTATGCCACACTTCTGAATATCCTGAGATGACTGACTTCCGGCTTTTTCCCTGTGAAGACCCCTTCGGGCGTTTTCTTCCCCAAAGCTTTATGAGGAGTTCTATTATGGATATACATCATTGAGTTGCAAGCTTCTGCCCATAGATACTTGGGTAAATCCTAATCATACAACATAGCGTTGGTTGCCCCAACAATAGTTCTATTTTTTCATTCTGCTACTCCATTATGTTCCAGATTATATGGAGTTTTCCACTCTCTTTTGATGCCCTCCTTTGCGCAGAAATTTGCGAAGTCTTTGTCCATATATTCTCCACCATTATCTAAACGCAATACCTTTATCTTTTTTCCAGGTCTTCCTAGAGTGATCATCAATAAAAGTGATGAAGTATTCGCCACCATTAAGAGCTCTTGTCGACATAGGACCATAGATATCTGAGTGTATCAATCCCAATACACATTCTGCTCTATTGTTGCTTCTGGAAAAAGTTTGCTTTAACATACTTCCCCAGTACCCATCCTCGGCATAAGTCATCATGCTTACTATTAAGGGTTGGTACTCCTTTAACAGTCTCTCTGAGCATCTTGAGTGCTCCATGGTGTAAGTGTCCCATTTGCCTGTGCCATAATTCATTTCGCTCCTTCTCACCATTATAGTTGTTGCTTATCAGTGCCATTGGTGACTCAAGTTGCAATATATACAACTTGTTGCATCGAATCCCAATTTTCCTTTTCTTCTTCCAGCTTGGATGCTTGACGTATACTTTCTTTCCCATGAAGTATAGATCGTATCCCTTGTTCTGTAACTGGGACACTGAAATCAAGTTCATTCCTAATCCTGGCACATGCAGAACATTGGTGGCTCGGATGTTGGTCCCTGCTTCCGTCTAAAATGCTATGGTGCCTCTCCCTACTGGAGTACATTTCGTTTTGTTTCCCATAGTGATTTGGAAGTCCATTTGTTCTTTTTGATAGCTTGAAAAATGTTTCGTACTCCAGTCATATGAGCTGAAGCCCCGCTATCAATGTACCAAACATTTGCTGACGTTGAATTTGCTAGGTATGCAAATTCTTCATCTAATTTGGTATATAACTCTGAGACACTTTGAGTATCCATATTGTGCCAATTTTCGATGCTATCTTGTCCCAGCAACTATTGTAGGAAAAACTGCGTCCCACCTGAGACAATCCCTCTCGCTGAATCTTCTGCTGCATTGTTCCTTCTACCACTGACAAATTTATTAGAAAGACTTACCTCTTTATCGACTCACTCAGAAAGAGCTTTCCCATGAAATCTAATCCTCTTGGCTTTGAACTACGCAAGCCCCTTGGAGATTCGAATTACTGCCCCTACAGGAATTTCGAATTCCTTTCTTCCTTCAACGCTGGGTCTTCAGGCTTCTTCCTTCTGCTTTCCCTCAGCTCCAATACCATGTAAAAATTTCCAAATAGAAATCCTACTCCAGTGATTAATATTATTTCTTCTACTTATTATCTCATAAATAAGTTATTCACAGTGTTCTTACAACAAATATCGAAATATATTCTACTATAGGCTTCACAATTAAAATATTGCAGAAAGTAAATACTGGCACAAATACAATCACAATGACACAGATATTTTTGGACAATCATCCCCGAAAAAACCCAATGTCTTGCTGCCTTGCACTCTCGAAAAATGTTGATGCCCTCTCTTCCTTTCTCACCTGCAACTCTCCCTCTAATTAGATTTTCTCTTTTCGAACTTCAACCAATTAGAAAATCGATCTTACTCGGGTAACTGAATATCTGCCTCTGATGTGTTCCCCAAGTGCCCATCAAGCCTCCTCTTATAATCTTCTCATTGATCAATCAACGGCCCAGATTAGATTCTAATCAATGGCTAGGATCATATTGACTTGATCTCTGCCTTCTTCTAGAAGTTTCACCCACAGTTTAGATTAATACCCATTAATTATTTTAATTTCTTAAGTTTAGACTTAGGGTCTCGTTAAAAATAATTAAATATTTTAATAAAACTGTCTCCGGGTGGAATTTCCCAAAACGATTTCTGGGTAATGGAGAATATATGTGTCTAACCCTCCCTGCTAATTTTGAGACTTAGAGCACATTCGATGCTACTAGAAATCAATACTTTGTTTTAGCGAGGAATGTGCTCTATCAATGCAACCTACTGAAGCATCACTCTGTTTTGTAACATCTCCCTCTGCGTTGTTGATGTCTGACATGTTGTCCACCAACCTCTGCGCAAGCGCTGCATATGTATTGTTGTTGACCCTGTCACTATCAACACTCCATCCGTACTGCAACTCCCTCTGAATTTCTTCATCCATGCTATTGTTAGCACTGCCACTGCCAATTGCCCCTGCACTACAAACTGTTGTTGCTATTGAAACGGATTTTCTACCATACCCATCTGCTCTCTGAACTGAGTGAGCTTAGCTCTTCCAGGAGCCTTTGTGAGTATATCGGCGACCTACTCTCCTGTGGGGGCATACTGTAGCAGTATTGCCCCACGTTGAACACAGTCTTTGATAAAGTGACATCTGATATCTGTGAGTTTCGACCGATCATGAAATATTGGATTCTATGAGAGTTTGATACAAATCTAGTTATCACAGTAAACCATGGTTGCTTCCATCCTTTTTCTGAACAAGCTCACAAGCAATTTTCTGAGCCATATAGCTTCGCACGTAGCTGTGCTGGTTGCAATATATTTTGCTTATGTCGAGCTCAGAGCTACCGATTTCTACTTCCTGCAGCACCAAGATGTCATCACTAATCCAACACTGAAGCAATACTCGGAGGTACTTTTCAATCTACTGAACTACCTACCCAATCTGCATCTGTGAACCCATTCAATCTAACATCCTCCCATCGAGAGTATTTCAACCCATATCCGACTGTTCCGCGCACATACCTAAGAATGGGTCTAGCTACCGCCCAATGCACCCTTTTTGCTTCCACCATGAACTGACTAAGAGTGTTGATGGCAAAGCAAATGTCCCACCTAGTGTTGACCAAATACATGAGCGACCCAATGAGCTCCCTGTACAAGGTGGGATCTACTTCCTTGTCTCCTGATGCATCTATTTTCTTCCAGTTGGTGATCATGGGAGTAGCCATGGGTCGACAATCTTGCATTCTGAATCTCTTCAGAATTTTTGTAGCATATCTTCCTTGTCCAAGGAAGATCTCCCCATTCTTCTGCCAAACTTCCAACCCTAGAAAATAATGCATCAACCCCATGTCCTTCATGTCGAATTCAGCTTCAAGATTCTTCTTGCAATCCTGTATGAGCCTGGATGACCCAGTTAGGAACAAGTCATCTACATATAATACCAGAATAAGTGGCTCATTCTCTACCATCAAATAGTAGAGATTGGGATCAGCATCACTCTTGACAAATCCCAACTGCTACAAGTAACTATCAATCCGACCATACCATGCTCTAGGTGCCTGCTTGAGCCCATACAGGGCTTTCTTTAATCTGCAAACATGAGTTCTCTTCTCATCAGTCTCGAAGCCCTCGGGCTGTTCTATATACACCTCCTCTTCTATCACCTCATTCAAGAATGTCGTCTTGACATCCATTTGGTGAATCTCCCATCCCATTTGAGCTGTTAGGGATATAACAGATCTGATAGAGGTGTATCAAGCAACTGGGGCGAAGGTCTATTCATAGTCTATTCCTTCTTTCTGAGCATACCCCTTTGCCACGAACCTAGCTTTGTACTTCTATATACTGCCATATGTAGCATACTTGATCTTGTAGATCCATCATGATCCAACAATTGATCTCCCTTCTGGACTAGGTACTACTTCCCAAACATCATTCGTCATGATAAGAGTTCTACTCTTCTGCCATGGCATCCACCCACACTTGGTGTTGAACAGCGTCCTGAAAGCTAGAGTGTTCTTCAACTTGAGCTACCAATGCCTGGTATCTGTCAAGTTGTCTACGATGCCTTTTTTCGTATCTAGGAGCTCCAACAAACTCCTCTGCATCCCTCAGTGTTTGTTGTACTTCTCTGCTGGCCCTACCACTAGTGCCAGGATGCTCAGCCACCTCCTCCTCCTGATCTTGTTGTTCCATCTGTTGAGAACTATCTGAATTTCCTCCTTCTAAAGAGATACTGGTACTAGTCACCGTACTCGATCTAGGTGTTTATCCTCCTCCCTGTCCTCCTTGCTGCTCCTGGACTAGTGGAACATCTCCTGACTGATCCTCTGCTGGCATTTAACGAGATTTCCTGAAAGCTTTATCCTCCATGAACTTTTCATCCCGTCTTACTACAATCTTCCTGCTACTAGGAGTGTAGATTTTGCATGTTTTTGAGGTCTTGTTGTATCCTACAAGATACCCTTTTTCTGCAATCTGATCCAGTTTACTACGCTTCTCGTCTGGAATGTGACAGTATGCCACGCTTTCAAATATCCTGAGATGGCTGACTTCCGGCTTTTTCCCTGTGAAGACCCCTTCGGGCGTTTCTTCCCCAATGCTTTATGAGTTCTATTCTAGATATACACCGTTGTGTTGCAAGCTTCTGCCCATAGATACTTGGGTAGATAATCATACAACATAGCTTTGACTGCCCCAACAATAGTTCTATTTTTTCGTTCTGCTACTCTATTCTGTTTCGGATTATATGAGTCTGTCCCCTCTCTTTTGATACCCTCCTTTGCACAGAAATCTGTGAAGTCTCTCTCCGTATATTCTCCACCATTATTTGAACGCAATACCTTTATCTTTTTTCCTGTCATATTTTCAACGAGAGCCTTAAAATCTCTAAATCGATCAAAGACCTCATCCTTGGTCTTTAGGAAATAGATCTGGGTCTTCCTAGAGTGATCATCAAATGACGAAGTATTCGCCACCACTAAGAGCTCTTGTGGACATAGGACTGCAAATATCTGAGTGTATCAATCCCAATACACATTCTACTCTATTGTTGCTTCTGAAAAAATTTGCTTTAGCGTACTTCCCTAGTACGCATCCTTGGCATAAGTCATCATGCTTATTACTAAGGGTCGGTACTCCTGTAACAGTCTCTCTGAGCATCCTAAGTGCTCCATGGTATAAGTGTCCCATTCGCCTATGCCATAATTCATTTCGCTCCTTCTCACCATTATAGTTGTTGCCTATCAGTGCCATTAGTGACTCAACCTGCAATCTATACAACTTGTTGCTTCGAATCCCAATTTGCCTTTTCTTCTTCCAGCTTGGATGCTTGACATATACTTTCTTTCCCATGAAGTATACATCGTATCCCTTGTCCTGTAACTGGGGCACTGAAATCAAGTTCATTCCTAATACTGGCGCATGCAGAACATTGGTGGCTCGGATGTTGGTCCCTGCTTCCGTCTAAAATGCTATGGTGCCTCTCCCTACTAGAGTACATTTCGTTCTGTTTCCCATAGTGATAAGTCCATTTGTTCTTCTTGATAGCTCGAGAAATGTTCTCGTACTCCACTCTTATGCACTGAAGCCCCGCTATCAATGCACCAAACATCTGCTGACGCTAAATTTGTTAGGCATGTGAATTCTTCATCTAATCTGGTAGATAACTCTGAGACACTTTGAGTATCCATATTGTGCCAATTTCCGATGCTATCTTGTCCCAACAACTGCTGCAGGAAAAAATGTGTCCCACCTGAGACAACCACTCTCGTTAAATCTTCTGTTGTGTTGTTCCTTCTACCACTGACAAATTTCGATCGGAAAGACTTACCTCTCTATCGACTCACTCAGAGAGATTTTTCCCACGAAATTTAATCCTCTTGGCTTTGAATTGCGAAAGCCCCTTGGAGATTCGAATCACTGCCCCTGCAGGAATTTCGAATTCCTTTCTTCCTTCAACATTAGGTCTTCAGGCTTCTTCCTTCTACTTTCCCTTAGCTCTGATACCATGTAAAAATTTCTAAATAGAAATCCTACTCTAGTGATTGATATTATTTCTTCTACTTATTATCTCATAAATAAGTTATTCACAGTGTTCTTACAACAAATATCGAAATATATTCTATTGTAGGCTTCACAATTAACATATTGCAGAAAGTAAATACTGGCACAAGTACAATCACAATAACACAGATATTTTTGGACAATCTTCCCCGGAAAAACCCAATGTGGTAAAACCGGTGCAGCAGATGAGGGTTTCTTTATTATTCTTCAGCAAATTCTCATGTACAAATTACAACCAGCAAAACAGGAGTGAGAAATTTCACAGGCATTTCCTGACAAATTTATGATCCATGTGAAGTACTCCTCTTCTCTGGATCCTTTTGCGTCCATCTACATCAAACTTCTCACACTAGCCCAGCGTCGAGCTGCCCACATAGGGTCTGCATCAATCTGCCTCTTTCTGTGTCACCCTGTTCTTGCTATGCGTCTTGCTGCCTTGCACTCTCAAAAAATGTTGATGCCCTCTCTTCCTTTCTCACCTACAACTCTCCCTCTGATTCGATTTTCTCTTGCTAAACTTCGACCAGTGAGAAAATCAATCTTACTCGGGTAACTAAGTATCTACCTCTGGTGTGTTCCCCAAGTGCCCATCAAGCCTTCTCATACAATCTTCTCGTTGATCAATCAACGACCTAGATTAGATTATAATCAATGGCTAAGATCATATTGACTTGATCTTCGCCTTCTTCTAGAAGTTTCACCCACAGTTTAAACATATCCATTAATTATTTTAATTTCCTAAGTTTAGACTTAGGGTCTCATTAAAAATAATTATTTTAATAAAACTGTCTCTGGGTAGAATTTCCCAAAACGATTTCTGGGTATTGGAGAATGTATGTGTCTGCCTCCCTGCAAATTTTGAGACTTAGAGCACATCCTATGCTACCAGAAATCAACAAGAGATACAGATTACAATGAGAGATCAAGAGAATGAGTAAGTTCACCCAAATTTGAACAAATTGTAGGATGAAAATCACTAGTAGGAGCAGCAGATGCACACACTGAATCAACCTTCCCTTCAACTGAATCAACACTAAAACACTGAAGCATTGAATCAACCTTGGCTTACCAAGTTCTGCTCTTACTCTCCAAGTCTCTCTCTCACAATCTTCTTCAACTCTCTCCAACTTTTTCTCAATTTCGAATTCTTCTTTCACAATGCACAAGTAGTGAGGGGAGAAAGAATGAGGCACATATATATAGGAGGAGCAACGAATCCATGCCATAAAGGAAGAGTAACTTGCATGCCAAGAGGAGTGTAACTCGTGCTCATTTAGGAAATGTAACTCATGCCATTAAGGAGGTACGCATGTCTTTCTAACTTATGCTTTTAAGAGAGAGTGTAACATGTGCATTAAAGAGTGCGTAAGAGGAATCTTTTATGACATGCTTTTATTGAGTGTAAGAGAGTGTAAGAGACTTTCATGACGAGCTTTTATTGAGTGTAAAAGAGTGTACAGGAATCTTTTATGACGAGCATTTATTGAGTGTAAGAGAGTGTAAAAGCATTAATGAGAGTGTAAGAGGAATATGCCAAGCCAATAATGAGAGTGTAAGAGAACATTATTGAGAGCCATGATTGACTGACTTGAATTTCCTTTTAATAATAATAGTAATATCATAAAGAGTACAATAATAATAATAATAATAATAATGATGATGATAAGATATTAAGTCGAGATTGAACTATTAGGATTGATTGATGATAAGTTAAGTGGTTTTCCATCAACTATACTTGATTACCAATTGATGCAAGGTGATTTACTATATCATGCTTGAGATGCTAGACATGAATTTCTATTTTTAGAAACTCAATACAATGTTGGATGGTGTTGTCATTGATGTCAACACCTAGAGTTGACTGGGTTTGACTTTGACTAAAAGCACTAGTCATTGATGTCAAATTGTAATGAACGCTTCTTAGAATTGTCGGATTGCATCAAGTCGGCAGCTACACTATTGCATGGTTGAAAAACCAAGTCCTAGGGTTTGGGTTCCCTGGACTGTGGATGTACCCCGACTTTGTCAAGTGTTTTTGAAGTGTCAAAACATTGAGTTTGACTTGCAAACCATATCATCAGATACTCCTCGTCGAGGTCTTTCCAGTGGTATGTGTTATGCTACATAAGTCTTCCTAGTTTGAAGTTGGAGACCCTAGTGTTTTGGCTAAAACCCCAAAGGATGGTGACTTGAAAAACTCTCATTAGTTATGGGCAATCAGCAATTTGGTATGAGGATCCCTTGTCATATTTTGAGGAGAGATCATACTTAAAATAGGCATCATACCCTCATGAAACATTCGTTACACCCCTAAGACTAAAACCCCTCTTCATTAGGTTGGCTTAGGAAATAAGGTAACTAATTATTAGTGATTATCAAATCAATTAACAATTTTTAAAGATGTCTAAGGCCCTAGAAAAGTATTCCAACGTTTACCCTAAAAGCCCCTCTAAACACTATAAAAAGAAACCGATCCTAACCTCCTGTTGTCGCACAAAATGTCTAGGCATCGCAACAATGGCTAAGATCGAGGTTTGTCACCCTGATCCCCAATCTCTCCATTTAAGTTGTCTCCCAATAGCAGACTAAGGGAGGTAGACCCTACGGAAATGGAATGAAGGAGAACTAGTTGGGAACCAACCAGTTCAGGAGACATAGTTAAGCAACCAAGTACTTGTTTTAGATTTAGCAAGACTTATAAGATTCGATTAGATTTAGACGATTGATACCAGTGCCTTATGGAGTCAACTATCTTGCTAGCAAATATAGAACAAAGTAATTGATGAACAACTGCTACTTGGATGAATAACGATCTTATATGAAATGCAGATCCTAAAACTAATGTGAGATGCAGGAATCTTGGTTAATTTTAGTTAAATACCTATCTAAGTTTTAACCCCTCAATCCTTTCTATATTGAGCCTGATTCTGTAGTAAGTGGTAGAGAGAAAATAAGGTGAAGCACACTAAGGTGTGATTAACAATACCTCTCCTGAAAATCTAACATACCTAGTGCCTCTGGCGTTGCAGAAAGTTGTGACTTTGACAACTGCAAGGTCGCCGTTTTAAGTACTATTAAAATCGGGCTTCTCAAGCAAAGATGGATGGGTACCTATCTTTCTATTGACCATGCTTATGTTTGGAAATAAATTTTAATTATGCAAGACTAACTTAATATGCAAATGCACGAGATGATTAGAAGATGGAGCGAGACGAAGCTACATGAGATCTAAGATTTAAGAATGTTTACACCAAAATGTATTTCTGAATTGATAGATTAAAGCCCAAATTTGATTTGCAGAAATATAACTTTATAAAACAAGGAGCATTTAAAACATTCGATTCAGTCTTTTATGGAAGCCAAATTATGCAAAACCACATTTGATGAGTTCCTAATTATTGGTGAGCCATGTTGGGATGATAAACCATTGGCTTTAGAACATCCATCCCAGATAGAAAGGAAAATTGAGACTGTGCAGATTGCTGATAAATCTATTCCCTTGACGAAAGGTCTGTACCCAAAGTTTGAAAAGGATCTAGTGTTGAACGAAGAGATTGAAGGATGCGAAAATTTTCTACAGAGGAATACAAGGTCATATATTGTGTGGTTCAGGGATAATCCAGTCTATGATCATTGTGAAGGATTTATACACCTATGTTCAAGCAATGATAATATCTATGAGAACCAGTCCAAGGGAGATTTTGAGCGGGACAGTGCTGCCACCAAACAGGAATATGCTATCACGAAGAGCAGTCTACTCCAGACCTTATTAGCAGATCACCTGTGATAAATGTGTGTGTTTTTGTAAAGTTTTCAGATTAAAATTTGATGTTTCTTTTCTGCCCCGAGCTGCAAGTAAGCACAATGAAGATGTCAATAGAAAATTGTCCTCAGTCCAGCCTTGGATACTGGCAGCCAGCTCAAAGCTTTATTCCTTATGTAGAGAATAAGCCAAATCAAGAATCCCAAGTAAAAGGTGCATTAGAGTTTCAAGCCTACATTGTTCTTCATGTGGAAACGTTGATGAGGTTATTGAAGCTGAAAGCCTGCTTTTATACTGTAGACACCTATCTGGAACATTCATTGAATCACATGTTCCTGTTTTGCAACAATTCCAACAGTTGGTAGAATTTCAAAAATCAACCAAGGCCCTTATAGAGGTTGGGAATGATAAAAACCAAATTACCAATGTATTGAGGTCACTATACTTGCAGGGATTCATAGAGACCACACGGCCCTCATGGATTGTTTACAAAACAAAAGACCGGCAGGCTGGATGGATTTCTTGGTAAGGAGCCTTATGACTATGACAGTGAGACCCAGGAATCCAATGATTACAGCTTATATTTTCTTCGATATGGGCTTCACAGATGGCAGAAAAAAGCTGATCCTCGATATTGTAAGGGGCCAGAAAGAAGCTTCAAGCTACAAATGTCGATTCAATGTGACATTATTTTACCTGATGGTCAAACACAGAGGCAAAGGGCACTGCACAGAGGAAATTTTGATGTGGCTGCACTGGATCACAGATTTCAATTTAGCAGCTCCATCTTTCACATATGGAACTAGGCAGATGATTATTACATAGGTGTGGCCGTCAATTATGTTCATCCTGCTGGTTTTATGTGCTGGAATCTTCTACCAAATCTAGTTCAATAAAGACTTCATAATAGGTCAGTTATGTCATTGAAGAAGGAGAGTGAATGAGATGCTATCTATCATCTTCATATTGTTTCTATCTTCAAAAGATTGCATGGTGTATTTAAAATTTAAATAAATTATCTCCTTATTGTATTAGAATGTGCACAAGTAGAGCACCCAGTAAGGGCCTACAAATCTGTTAATTTCCATCCATCTAATCTCACATTCATATGTAAACTATTGCATTACTAGTTTCCAGCTTAATTAGAAACCCTAAGGACTCCATATGGCTAACTGGATTTTTGGCACTAGTCACGCACCCCTAACCACCCTAAAAATAAACCTAATAAAACATTTAATTTTCTGTTTTACTAAGGCAAATCTTGATTAAATCTTTCAACCTTTATCGCATAAGCTGTAGTAATCCTAACCAATGTTGCGAACATCGGCATCAGGATAAAATCAGCAAGGGTTCGAAAAACCAAAAAATTGTAAAAATCGGGAAAATATCAGTAAAAAATCAGCAAACATTGGCCAAATTAAGATACCATAAAAATATCTTTAAAAATCGGCAAACATCGGCTAGGACAAAAAATCGTGATTTTAAGATAAAATCAGGATGTTATCAAGACGTTCGCAACACTGATCCTAACCCTAGGGATAACCCCCTTCTGCTGGAGGAGTTCCAGCCTTCAGTCAGAAGAAGTGTTATTGTGGTGAGAGTGATAGCCCTCTAGATTTACCCTTCAGTTTGCACCTGCCATTGGGACTTTGTAGCTTAAGTGCACGTTCAATTGATAACACAACTAATTTTAGAACATTCTCAACGTAAACCACAAAATTCTTAGTTGTGCCTTAGCAACCTCAATGCTTACACAACAGAAATGAATGAGACAAAAAATACTCACAATATCTTATACAGTGTTGTTTTAGACTAGCATTGCATCCATTAATAATTAAACACGAGATGATTTATAATGAAGGCATGAAATATGTCACATATGCTAAAATTAGACTATCAACAAACCTGTATAATTGCTCAATCAGCACAATGAGCGCAATCTGATGGTTTAAAACCATGGAGGAAAGTCTAATAGTGACATCAGCACGCATCCTCAGTTGCTGGCCATGACCATAAGGACCTCCTATGCAAAACACAATAGCTGAAGCACCCTGTAAACATATTAATTTCCTAGCCTGAGATGGACAAACATAAGGGGATAATATATCACTGCAATTATCAGTGTCAATTGCAAATTAAAAATTATTTTAAAATATCATAGGATTAATATATTAAATTCAAAGAAAAAAATGAGATAGTAAAGAAGAAACCATACTGTTGTGCCTGTGTCCCCTATTAAATTAGCCAGCTGCTCGGAGGTAACATCTTTCCCATTTTCATCTAAAAGAACAACCTGGGGTGATTTAGATTTAAAATTCAGTGAATATTGTTTAAAGCCAAGATGTACCTCAACCTCCCAATACCAAGTCCATGACATACTGCATTGCAAGATTAAAAAACCTTTGAATCATAATAATGGAGAATCATCTGTGAACCCCTACTCAATGGCAGTGTAGATAAATGTATTTGAACAGAATAATCTGGCAGGTAAAACAATGGTGCTTGGTTGAATGTCAAAATTCAGAATGACGTATGAACTTTTTCACCTCAACAGCTTAGAAGCTCTACAACTATACCCAATCTTTTGGCATAATATGCTGCATAGCTTTGATATCTTCTCCTTTAATTTGTGCTTTCACATCGCTGTTCCAACAACAACGCCATTGCTCAAAGTAAATAAATCTGAATCTAGCATATTCTGGAATTCAAGATAAATATATGCTAACATGCAAATGCCCTGAGACAGATAATGTCATAAGCTCTTCAGCATGTGAATTTGAGCATACCCAGTTTTCTTTGGATTTGATCTAACTTGTATATCCTCAACACTACAGTATCGTCGAAGCTTTTCAACATACTCTTGAAACACCATTTGCACACCAGTAGATCTGTTTTTCCCAACTGTTAGCAATTTGAAAGGAAGCACCCTCTGCATCATGAAAGAATTATATAGTCAAAATTTTGCAGCTCAAAGTTCATTTGTGAAAGACACGTGAGTAGCCTATGGTGTTAAAGATGATAGTTCGAAACTTTGCACAAACCAAATATCTAACAAAAGCTGATTCACTCTTACCAAGTCCAATTAAACCCTTACTATAGGCACCTCCCTTTTAAATTCCATAATATTTCATCTTCAACAAGACTATTAAATACGCCCACGGGGCGTAGAATAGACGGTGATAGGGTGTACTGTCAAGTCATTTTGTGATGTGAAGGTCACTGGTTCGAAACTCCTTGGGCAAAAATCAAAACATGTTAAGGGCTGGTGTGGCCTAGGCCAGGTGCGATCCCTGGTTGATTTTGATGGCTTAGATGCCCCTGGGTCGCGGTTTCTCAAGCCACAGGTCAAGCCTGATGTAATCTTTGGAGAACTCAGACAACTTGACAAACAAAAAAACCAACACTATTAAATAAATATCATCATACAGAAAGTTCAGGACAAAAAATATGCCACTAAGTTCAAATAACTCGTTACTAGAATATCTATGGTGTGCAGCAATTCAGATCTGCATTTTCAGGGTTTTATAAAATGGAGCCATTCACATCTGTATTTTCAGTGTTTTTATAAATTGGATTTCACTCGCGACAAAAATATTCAGTACTGAGTCCACTATGAGTTTTCTCTAAGGTTGATAAGCCAGAACTAGAGAGCTTCTACGAATTAGCAAGACTCATTGCATATAAAAAATGATCACCATCCTCTCACTCTGCCTTCCCCAAAGGATAAAAATCACAAAACACCAGTTGGGAGAAAGCATTCCAAACAGGCAATGTAGATGACACAAGCAAAACTCAAAGATGATACATAAAAGTTACTAAAAGCACTCCTGTTTTCCTTAGGCTTTACGACAAGCACTTTTCTCTTTCTTAGCGTTGAAGCCCATTAAGAAAAAGTCCCCAATACCCAGACTACCATATTAGTGCCACTACACTTTAACTTCACTAATCTTAGAGGTTCACTCCTTGGCTTGCTAGCTTATCCATTTCCCCATTTTAGGTTCAACTTACATGAAACAATTCTTGGTTAAAAGAGAAATTGAATGCCTAGTCACATACTCTCATAAATTTAGCAGAAGTGTCTTCAGACACATAATTTTATTGATAGGAGAAAACACTTGCATAAATGGTGAGAGGCATACCATATGTATAACCTCTCTAGTTTCATCTCAACATGCCATGTGTCCTTGATCAACAACTCAAGGATGACCACTACAACAAGGATGTGACAAGGGCTATCTATCTTCTAGGGAATACAACACTTAGAATAGATTTATTTCTAGGAAATATACATATCTAGAATAACTTTATTGTTCTAGGAAAACTACATAGCTAATAAACTTTAGGATTATGAGGTTAACATTGTTAGAAAATCTGAAAGGCAGAAAGATTTTCTTATACTTGATAATTACTTGCGATGTTCTTGACTTCTTATTAGGTTTCTTTATATCTTCTTTCTTTTAGTTCATCAAGCAATTACCAAAACAAAAGCACATAAAACAATGGACACCAAATATAGGCTCACGGCTAGGGAAAAACCCCTCTCTAGGGGAAAACCCAGTCAGTAATTCTTCCTTCAATAGTTTTCCAGAGATATTCCAAGACTCTAGACCTTGACACAACTTTTCCTCCACACCAAGTCAGCCTTCCTCTTCTCTTGCAGATGATCCTACTTGACCTGGCAGCAGTAGCAACACTTTCTTCAACCTAGCAACTTCAACCTTGCTTTGGAGACTTCGATCTTCACTGAAAGACTTCGATCTTCACATAGGAACTTTGATTTTGGCCCAATACAACTTCCTAAGGCAGCAGCACCCAGCACCAACAACTTCGACCTATACTTTGATCTGGCAACAGCGACATATGGCAACTGGCTACGGCATCAACAAGAGAACTTCGATCTTCAAAACCAGGGCACAATTAGAGAGAGATAGATGCACCAAAATTTCGATCTTCTTCCTTTCCTTCTCCTAGACCAAACTCGCACTTCCTTTTCTTCCTTCTTCTATTTCGCACTTTTTCCAGCTTCAAGGAGATATCAAACTTGCTTGTGAGTGTGTGTTTCAAATGGAAATCGAACTGCTTCATTTATAGTCCTTTGGTGAGGTCGAATAGCCCTCTTTGAGGCCGACTTGATCATCTTAAGGCCGACTTGGTATGGAGGCAACATAATTCATATTTGACTCAATACTTAACCTTTATACATGATTCAAAAGCCCAAGAAGGGTCTCTTTAAAAGTACAATGACTCTATTAACTAAGAACAAATCCTAGAAGTCTTCAATGGGGACTTTGATCTAAAACATGATGACCCAAGCATAAAATCCATGCTTTAATAAGTCATGATAATAACAATAATAATTATTTTCTTTATTCTTTTGACAAGTACATTACATGATGGCTCAAATACATTTAATGAAGACCGAACCTAGTTACATTTTCCAACAAACATTCCCCAATTTAATCCTAAAGTTTATTTCCACGAATGCCAAGTTCTTCTCTAAACTTTTTGAATTTTATTTTTCCTAATGGCTTAGTAAAAATGTCTAAAGTTTGATCTTCATATGGACAACATTTTGGCTTGATGATGTTGTTGTTGATGTGTTCTAAATTCTAATGAAGTGAAACTTGGAGTCTACATGCCTGGTCTTATTATGAAATATTGGATTCTCGGCCATTTTTATTGATCACTGATTATCGATGAATAATGTAGTTGGTGTTTTCTAAATAGCACCAAGATCCTGCAAAATTCCGTGTAACCAAACAACTCACATGTTGCTTCCCAAGCTGAAATGTATTTTGTCTTTGATAAAGAACTTGCCACTATTTCCAACATTTTACAACTCCAACAAATTGTTGTAGAAACCATTTCATTAAATAACCTGATGTTGATGTTCTATCATCATTATCACCTGCAAAGTCTGTATTTGAATATGCAACAAGTGTAAAAAATATGCATTCGGATATGCAACATGTGTAAAGTTGTTGTTCTTCTTATAGATAATCCCAGAATCGTTTGTTCCCTGTATGTACTTAAGGACCCTTTTTGTAGCTTTCCAGTGACTTTCTCTAGGTTCCTACATGAATCTGGAAAGAATGCTAACTGCATATGACAAATTTGGACAAGTGGTTCTCAAGTAAATGAGTCTTTCAATCAACTATCTATAGTCTGTACTGTTTACCAATTCCCCCCCTTCAAATTATGGAAAAAAAAATGTTTTGCTCCATGTGAGTAAGAGAGTTTACAGTCTTCAATATCAAACTTTTTCAACAATTCTATAGCATACTTGGTTTCACTAAAGAAGATTTGATTATGTTACTGTGAAACTTCTGCTCCAAGATAGTAACAAAGTGGCCCCAAGTTTGTCATTTTGAATCATTTTTTAAGTTCATGTTTCACCTTCTTGATGTGATCTTCGCAATTGCCTATAAATTATATTGATTAAGTCACTGACATAAAGAAAAATGATAACCAAGTTTTGACCTTTCATCCTAAAATATACAATATCATCAAACTCGCTGCGATGAAAACCAATAAGCTTGAGGTATTCATCCATTTTGGCATACCATGCTCTAGGTGCCTATTTCAAGGCATATAAAGTTTTGATGAGTTTACAGACTTAAGCTCCTACCCTTCAAATTCAATTCCGGGGGTTGAGTCATATAGACTTCTTTCAAATCACCATTAAGAAAAGCACTTTTTACATCCATTTGATGGAGTGTCCAACCATATTGAGCAGCCAAATTTATCACCATCTTGATTGTGTTCCACTTTGATGTTGGGGAAAACATTTCTTCATAGTCAATACCTTCTTTTTGTGCAAAGCCTTTAGAGACAATTCTTGCTTTGAACTTATCCACTTCACCATTTGCTTTATACTTAATTTGGTAAACCCATTTGCAGCCAATGGATTTAACATTTGTTGGACAATCAACAAGTTTCCATGCTCCATTTGCAATTGTTGAATCATATTCATCCACAATGGCTTGTTTCCATCCTTTATGCTTCATTTCTTTTGCAAACATTGTCGATCCAATGGAATCATGAGTGACTAAAGCAAAAGTCGATTGAGTTGAACTTCTAGTCCCTATTTTGTTTTGTTCATCTTCATGAACATCTTTTATTAGCTATGTGAATTGTTACCCACCAAAATGGGTAACCCCACAGGAGAAAAATTCCTCCTATCATGGACAACTAGCCTGCCAACAGCCCTACACATTGCTCAGTGATGATGATATGCCACATTCCTCTTGTTGTCGCTCAAATTGTATAGGCAAGATGCGACCACAATCAGGGCAGGGGTTGTCACTCTGATCCCCGACCTTTTTGTTTAATTGTCTCCCTATAGCAGCCTAGGGGGGGTAGTCCCTATGAAATGTGAAGACGAAGAAACCCATCGGCAATCGACAAGTCCAGGAGACACAATTGAATGGACTAGCAATTTGGTTAATTTAGCAAGTTCGATGATTTGATTAGATTACTTAAAATATCAATGCCTTAAATGGAGTCAAAATACTTGCTTTATGTGAAATATCTACCAAGCCACTGGATGAACAGTTGTTGCCTTAAGATGTTTCACTATCCTATATGAAATGCAAGATCTTGGTTTATTTTATATTAAATGCCTAACTAGGTGAATCCTTTCCCTTAGTTATTTTGAAACTGGTCTCCAGAGTAGGCTGTGGAGAGAAGCCCAGGGAAAGATAGCAATGGCTATATTAATGATACCTCCCCTGGAAATCGAACCACCTAATGCCTCCAGAGTTGCAAAGATTATGGCTCTGACGACTACAAGGTCACCGTGTTAAGTTTTGACCACTAAAGAGGGTCTAGACTTCGCACGGTAGATGAAAAAGGTGGTCCTAAAAGTCTTTTAACCAAGCTTATGCTTGGAGGTGAATTAATTAATGCAAGACTAAACCTAAGATGTAGATGCAAGATGAAAGATTACTTTAGCGAGATAGTTAAATGTTTTAAGCACTTAAATTAGAACGATATTCTATTTAGAACAATGTGAATGAAGTACTTCATCAATGTATAATGTCAATCTCCACTAAAAGATAGATGCTTAATGAAACAAGATAAAAGGGGCCAAGGATGCCAATAGACAATTGCTCGTGAAATAAACAAATTCAATGTTTCTCTCAACAATGTTAGAATGAAAATCAACAATAGAGTGCCAATGTGTCAATTAGATATACAATATGGAGAGAGAGCTTAGCAATTGTTTTATATTACCACAAGAATGCTCTTATCATGATTATGATTATCAATTAAATGTTTTTAAGAGTCACTTGATTAGCAAGAATATGAACTTTGATATGAAGCTCACTTGCAATACACAAATGTTAGTATACTTATTTCCACAAGACAACCAATAGCCATATAGCCACTTATCCAATTATCCACTTCCTTAGCAATGAGATAGCAATGACAAGTAGATATTTCAATGAGAGAAAGAGAGCATTCATCCACAATGTTATTTCTTAGAGCAATTTAGCCAATCTTATCAATTTAATTAGTCTTTTGGAGCACTTATGAGGGAGACACAACATATATGCCAATTATGTTTTTGAAGCAAGAATGTCAAATCAATGAAGAGCACCTGTATGCAAGTTGCAGAGATGCCAAAAGATGAATGCAAAATGCTGATGCAAAAAATGACAAGACATTAATGAACCTTTGACCAAATTCTAATCCCAAATCACTTCAACAATGAATGCTCATGAATTAGATTTGTTCCTTAGTTACTTTTAGAGCCTCTAATGCAATTTATTACTGTTGTAACCTTATATTCAGAGGTCTGCAAATTTATATAGCAACACTTAGAAGATGATACAAGATGTCAAGAATGAGCTAAAAAATCAAAGCAAGGATCCTTCTAAGAGCATTCATTAGATTTGTTCCTTAGGTTACTTTTAGAGCCTCTAATGCAATTTATTACTGTCGTAACCTTATATTCAGAGGTCTGCAAATATATATAGCAACACTTAGAAGATGATACAAGATGTCAAGAATGAGCTAAAAAATCAAAGCAAGGATCCTTCTAATGACTGACAATTAGTTTTGTGACAGATTAAAGCTATAGATCAGACCTTAAAAGAGCATATATCAGATCTGTGTCAACTCAGAAAATTAGTGATTCAATCCTCCAAAAAGCCAACAATGTGTCAAACAACCAATGCCAAATGAACTCCAATGATTAGTTAATGAAATTAAGTGAGTGTTTAATGATTTTTTGTCACTTTTAATGTCTTTTTATGAGTGTTATGGGACTGAATGAATGACTGTAGCAAATCAGAGATGAAAATGAGGGATAGAGAAGCAAACCAAGTGGCCAAAGGGCCTAGTTGAGGGCTAGAAGGCTTAGTGATGACTTCCACCTCCTGCAACCACAATGTTAGCAAAACAAGATGTTAGTCCATTAAACTAATGTAAAAATCATAGATGACTGAATATAGGGCTAGGGCAATGCTACTAGGCAAGGAAAACAACACTAGGGCTAGAAAAGGAAAATGAGGGGCTACAAGGCCAAAGATAGGTAACAATGGAGGCCACAAGGCCTAGAAAGACCTTGGGTGAGGGAAACAAGCCCACAAGGGTGACGTCAAGCCCTAGAAGGCTGACACAAGGCTAGAGGAAGCCCCTAGAGGGGCTTTGGCACAAGGAGAAGGCCCTTTAGGGCCTACGGCCAAGGCTTAAGGGGAGGTCGAGGCCTAGGCAAGGCTACCCAAGCCTACGGCCAAGGGAAAAGTGGGGGTCGAGGGCCCATGGAGGTTTCCCAAGGCCTACGGCTAGGCAAAAAAAGGAGGTCGAAGGCCTAGGAAGGGGTTGCAGCACCCCTGGAAGGCAGAAAAGGGCAGCCGCAAGGAAGAGAGGAGCATGACTAGGCTGGAGGATGCGCGGCTAGGCCTTAGAGGCCTTAAAAAAATTTCAGAACCCTGCAAATCACAAAAATCACAACCAAAATGTTCTAATTTGCTTCCTTAGGGCCAGCATTTTCCTTCCTTTATTGGACGTTGAGTTTTTGGAAATTGGGGTAACTAGATCTTACCCTCAAGGACCTAGATCAGTCTTCCTTGCTTGGATGAATAACCCAGAAATAATTGTTGCTTCAAACCCTTGAGCTATCACCTACACAAATGAATGAAAGAATTCCAAAACCCCAAATATATACAAAAAATTCAAAACCCCAAGAGATACAAAATAAAACAAGGGTTAGAAATAATTTACAAATATTTACAATATTTACAAATTAAAATAAAAAGCTTTTATTAGCAAATTAATTCTTTTTAGCCCAAGGTCAAATAATATTTTGAAAATTAAAAAAAATAAATAAATTGCAATGGATGTACAATTTCGAAAGATAGATCGGCCAATACCCTTCTGCAAAATTATTGACCAAAATGGAAGCTTAGAGTACAAACAAGGTCGGCTCTTCCCCACAATCTTTGAACTTGGAGCCTGTTACCCACTACTTTGTGGGTGATATCCCCAGGAGAAATTCTTCTCCATGATGGGCCTCAGCCAGTAGCTAGCAGCGCCTTGATGCCTCCTACTAGCTCGTTGTGCCATTTCTCTGCCACCTAAGCCAGCCATGTGGTCCCTCACCCACCTGTATTGATCGTATGTTTGAAGGTGGGCCTCCCGAATCTAAAGGTATGTCTTATCATTTGGTAATTGAGTATTGGGTTTTCTTATCATGGATATACTTTTGGGTATGGATTGATGGGGTGATTTGGCGGAAAGAGGGGGCTTAGTTTGTGCTCCTGTCCCCTTGATCTCTTTTGGTTGTTATTCTTGGATCTTAGTCCCGTGGGATCTCCTTTATTGACCATTTGTTCTAGGGTGGTACTACTTGGGAAACCCCGACTTTGGGTGCATGGTCCTGCTCCTTTATCCACACGTATTACTCCCTTTCCATTCATTATACCCCCATTCATCATTTCTCCCACCTTGGTCCACATTCCTATTCTGGGTCCACATAGGGCTAGCCTCCCTATGCCCTTGCCCCCACCTTGGGTCAAGCCTTGAATGATGCCCCGAAGGTTGCAGCAATTAAAAGAAAAGGTGAAAAGCATAAATGGCCACATTTAACAGGAAATTGTACCACAAAATGCAAAAGATGGTCGGGAAAAAAATAATTAACACGTGGGAAAAAGCCATTATATGAACTCTAGCCCAATCATTAGCCATCACCTTGGGTTCCATAGGCCCTAAATGATCCTCCTCTATCATTCAAGAACCTGTGACTGTCCCAACACATGGAGGGCAATAAACCGCCCTACCTAAAAGGGGGTAATCATTGTTATATCTTGCACATTATGCTCTTGTCCTTTGAGCCATGAGCAGTTAATTAAAGAAATTTTATAAAAGGAAAAAGGTATATAAAGAAGGGTGGAAAAATCAAGGCTAGGGCACCTCATGTACCACGATTTCTCCCTCTTATACATTACATACCCAGGTGTGGGCTTCCCCTTATCTAGCTACCCCTATGCCCCACTATGTGGCCCAAGATTACCCCTCATTCCCTATTCCATCTCACCTATTTGTCACTTGCCACCCCCATTAGAAGGATGTACCTTGGACATACTATCCCCTCTAAGGGATGAAACCCCCTTTTTGGAGACACTAACACATGCCAAAGCCCACTACGGAAGGGCATGCTATTATGAAGTGCCCACTTTGTTATCCATGGTTTGTAAGTTCCTTTACCCGATTATTCTAACGACTGTTTGTATTGGAAGCCTAGGGGACACATTGGATCTTATGCAGGATTACAAGTGGTTTCCATTTGCGTTTGGATTCCCCACAAGGAAAAGGTCATACCTCATTGCAACAATGAGGGAGATTGCCACTATCACCTCAGTAATATTCCTCCATTTTAGTGGAATTGCACCGCAAGGGAGGCTTCCCAGTGATCACCTGAAGGGTATTTTAGATCGTATGGTTCAAAATGATGTAAATATGGGCTAGGTGAAGACACTCTTTAATGGACAACGACAATTGTTCTCATAAACAAATAGCGTATTGTACACCAAGCCCTAAAAGAGACATGTGATCTAGGGTTTCAATATGCATTGCAAAAAAGGAATTTCTAGACATAAATGCACCAAAGAAAGGGTTTACAAATGATATAATCAACAAAGGAGAAAGCAAACCCTCAAATTAAGCCCTAAATTGAAGCGCCAGTTATGGTTACAATTTTACTAGAGCACGAATTGCTTAGAGAGGATGATGTCAGCCCTTCTAGGGTGATTTCAACCATGTAAAATGCTAGATTTTCAATTTAATGGCTCAATAAGGTTGAAATCAAGGTCAATTACCTCCAACGGTTACTTAAGGGTGCCCCCATTGAATTTGGCCCTACAAAATAGCCCTAGTGGCTTGCCTTGGAGGACTTAGAAAATAAAAGGAAAGGAAAATATTGGAGATTTTGAAGTTTTTGACCAACACCAAGGATCTCAGTGCCTATCCCTACTTGGGTGATGGAGTCCTTAGGGCTAAATTTAAGAGAAAATGAATTAATGCTTGGAGTAAGGGGGGAAACTTTGTTTTCACTTGTACAAACCCTAGCTATCTTCTTTGTGAGGGGAGAAATTAAATAGGGAAAGCTCTCTAGGAGGTCCCCTATGGATTTCAAGGAAGATAAATTTAACATGCAACAACCAACCAAAATTTTCCATAAATAATATGCACTTAGACATGGAACAAGAAAACCCTTAGCAATAAATAATTATATGAAGAACAATAAAAATATGCAATTAGACTTACAATTATTCCATGAAATAGCCTTCTTTCAATCCTAAAAAGACATCTCCAAGACAAAATCAATCTCCAATAGTAATAGCTCCAACAAGATCACATCTCCACAAGTAGCAAGTTTATACAAGGCTAAGTCAAGTTCTCTAAAGGAGGTTGAAATCCATGAGTGATGATGAAAAATAACATGAGAGTGATCCTCTATTTATATGAGGTCAATCACCTCTTAATTGTTAGTAATTACCCTAAAATCCCTATGATAAGTTCAATTTTGAGTATACATGAACAAAATGGGTTACAAGCCAATCCAATAGCTCCACAAAACAAAATAAGCCACAAAAATCCCACGCATATGCGTTGAAACTCTTCTATAGCATGACACCATGCCCTTTTCTAGCAAATAAAGCTCCAAAAATGTAAGAAATGGGTAAGATGTATCTCCAATCATCATAAGCAACTCAATGATTGAGGGAAAACCCTCAAGTCATGCCTCAAAATGTCTCCATGTCTCAAAAGCCTGCTCTGGAGGGGGCTATAAAGATAACGTGGCACAATCTCTCTCAAGTGTTGGGGCTCCAAGAGGTGGTACAAGCCCTCCCTAGTCATCCTAGTGATGCTCATGATCATATGGAAGCTAGATCAAGCCTTGCCCATCAAATAGTGTCAAGGCCATCCTAGGGGCATGCTAGGTTTGTTGGGTACATCATCAGGAAATCTCCAACTATGAGAAAAGTAAACTCAGCGTTTCAGCATTTAGGGGTGCTTTAAGGTGTCAATCAACCACTAGAATCATCAAAGTTGCCCAATGCTCTTCTATGGAGGGGCAACGTTGCATCTGCAAGGTCATCACTACTCTTCGAAAGTGTAGTATGGCCTAGGCATCATGTGGAGTACAAGCATGGAATGTGTGCCCTCAAGGCCTTGGCTAATCTTGTGAAGGAACACCTAGAAAAACCATCTCAAACTCAAGTGAAATCAGCCATTCACTAGAGCCAATGACAATAAATGCATCACACTGGACCATACTTAATTGTTAAGGGCATAGTAAGACTTCAAATTGAGATCACTTTCAAATATCCAACTAGACCAAGTCCCATAAAAGTGTTCCCTACCTTGTTAGGGGTGGCTACATGGTCAATCCTATTAAGTGCTTCCAACCCCTAAGGGGAGCTAACATATCCAAATTCAATCCTTCAATTCATAGGTGTTCGTGGTAGTGCTGGCAATGGAGGAGGAAATGCTTCATGGCTAGGTGCCATGTTTATGGAACCAACTAGTAGAGGTCCATCATCCTGAGTCTATACATATATGGAAGGAAAAAACATGGAGCATTAGTTACCCCTTTTGTCAACCTGCTTTTTCCACCCCTCTGGTTTGCCTTTTACTTCTTTTTGATAATGCATTGATAAGGAGCATAGCTTAGGTCTCTAAGCTTGCTTTTAATGATGTAACATTGATTTACTCTTTAATAATGAGTCGAATTCTCACTTATCAAGGTTGGGACACGCAAGGGTTCCTTTATCAAGAGATGGAGCATCTAGTGCTCAAGAACAGAAAGATGGCTAATGAGGGGGGTAGAGCTCATGCTCGGATTTTACCAATGCGCTAATCAATGTCTCGGCCATCTTTTGCATTTTAACTTTTATTTTTTTCCTTTCATTGTGGCCATCTTATGCATTTATTTTTCTTTTAGCTACATCAACCTCCAGGGTATAGTTTTCCAACCCTAACCCAAGGATGTGGATATGAAGGTGCCAAATCCCAATGAACCAATGATAGTAAACTCAAAGGATGGATGTGAAATCAGAGGAAGGATGAAGAATGTTAATTATGGAATGGCCATGGACACACTACTTCAATCCAAGTTTACCAAGTAGTGTCCCTCCAATGACCCGACAGCCTTAGAGGAGGTCCCACTGGACTAGGGTCAAAAACTAACCCCCTTGTAAGGTGCAAGAACAAGCTTACAGTTAAGATCGATCAATCATCCACATCACCCCTTTATCCATGTTAAAATGCACAAAACATTAAGTAAAAGCACATGATTGCAAAATGGTTAAAGTACCTGTCGAGTGGTGACCCACCTTCCTTCAAGAGGAATGTCAGATGGTGAGAGGTGTATGACTAATGCAAATAGCAAGGGAATAAGGTTGATGGCTAGCTGGTTGTCCAAGATAGAAGAAAAACTTTCTCCTATGGGGTTACCTACTTTTGGTGGGTAACTATACACATTCGACAGCAAGACCACTCCTTTCATGTCTTTGATAGCAAAGTTGAAATAAGGAAGGTGTCTGACAACATGGTTGTCATGACTAGAGTGGAGTATGAAAGATTGTTCAAATTGAAGGATGAAAGATTGTTGAAGTTGAAAAGGACATCTTCTCATGCACAGAATCCTGCAAGCCTCTCTTGCTACAATGAAGGTACATTGCCATCTAATCTTATATGGCATGCTAGATTTGGACATATTAATTATGACATTCTTCGTTTGTTGAAAAAGAACAGTATTTCTAGTTTATCTGCTATTCCTAGGAAATTGAAGCAATGTGATGCTTGTATCCTTGGAATACATAGAAAACAACCCTTAAATAATTCTACTTCCAAAGAATGTGGAAAACTTGGATTGATACATTCTAATTTGTGTGGCCTTATGCCTATTCCATTTGCTAATGGCAATATATATATATATAATGTCTTTTATTGATGATTACACCAAGATGTGTTGGTTATAGTTGCTAAAAGATAATTCACAAGCTATCATGTATGGATTCAAAATGGGGTGTAGTTGAAAGAATGAACAAGAATATCCTAAATATGGTTTGTTCCATGATGCTTTTCAAAAATGTAAAGTTGATGTTTTGGGCTGATGTGGTTCTATGTGCAATATATGTGAAAAATAGGTGCCCATCTCATAATCTTGGAAATAAGACTCCATATGAAATGTGAAATGGTTGCATTCCTTCAATGAGGCATCTCAAGGTCTTTGGTTCCACCTATTATGCCTTGATTCCTAAGAAGCAAAGAAACAAACTTGATGCAAGGAGTTAGAAGTGCATCTTCTTGGGGTACTCAAATACCACCAAGGCATATCGTCTTTACAATGAGGTAAACAGCAAGTTCATTCTTTTTAGTGATGTTATCTTTCTTGAATCTTCTAAGAATGAGAAAAATATTGAGTGGCGGCTTGATCATTTGGATAGATTCACTCACGTAAAGACAACATGAATTTGATGAGATTATGCATCTTGAAGGGGGGATCACTACCTTGAATCAATATTGAAATCTCATTTTGAAGCACCATCCCCCCCTCAAAAAGTTTCGGCCACTTCATCATATCAGGAAGATCCATTGGATGATGTGATTAAGAGAAATGAAAGGTTGAACCTTGATGGAAATGCAACAACATTTCAATCAGTGGAGAAACCTAGACCATCTCAAAAAGGTCCACCAAAGTGGTTCATCAAGACACTTGAAAGTGTTAATATTGATGAAGTCAATGTTGGAAAAATGCAAAGTGGCAGCTTATTAATTCCAATTTTCCTTAACCTTAATACTTGTTTGTGAACTTTATTATTCTTCTTGTGTTTCTTTATTAAATCTTCTTCATCAAACAAGTATCAAGTGCAAAAATAATAAAGACAGTGGACACAAAAGTTAAGCTCCAAGCCGGGGCAAACCCCCTCCAAGGGGAAAACCCAAAAACTCTTCTCTTCTTATAGAATTTGCTTCAAATGAGACAACAAAGACCCAAACCCTAGACCAAGTCCTCCCCCAAGTACCAAGTCAGGCCTTCCAATATCACAAGCTCAATCCTACATCAACCAGCTTCCAGCTGCAACTTCGACCACAGTTTCTACCCTGCAACTTCGTCTAGCAACTTCGACCTGCAACTCTGGCCCTGTAGCTATTGTAGAAACCTTAATTCAGCTTCTTCAAGAGATCCTCTTAGATCAAGACATCTCCTCTCAAGGTCAACGAGGTCAAGACAGAGTATTCTTCCCTCCAACAACTAGATCCTACACTTTGCTCTTCTACAATTCGGACCTGCAATATCAGTCCTCCTTGAAGCTGCAGAAACCAGAATTTCTCGAGTGTGAGAGAGATTAGCCCAAAAACAAGATTTTCTTCCTTCTCTTTCTCCTCCTAGACCTTCACTCTTCTTTTCTTCTGCTTCCCAGCTACAAATCAAACTTCTCTTCTTGAGATCAAGCTTGTTAATCAGTGGGTGACAAATGAGGTCAAACTACTCCTTTATATAGCCTTTCCAAGGGGTCGAATTCCCTCCTTTAGGCTAACTTGAAGCTTCCAGGTCCAACTTGGACTTTGGAGGTTTCCAAGACTTTCTAGACTCAAAATAAATTCTTTTACAAGATATATTTTCCCTGGAAGGGTCTTATAAACATGATGTTGACTCTCTTGACTCGTGACAATAAATCTTATGACCTAACAAACCCTAAAAGCATGAAGAACATGCTTTTACCTAGAAGACCGTCAATAAAAAGCATGAAACCCGTGCTTTTACAATAACAACTTTTTATTTTCTTCTTTTGTTTGTTACATAAGATACATATTAAAATTAGTACAACAACAATTATGAAGACTGAAACTAGTTACATTTCCAACACTCCCTCTTAACTATGAAGGTATTTATAATTGTACAACCAGTACAACATCATTCTCAAACTAAAGAGTTCTCATAAGAAGAGTCGGATTGATAAGCCAAACTGTAAGCATTATCATTATAACCAGCATTGTCTTTCGAGGCCTAACTAGACAAGCTCGACTTCATTTGAGAGCATTATGTTGGGAGGCTTTACGTGTGATACTGCACTACCTCTACAAGGCACATACCCCATCGGGATGTCCACAAGGTATGTCCTTTTAGGACTATTCTTCCAAACCTAAATCCTCAAAGAATATCGATCCTCTTCGACCACTCTTATCTTGGACACATGTCCTATCCTCAAAGAGTGTCGGTCCCTTTCCTTTCTTGTATGCCCTATCCTCAAGGAAACCACAGATGTTTATCCAATCCTCCATCATTCTCTCTCCAAGGCCTTTCACTTAGACTTATGGTTGTTAGTCCTGGTCAAGTGCTTGACACATGATGACGAGAATACACATGTGATGTCCAACATCACTCCCTCTCAACCAAAGAGGAGATCCCTATTCTCTTTGGAGAATATATCCTTGCTCCTATTCAAGGAGACTCCTTTGCTCCCTCTCAAAACCAGAGGAGATTCCAAACTTCCTTTCAATTTAGGAAGTCAACACCACAAGCCTTATGGCTTGTCTTCATAAGAATATTAGCTACTTGTTCTTCATAGTTACATGGCTCCCTCTTTCCTTTGCATCTCTTATATCAAGCTTGCTTCCTTTCGAGGTATCATCGAGCCATCTTCACTCTTAAATATTGTGACAGGATTCAGGTCATTTGCACATCACTTTCATCTTGTCATCATAGATGAAGGCATTACATTAAGCCTTTCCAAACTTCAAGTTGATCATAGCTTCTGCATGAAAGTGATCTCCCTTGTTGACCGTCAGGTTATCTTCTCACACTGTTACCTATCAATCTCTAGATGAATATATCTTGACATCATAATCGCCAGGTATCCTATGTTGAGCTTGCCTCAACATTCTTCATGTATTCTTGCAATATCCTTCCAGTTAGCAAAACAATATGTTAACCAAATAACCAATAATATAAAATTAAACTTACCTTATCATGATGACCTTCTCGTCCAATCAACATCCTCGTAGTACATCTCCATATGAACCTTCCTTCATGCATCAGAGTGCCCAAGGATCGAACTTGATTACCAAGTTAGAGCTTTTCTACCGGAGATTATACAGGATGTTAATCACTATTCCACATAATCTAGAGAAAGTCCTAATTCTTTATCCATCCTTGAGTAAGTCTAAAATCTTCACTTTTAAACATCACATATTCAAAGCATTTTACAAGATTCTACACATCTGAATCTTATCCAAGAGTCACTTTCAATATGTATTCCTATGCTTCTTATTCCATCATCTAGCTATATGTCTCATAATGAACATGCAACCAGACCCATTGCATTCCTTCATCGCTTCAAAAGTATTGTTTCCATACTATATGGAATGTATACTAACCTTGTCATAATGCTTCTATCAAGAACCTCTGAAATGATGGTTCTTTACAGGATCATGATGATCCACCTTAGCAAGATGACTACCTCTAACATGCAGTTAGATAATGCCTAGATGAACAATATGCAAAAAAGGTCTATCTATCTATCTAAATGATTTTCACAAAGCAACTTAACCAACTAGACTCTAAGCATGCTACTATCACATGCTTTTCTCTATGATGCTATCAAGTAAACAATAATGCATACTATTCTAAAGGAATGACCAATCTTCATAAAGAACCTGACAGACAAGATGCCTTCTCAAATAGTAAAGATCTATCACATCTTCTTTCTTCGACTTCTTCTCCTTCTCAAGTTCTCCCATTTCCTCAATTACATGAGCCTCACTTCTTTCCTTTCTTTGGTTGTTCTGTTGGTTTGGACAGTCCCTCTTAAAGTGTCCATACTCATTGCACTTAAAGCATTGAACCTTGGACATATCTTTCTTCTTGGACTTTCCAAACTTTCCCTTCTTCAGCTTCTTGACTCTAGCTATAAAGGCTTGAGACTATTCATCTGATCCAATGTCATCCTTTGCCTTGATCCTAGTTTCTTCCAAAATGCATTGAGCCCACAACTCATCAAAAGGAGTTGAGTCTTTCTTAAAGTAAATGCTTGTTGCAAAGCTTCTCCATTCTGGTGACAATGCCTTCAGTACACATGTGGTCATTTCCGAATCAGAAATTGTCTCTCCAAGCCCCTGCAAGTGATCTCTTAATTGAGAGATCTTCATTAGAAAGGATGTCATGTCTTCATCCTTTGATTTCTTCATTCTATATAGATTATTCCTCAAAGACATCTTTTGTCCTAATGTACTTACAGAGTAAAAAATCATTAACTTGTCATACATAGCCTTAGAAGTTTTCAAATTTGCAACAAATGGAACAAGAGGATCCTTAATGGATTCAATGATGATCCTTTGTGCCCTGACTTCTCCCTTCTTGTACTTTGCTAGTTCTTGAGTCTTGTCTTTCCTTGGTTCAATAATTTCACCAATAACATATTGCATTACCTCATGTTTTGCAAGTATCAGGTCAATCCTTTTCTTCCATGCTAGGAAATTTGATGAGCCAACGAGCATATTGCTTTCCATACAGAAAGAACCCATATGGCCTGTAGATTCAAACATAGAGCAACAGTATGATACTTACTTGATGATCAAGAGTCTCCTCTTTCTAATGATGTCTCCAACTCTCTTGAGGCCTTCAAGATCTTCAAAGAGACTTCAATGATGGCTTCCAAACGTGATGATACCAGGCTCCTTTGATGCTTCCTTCAAGTATGTCTTCCAATGAGTCTTCAACTAGATCCTTTTCTTAAGAGAAAACAATAACCTTCTTGTAGTCTTCCTCTTCAAGCTTTCTTCAGATGAGGCCCTTTCTTCTAGATCAATAGGGCTTCCTTTTCCCTTTAGCAAACCCTTCTTGTGTCCACAGGATGATCCTTCCAGTTGCCTTATTATTCACTTTAGCTCTGATACCATGTTCGAAAAATGCAAAGTGGCAGCTTATTAATCCCAATTTTCCTTAACCTTAATACTTCTTTGTGAATTTTATTAGTCTTCTTGTGTTTCTTTATTAAATCTTCTTCATCAAACAAATATCAAGTGCAAAAATAATAAAGACAGTGGACACAGAAGTTAGGCTCCAAGTCAGGGCAAAACCCCTCCAAGGGGAAAACCCAGAAACTCTTCTCTTCTTATAGAATCTACTTCAAATGAGACAACAAAGATCCAAACCCTAGACCAAGTCCTCCTCCAAGTACCAAGTCAGCCCTTCCAAAATCACAGCTCAATCCTGCATCAACCAAGTTCCAGCTGCAACTTCGACCACAACTTCTACCCTGCAACTTCGACTTGCAACTTCATCCAACAACTTTGACCTGTAATTTCAGCCCTATAGTTGTTGCAGTAACCCTAATTCAACTTCTTCATAAAATCCTCCTTAGAGCAAGATAGCTCCTCTCAAGGTCAACGAGGTCAAGATAGAGTATTCTTCCCTCTAACAACTAGATCTTGCACTTCACTCTTCTGCAATTCGGAACTGCAATTTCAGACCTCCTGGAAGCTGCAGAAAACCTAGAATTTCGCACGTGTGAGAGAAAGATTAGCCCAAAAACAAGATTTTATTCCTTCTCTTTCTCCTCCTGGACCTTCGCTCTTCTTTTCTTTGGCATCCCAGCTATAGATCGAACTTCTCTTCTTGTGATCAAGCTTGTTGATCAGTGAGTGACAAATGAGGTCGAACTGCTCCTTTATATAGCCTTTCTAAGGGGTCAAATTCCCTACTTTAGGCCGACTTGTACTTTGGAGGTTTCCAAGACTTTCTAGACTCAAAATAAATTCTTTTACAAGATATATTTTGCCTAGAAGGATCTTATAAACATGATGTTGACTCTCTTGACTCATGACAATAAATCCTATGACCTAACAAGCCCTAGAAGCATGAAGAGCATGCTTTTACCTAGAAGAACATCAATAAAGAGCATGAAAGCCATGCTTTTAAAATAATAACTTGTTATTTTCTTATTTTGTTTGTTACATAAGATACATATTGAAATGAGTACAACAATAATTATGAAGACCGAAACTAGTTTGTTAATTTTTGGTTTGTTCTATGCTTAAGAACAATTTACTTCAATTTCTTTAATAGCTCAATATCAATATCCAGTTTAGCAATCACATCAACATGATAGTAAAACGCAAATAGAACATAAATATAAATAGTAGAAGACAAGCCCAGACAAGAGGACACAAGATGTGGCACTAGCCAGGGACAAACCCCAATGTGGGGAAACCCTTCTTCTTATATTCTTCAATAGTTCAGCAGAGAGAGATAGTACAAATTTACAAATCTGATAATTTATGATAGCAGCAAAAAAGGCCTAACCAGAAAAGTCAATGCTGGTCAAACAGGGCAGAATTCTTCCTCTAAACAACTCGGTCAAACCCAATCAACTTCGGCCTTCAACAGTAAACCCAAACAGTCCAAAACAATCCGAAAAATTTAGTCAAAGTCTGGTCAACTGAAGTCAAACTGCAGCCAACAACTAGGGTAGTCAATATTGGTCAAATCAAAGGTCAGATCACCTCAGTTTCAGTGCCCAGATTTGCGGCCAACCAAGGAGAAGTTGCCTCACCCAATCCGCGGTCAAAACAAGTCAACGTAAGTTCTCAATGCAGCCAAACAGTCCCTGCAGCTTGATCAACGCAGTCAACTCCTTCCTTTGCACGTGTGAGAGATGGCTGCCCTAATCTGCGTACCCAATAAAGTGAGGAGAGAGATATGACTGAAGATGAGATGATGAAATAATGACTTGAGGTCTCCTCCTTTTATATGCCACGTTGAGGATGAACTGGGGGTAAAAATGTTTGTTTTGCTTGCTGGCCGACCTTGACAATTTGTCAATAATACAAATAAATTCATATCTTCATTTTTACATGTCGGAATCGGATGATCTTTAGATCAATCCTACACCTCTCGGAGAGAGGAATCCAAGAAAAATATCAGCTGTCATAAATAAGATGACCCATGTGGAGTTTGGCCCTAGTTGCCAATTTTAACACTCCCTCTCAACTAGGGAGAACTCCATCTGCTAATCCATCTGCCAGTCGGTACTATCTCTGCCATCAATGCACTGCTCTGCTTTGCTGAACTATGAAGAAGAAGAAGTGATCGAGAATGTATCATACCATTCTCTACTGACCCAAAGTCAGTCCCAAATAAAAGAGAGTGTCTCATACCACTCTTACTGACCTGAAGTTAGTTCCAATTGATCCCAGATCAATATCAGTCATCCTAGCATAAGGAGTATGGTAGTACACGATGCGTCCATTGGTAGTACTATGGTCCCTATCCTCATTTCCCTACTCATTGGCGAGATGAGAGGTACTTCCTATGAGTCCCAAACTGCATGGGTAGGATGTCTTAGCAAGAGAAGGATGAACCACTCATCCTACCTACATGTCGCCAAGGGGTATCACAGGGGAAGGCTGACCCACTCACCCTGTACACAACAAACCACTAGGGGAAGGCTAAACCACTCACCCTATGGTTGCTCATCACTCCAAGAAGTACCCCAAGCCCCCCGAAGCTCCCAGAGCTCAATGTCCATATCATACAAGACCCTCATAGAAGGGTCTCTCCATGACTCCAAGTCGTTCTCAGAAAGTCAAGAATTTGACCTTTCCCAGGGGCTTTGTCAAAATGTTGGTGACCTACTCATCAGTCCCAATGTGATGAAGCCTTATTGCTCCTCGTTGTACCATATCTCGGATAAAGTGGTACCTGATATCTATGTTCTTGGAGCGAACATGAAATACGGGATACTCTGATAATCGGATCCCACTATTGTTGTCACAGAGGATCACGGTGGTATCCAGCACATGTCCAAACAGCTCATTGAAGAGCTTCCTCAACCAAACAACTTCACAAGAGGCCATACTCGCAGCTATGTATTCGGCCTCAGCGGTGCTCAAGGCAACCGACTCCCGCTTCCTGCTCATCCAGGATATCAAAGCAAAACCCAAAGAAAAACAACACCCAAAAGTGCTCTTGCGATCCACCACACTGTTGACCCAATCAGCGTCTGAATATCCATGCAGCCTCACATCTCTGGCAGTGTATCTCAGTCCATGAGTGATTGTGCCCCGAAGATATCTCAGAAGATTCTTGGCACCAATCCAATGTATATGATGAGGCTCAACCATATATTGGCTCAACGTATTAACTGCAAAACATATATCCAACGGGATTTCACCAAGAACATCAGTGCTCCTATGAGTTGACGATACTCAGAAGCATTTCCCAATTCAGGTCCGGCAGCACTACCACATAACTTCTTGAAGTTAAGTTCCATCGGGGTAGTCACAGGCTTGCAGTCCACCATCCCAAATCTTTCCAATATCTTCACAACATATTTGTGACAACTGACAACTGAGGTGACAACTGATTTGTCCTGGGGTCTAAGAACCACATCCCAGACATCATTCTTCATAATAGACTCGTACTCTTCATTCATAGCATCCTTTCATACTTGTTGCTTCACAGCTTCTTCAAATGATGAAGGCTCATTTTGAATGATAGTGTTCATGACAGTCAAGTATCCTTGATACCTATTCGGCTTCTTGCTCTCACAAAAAGTCCCCCTTGGTGCAATATGTCTCTCGGCATCTTCAAAAGTCTCCCTAAGCCATGAGGGTCTCCTCTTGGAGGAGGAGGGATTTTGGGGACGAGGATCAATAGGATCCATAGGTTCATCAACATCAGGCATTGTTTCGTCCTCTTTCTCACCCTGTTTTCGGTGTCAGCTTCTTGTCCTTCCTTGGGATAGGAAGGTTGTTGATCTTGCTGAGGACCATATCTTCGTCAAAGGTGACATCATGACTTATCTCAACTTCCCTTTGACCAACCACATAAATTCTATAGCCCTTAGAATTTTCGCTATAGCCCACAAAGATTCCTTTCTTCCCTGATGCACCCAATTTGCTTCTTTTCTCTTTCGGCACATGAAAATATACGAGACTTCCAAAAATTCTATGAGAGACATCGGGTTTCTTACCAGTGAATATTTCTTCTCGAGTCTTGGAGTCCAATGCTTGATGAGGACGTCAGTTTTGAACATACACGGCGGTATTTGCAGCTTCAACCCATAGGAACTTCGCAAGCCCTTGATCATGAAGCATGGCACAAACAACTTCTACAATAGTACGATTCTTCCTTTCAGTCACACCATTCTGCTCTAGAGTGTATGGTGTTGTAATCTCCCTCTTAATGCCATCTTCTCTGCAATAATCATGGAATTCATTTGATTCGTACTCAGTCCAATTATCAGTCCTCAATATCTTGATTCTCTTCTCGGATTGATTTTCGTTCATGGCTTTGAAGTGACAGAACCAGGTGAACA
Organism: Pinus tabuliformis; assembly: GCA_031772625.1. Taxonomy (NCBI): domain Eukaryota; kingdom Viridiplantae; phylum Streptophyta; class Pinopsida; order Pinales; family Pinaceae; genus Pinus; species Pinus tabuliformis. The sequence goes on from CM062812.1 coordinate 836,594,739, forward strand.
CTTTATCCTTCTTTTTCAAGAAGTAGATCCAGGTCCTGCAAGAATAGTCATCCGTAAAGGTGAGATAATATAAGGATCCTCCCAAAGAGTTTACGGGCACCATACCGGATATGTCAGAGTGGATCAACTACAATATATCGGAGGTCTTGCTATTACTTGAGGGGAATGGTTTTGTAAGTTTTCCTTCGGCACATCCCGGACATACACCTTCATGCTCTACTTTGAACTCGGGCATACCTGTCACTATCTGTCTCACATCAGGTAGAGCCTTATAATGAAGATGGGCAAACCTTCGGTGCCATAGTTCAAATTGTAGAGATGTGTCGCAAGACATGGCTCCCAATGGACTTCCTCCAACTTGATATAAAGTGTCAACCCTGAACCCAAGAGTAAAAGCACCTTTAAAATTCCTTTTCCACACACGTACCTTTCCATCGATGAATGACACCTTGTATCCTTTGTCTTCCATTACCGAAATGGACACCAGGTTCTTCTTGAGATCAAGTACATATAGAACTTCTTCTAAATGAATCATGATACCTTGATTCAATTGAAGGGTAATGTTCCCTACTCCCTTAACGGGATAGGTGGCATCGTCTCCAAGAATAATCTCCAAGTTTGTCTCCTTCTCTATCAGATTAGAGAGAGCTTTCTTGTATCCAGTGAAGAGCCTGGAGGCACCACTGTCAATTAGCTAATTCCCCAAAGAGTCCAGAAGAGAGGTAGTGGAGAGGGCCAATATAAGATAGTACTCCTTTTGCTTATTGTTAACAACATTAGATTCTTCATACCTGGAGTTCCTTGCTTTCTTAGAGGGTTGACCATTTCCATGATGTCTCGCATTCCTTTTTCCTTTGCCATTGAACCTGCCATTCCTTTGATTATTATTGTTGAAGTTGCCCCTGGATTGATTGTGATCATCTTGTGATGTGTCCCTTCTATTTGGACACTCCCTTGCATAGTGGCCAAACTTATTGCAAACAAAGCACCTGCCCTTCCTTTCACCCTTTGATCCAAGTTTTCCATTGAAATGACCTTTAGACCCTGCATTATTTCTCCTTTTGGAATGAGCGAAGAAAGCAATGGATTGCTTCTATTGGAAGGCATTTCTTGCTCCACCATTTTTGTTTCTTCTTGAATGCATCTCGACATCAATTCTTCGAACCCTAGAATTTGATCATTATTGAGAATAGTGGTTCTAAATATATACCACTCGGGTGGGAGTCCTCCAAGGGTAGTGATAGTAAGTTCCCTATCAAAAATGACCTCTCCAATCGACAGAAGATCATTCTTGATCTCATTGATCCTTAAGAAGTAAGATTGAATATCCTCGTCCTTGCCCTTCTTAATATCCTTCAAACTTATTTTTGAGAAATAAAATTTGATTTGCATTACTAACCTTGAACACGCTGACCAACCTGTTATAGATCTCCTTGGAGGTGTTCAAATCGGAGATGTAGGCCACCAGACGCTTGTCAATGGAATCTCTGATAATCTTCTTCGCTTTGACTTCAGCCTTATTGTACTTGTTCTTTGCAGCAGCCGGTGCATTTGAAGGAGGCTCAGGGATTTTACCCTTCACATAATCCAACACTTCTTGTTCTTCCAAGGTCAGATCAAGAGACATCTTCCATCCATGATAGTCAGACTTTTCACGGAGCTTGTCTTCAGCCAGGAAGTGGGATGAGGAACCCATTGAGCCTTTTGTCCTTGTCCAATTGCCTTTGGTGATTGCTCTTTCACTCTTGCTTGGGCTTTGTCTTCACCTCACCTCTGATACCATGTTAATTTTTGGTATGTTCTATGCTTAAGAGCAATTTACTTCACTTTCTTTAATAGCCCAATATCAATATCTAGTTTAGCAATCACATCAGCATGATAGTAAAATGTAGATAGAACATAAATATAAACAGTAGAAAACAAGCCCAGACAAGAGGACACAAGATGTGGCACCAACCAGGGACAAACCCTAATGTGGGGAAACCCTTTATCAATTCTTCTTATATTCTTCAATAGTTCAGCAGAGAGAGATAGTACAAATTTACAAATCTGATAATTTATGGCAGCAACAAAAAAGCCCTAACTAGAAAAGTCAACACTGGTCAAACAGGGCAGAATTCTTCCTCTAGACAGCTTGGTCAAACCCAGTCAACTTCGACCTTCAACAGCAAACCAAAACAGTCCAAAAAATTCAGTCAAAGTCTGGTCAACTAAAGTCAAACTGCAGCCAACAACTAGGGCAGTCAACGCTGGTCAAACCAGAGGTCAGATCACCTCAATTTCAGTGCCCAGATCTGCGGCCAGCCAAGGAGAAGCTGCCTTGCCCAATCCGCAGTCAAAATTGGTCAACGCAAGTGGTCAAAGCAAGCAAATAGTCCCTGCAGCTCGGTCAACGCAGTCAACTCCTCCTTCCTTCGCATGTGTGAGAGATGGTTGCCCTAATCTGCGTACCCAATCAAGTGAGGAGAAAGAGATGAGTGAAGATGAGATGATGAAATAATGACTTGAGGTCTCCTCCTTTTATATTCCACGTTGAGGATGAACTAGGGGTAAAAATATTTGTTTTGCTTGCTGGTCGACCGTAACAATTTGTCAATAATACAAATAAATTCATATCTTCATTTTCCCATGTCGAAATCAGATGATCTTTAGATCAATCCTACACCTCTCAGAGAGAGGAATCCAACAAAAATATCAGTTGTCATAAATAAGATGACCCATGTGGAGTTTGTCCCTAGTTGCCAATTTTAACATGGTTACATTTCCAACAGTTGAAAACATAGGAACCAAAGGCTCCATCAAACAAGATAGAGGTGAAGGAGATAATTTTGATTCAAGTGATTTAGATGATGTGGATGTTACATATGATTTTGATTCAAGTGATTTAGATGATGTGGATGTTACAAATGATTGTGAAGTGAATTCATCTACTAACTTTGAACCAACTTCCTTTAAAGAAGTTGCTTCTCGTGATGAGTGGAAAGAAACAATACAGAAAGAGTATGATGCTTTCATCAAGAATGGGGCATGGAAGTTGGTGGACCCTCCTCCATTCATACCAAACCAATTGGCTGCAAGTGGGTCTTCAAGAACAAGTGTGAATTGAATGGTTCACTTGACAAGCATAAAGCAAAGCTCATGGAAAATGGTGTTGCCCAAAAAGAAGGTATTGATTATCAAGAGGCTTTTGCCCCACAACAAAATGGGCCACCATCTATACTCTATTTAACTTGGAAACACAAAATGAATGGAAAGTCAATCAAATGGATGTGAAGATTGCTTATTTAATGGAGACTTGAAAGAGAATGCCTTCATGTCCCAGTTGGTAGGTTTTGTTGTGAAAAAACAAGAATAAAAAGTATGTAAACTAATCAAATCTTTATATAGACTAAAACAAACATTGCACTCACAAATACTCTTTCCACTTAAAAAAGAGAATGTTAGACACATAATCCTTAGGAGATATTATTTTATTATTATTTTACCTAAATTCTAATACGGAGTTAGAAGAAATGAAGAAACTTGAGGAAGAAAAAGAATCCACATAAAATGTTAAGCTAATAGCAACCTCCTTTGTATATATGTAACTTTTAGTAAACAAAATAAGCATAAAGTATGGAGTTAATTACTATGCCTGACAACTTGCTTCTATAAGTGTGTGTTATTCACAACCAATAAACTAGAAGCATGCGTTATTCACAGCCAATAAACTAAAAGCATTTGCCCTAAGCCCTAACCTATCAAATTTAAATAGCAAGATGATGCATTAACTATGTTAAAGACTTAGAGATAAAGCATTACCACGGATCGAGCAAGGGATTTCGAATTCGCCTCTCCTGCAAATGGCATAAGAATGAAACTTCAAAAGAAAAATTGTTCTCCATGCATGAGAAGGACTCAAGTACCGTCGAATTCGGGGAAAAGGATCGGAAACTTACCAGGAAAGGGATCGTTAAAACGGCCAAAATGAGCGGAGCTCGAATCTCTTTTGGCGGCATACGGACTGAACCCTGCTATCGTGTTTGTGGACACGAAAGCCACCATTTGTTATGAAGCTTTGACTGCGGACGGTCGACTGTAAACCCTCCCTCTCTGTCACCCGTCCATTTTCTTTCTAAATTTGAATGTGTGATGATTATAGTAACATAGAGCAGCATATTATATTCTCAATCGATTCAAATACCATGAGCTTTGATTCACTGCTTCCTTTTTATCCCTTATAATAAAATTATGTAAATGTGCGTTTTTTTTAAAGAAGTGAGGGTGACAAGTGAGAGAGTCATGAGCCGCAGAGTATCGCTTAATATCTGTAAAAAAAAAAAACAAAATGGTTGTTTAACCATTATGTTTTTTCCCCTAAAAGTTATGGAAATTTTGGTCATATTTTGAAAATATCTGGCAGGGATTTATGTAAATCCAAGTAAAAGTTGTCAAAAATCATAATTTTAAGTGCCCTAAAAGTTTTTGATGGTGTTGATCCATTTTCACCATCAAAAACATGTCAAACACTGCTTCTGCAAGGTTTTTTGAAATTTTTTTACCCGGATTCCAGCGACTTTTAGCGGTTTGGGCAATTCCTCCACCTCCGACTCCAAAAAAATCCCTTTTTACGTCACTGTTTTTTTTTTAAGTGAGGGTGGCAAATGACCAAAGTGATTGAGTTCATTATCACTAAAATATATTACAACACTTTACAATCTAAACTGAATGAGGAAGAAGTTATCTTATAACATTATATTTAAATAAATAAATTTATTTATTTATTTATTTTATAGGAGTAGAGTAGATGATGACAAGATGTTTTGTTAAGGCACTCTATTATATAAAGGTTACTTGTTCAAAACTTCATGGACAAAAATCCAACCATGCTAAGGGTTGATGTGGCTCGGGCCCAGTGCAATCACCAGGTGATTTTGATGGCTTAGATGCTCCTAGGTCATGGCTATTCAAACCACAGGTTAGGCGTGTTGATCATCTCAGGATTCACATTACTTAGCAAACAAAATATCTATATTTATGTTAACAAATTAAAAATTATAACAACAAAAATAAATAAATAAAATACTTGAATTTTACATCAAATTTATATAAAGAAATAAAGTTATTGAAAATAAAAAAAAAATTAAAAAAAATCATAATTTCATCTATAATTGCTTTCTACTTTTTTTGTATAAGGAAATGTGTAACTTTTTCATTATTCAATACGAAGTTGACACCATAGCGGGAGGCACAAGCAAGAGGGGTTATTCTTCGCCCCGACGGAGAAACTAAGAAAACATTTACATGGGGATTAGGCATAGCCTCAAACAAACAAGCAGAAGTCTTAGGCCTATGGCAAGGAATGAAAGTTGCACTGGCGAATGGAATTCGTCACTTAAGTGTATTCAGGGACTCGCTCATCACTATACAAAAATGTTATAATTTGAAGGACTACGTGGAGAATGAATTGCCTCCAATGTATCAGAGAATACAGCTCCTATTGGATAAAATTGAAAGTCTGGATCTATATCATATTAAATGAGAAAATTACCAATTAACATATGAGCAAGTTAATGTAGGGCCTAAATTGTCACAAGGAACTTTAATGGAGGATCAAGACAATCTATCCCAATGTCATATCCCATGATTGTGCACAAGCAAAGCATGACAATCCCAATGAAACTAATTAGAGTGGAATTAAGTCTTGACAATCTACATAAAAACATTCTTAATTTCAAGAAGTTGAGGAGCCTCGAAGATTGCCAATACTAGATGATAGAGCCCATTATCCAAGCAGCTAGAAAGGATCACACGAGGAATAAGGACAGGTATCAGGACAGGTGAAGAAGCAATGATGAAACATTAACTCCTTGTTTTAGGCAAGGATCTGCAAGTGATGCATCAAAGCTAGAACATACTCTTGTGTTCGTGTGTGTTATCAAATTAGCGGTATTGTTAGAAAATGTAACTATGTTTGGTCTTCAATAAAGTACTTGAGTCATCATGTAATGTACTTGTCAAACGAATAAAGAAAGGAATTATTATTATTATTATTGTGACTTATTAAAGCATGGGTTTTATGCTTGGGTCACCATGTTTTAGGTCAGAGTCCCCATTGAGGACTTCTAGGATTTATTATGAGTCTATATAGTTATTGTACATTTAAAGAGACCCTTCTTGGGCTTTTGAATCATGTAAAAAGGTTAAATATTGAGTCAAATATGAATTATGTAACCTCCACACTATGTCGGCCTAAGAGAAGATCAAGTCAGCCTAAGGACCCTATTCAACCCCACAAGGAGCCTATAAAAGGAAGGTCATCAAATTCATTTGGTGCATCATTCTCTCATCAAGTTTGAACTCTCTTGGAGCTAGGAAGAAGTGTAAAAATATCTTGTTGTTGGGCAAAAGTGCGAAGCCATCTTGTAGCTAGAAAAAGGTGAGAATTTTGTTGTCGAAAAGACGAAGTGAATGCAAGTTTGGGGAAGTCTAAGGAGACAAAGAAAATTGAAATTTTGGTGTCTCTCTATCTCTTTCATGCCCTAGATTGGGAGATCGAAGTCTTCCAAGTTTCACTGTTGTCGGAAGCTGCCAATTGTCGTAAGTTGTTGCATAGTCAAAGTTGCTGGAAAGAGGTCGAAATTCTGGGAGGTTGACTTGGTTTGGAGGGAAGGTTTGGTCTTGGTCTAGGGTGAAAAGTCTCAAAGAAGACTATTGAAAGGAAGAATTATCTTGACTGGGTTTTCCCCTCGAGGGGGGTTTTGCCCTTGCATGTGCCTACATATAGTGTCTATTGTTTTATGTGATGTTGCTTTTGGTAATTGCTTGATGAACTAAAGAAAGAAGATATAAATAATCGTAATAATAAGAAACATCACAAGTAATTATCAAGAACAAACAAATCTTTACTGCCTTTCTGATTTTCTAACATGGTATCAGAGCCTTGGTGAAGAAGGAAGAAAAAGGCAGTCTCAAGCACTTGGTCCATTCATAGGTACTATCTCAGGAAAGGAGTCTATTATATTCAAGGAAAGATGTCTAAATCAATCAAGGGTGAGAACAAACTTGAAGGAGCATCTAACTTCATATCTTGGAAAAAGAGGATTTACCTAATCCTCAAGAAGAACAAGGTGTTGTATTTGGTAAAAGGAAATGTAAAGAAGCCTATAGAAGAAGCCAGTGATGTCCAAAAAGTGAAATTCAGGGATTTAGAATTGGTGGCCATGACCCTGATGGTAGAAGGGATAAAAGACAATCTTTTCCCATTCATAGCTAGCATCGATCATGCTCAGGAGATGTATCAAGCCTTGTCGAAATTGTTTAATATTAAGAATATTGGTCAAGTAGCAAGTTTGAAGAATGAGTTGAGGACTATGAAGATGACTAAAGAGATATTGTGGCAACCGTCTTTGTGAAGATATCTAGACTCAGGGATGATCTCTTAGCCATTTATGAGATTGTTTTGGGCAAAAAACTTGTGATCACTGGTCTATTAGGATTGCCACCCTCTTGGGGTGCATTTGTTGTAGGTCTTAACAGTCGGAGGGAAGCTCCCACTTTTGAGGAATTATGGACTGCCTGTAGTCAAGAAGAATTAAGGATCTCAATGGTTGCAAATCCTGAAGGAGTATCAAATGCTTATGTTGCTCATCATAAAGGAAAGAGATCGGAGGGATCAAGGAAGAAAGTTGACATGTCCAAGATAGAGTGTTATCAATGTCATAAGAAGGGTCACTACAAAAGTGATTGTCCTGAGAATCCAAAGAATAAAAAGAGAGGAAGGGATCAAACCAACCTTACTATAGAAGGAGACTCAAAGAAAGTCAAGCCCGAAGAACCTGACATTAGGGACTTACATAATTAAGTCCTTTGCTTGTAGCTTTACATATCTTATTTTATATGCTTTAGAATTTATAAGTTTTTAACATATTTTGGAAAAGATCGTTTTGTATTGTTTTAAGTTTGTAAGTTTCCCTCAAGCTTTGGAGGGAGCCCCGAACAACTTCCAAAAATAAGTATCTCATGTCTTTTCAGTTTTTGGGTTCATGTACTCATTTAGTTTTGATTATATTAGAATACTAATCACTTTTCTCCCTCTGCTTTCTTGATTAGGAAAACAACTGCAAGAAGGAGGAACTCTCAAGACAAGGTTAGTCAAGAAACAAAGGTATTCTTTGAATACAATGATTGAAAGGATTACTCATTTGATGATCTATTACTAATTTTGTTATGACTAGTTGTATTGAACCTTAATGATTCTTGTTTGGGTGATTCATCTCTTGATAAATCTACCCACACCACTTATATTCTTTATTGATTATGTAGAACCCTAAACAGGTTCTGGAAAACCCTAACCAAAGAATATGCTAATGTGAATGTCTGAAACCCTAAGCTGATTAGGGATATTGTGAAATGCTAGTTGAAGTTTTATTGATGATGACAGGTTTGGGATTTTGGTATGATCAAGAAAACCTAACTTGTTAAGACGGAATGATAAGGTCTAACATCCCAAGTCCTTGAAGTTTTGGTTATGTTGGGATTGCTATGTTTCTACATTGGAACCCTAGCTCATTAGGGTTTGGTGGAATGTATGAGGAAAACCCTTATATTGTCTTAGAATTTGTTTTCTTGGTATGAGTGTGTTTATTTGAACAAACCCTAGTGTAATCAAGATGGTTGTGTGTCTAACTCTTATTGATATTTGTGAAGATGGGTTTGACTAACACATGATATGAAATGTATTTGCATGCTGAAATCTAGTCATATATAGATATGTCCTTTTGATTGAAACCCTAGCCTAGTCTAGGTCATATGTATTAATGTTGTTGGACATATGATATGCTTATGAATTCCTAGATATGTGTGTTGACCTAGTCATTGATGGTCATACATCTTAGGATTCAATGGAAATCCATGTTTAAGATTCTAGGATGATGATATTTGGAAATCTAGGGTTTTGTGACCAAACCCTAGCGAAGTTAAATTGTCTAGTATGTTTGATATAAAATCTATTTAAATGATTGTTGGAAAATGAAAAACTAGGTTTCTGTAGTTAAATCCTAGTAATGACATTATCTAATGTGTGTAAATATAACAATCTAAGATCTATGTATGTAATGATTGTTGAGTATGTGAAAATAGAATTTTAAGGTTTTTGGAGTTGAACCTTAGTCAAATTAAAATCTTTGAAATATGATGATTTTAGATTTGTGTAAGATTGTTGAGATTGTGAAATGGGAATTCTATGGTTTTGAAGTTAAACCTTAGTTGAAGTAGAAATCTCTAATATATGATGACTATATGATAATTATAGATTTGTGAAAGATTTTTGAAATTTGAATTTTTTGGTTGAGATTGATTATTGATCGGAAATCTAGGGTTTGCAACTAACCCTAGTGATAGTTGGTCATGTTAGTGACTTATTGATGGTTGATTGAAAATCTAGGGGTTTGGAACTAACCCTAGTGGAAGCGGGTTGGGTTAATGACTAAGCAGTGATTGATTTTGATTGATTCTTTTGTATGAAATCTAAGATTTGTATGAATCCCTAGTGAGAAGTCTAACATATGAATTTTGAAAGGTTGTTAGATACTTTGTAGATCTATATTTGTGTGAATTATTTCTAGGGTTTTCTATAAGTTGTAGTAAGGTATGTCATACCTTTGGAAGACACATTGAAACCCTATATGGAATGAAAAGTGTTTTGAAGTAGTTTGTGGTTTATGATAAAGTCCCTAGCAAGATGAAGAAGAGTATATGTCTCTTGTTTGTAATTGAGTTTGGGTATCATATATGTATAAAGTTGAAATGATTCTATGATTTTGATATGGCTAACATCATGCTTCTATAGATTTGGTTGTACTTGCTATTTAAGTTGTCTAGGTACACAATCTTCAACTTGGTGAAGATGCTCGTTGATGTAATAAGCATGATGAGGTTGATGATAACTATGATGAAATGGTTTGAAGCCACGAATGATTCTCTGATGTCGAAAAAGAAGAATTTGATCTCCCAGAGGAAGCATGATTAGAAAAGATCTCCCTATGATTAAGAGGGAGTCTGGATAAAGAGTTGTTTCTTAGTTTAGATGGAGGGCATAACTTGGTGTTAATTGAAGAATGAATTTCAGAGGATATGTTGTTGCATGAGAAGTAAGAACGAAAACATATGATTGAGGAATATTATGTCAAAGATTCAGTTGATAGTCCTACCATGGAAAGTTGAGAAGCAACAACAAGTTATCTGAAAAACCCCGGAGGTTTGTATTTGATTATGTACATGTGAAAGTATATTATTGATTGGGGTTGTGTTTGTACAGGTGAATCTCTCAAAGGATTTGATAGCATGCGGGTTACTAATCAAGTTTGATTGGGAGAGATTGGTCATTCTTGATCTATCGAATCAAGGGGTGTTGAGGCTTTGTGAGTGAAGCATTGCTTGGGAAGACATATGGTTGACACTTTGTGTTGATATCTGAAGTTGGAAAGGTGGTGTTGATCACAGGGCTTTGTTTTGGATACACACCTAGATTTTTGGGTTGATGGTTAGCAAATAAGCCTAAGAGTACCTAAAGGGGCTGAAAGGTTGAGTCCATCTTAGTCCCACCTGGATAGATTACCTTGGTCAGGAATCTAGTCCATGGCATTGCGATGCCTAAACTGTTGAGTGACTATTTGGATAGATTTCCCTGGTCAGGAATCTAGTCGATGGCATTTCACGGCCTAAAGTTCTTCATGGTTCATATAGTTTGAGATCTTCCATTGTATTTTTACATTATGAATACCTCCCTAGTTAAGAGGGGGTGTTAGAAAATGTAACTATGTTTGGTCTTCAATAATGTACTTGATTTGTCATGTAATGTACTTGTCAAAAGAATAAAGAAAAGAGTTTTAATTATTATTATTGTGACTTATTAAAGCATGGGTTTCATGCTTGGGTCACATTGTTTTAGGTCAAAGTCCCCATTGAGGACTTCTAGGATTTATTCAAAGTCTATAGAGTTATTGTACATTTCAAGAGACCCTTCTTGGGCTTTTGAATCATGTAAAAGGGTTAAGTATTGAATCAAACATGAATTATGTAACCTCCACACCATGTCGGCCTAAGGATCCTATTCGACCCCACAAGAATCCTATAAAAGTAAGGTCATAAAATTCATTTTGTGCATCATTCTCTCATCAAGTTAGAACTCTCTTGTCGCTGGGAAGAAGTGCGAAAATCTCTTGTTGCTAGGTAGAAGTGTGAAGTTCTCCTGTAGTTGGAAAAAGGTGAGAAGTTTGTTGCTGGGAAGTTGAAGTGAATGCAAGTTTGGGGAAGTCTAAGGAGACAAAGAAAATCAAAATTTTGGTGTCTCTCTCTCTATTTCATGCCCTAGATTGGGAGATCGAAGTCTTCTAAGTTTCACTGTTCCCGGAAGCTTCCAGTTGATGTAAGTTGTTGCATAGTCGAAGTTGCTGGAAAGAGGTCAAAATTATGTGAGGCTAACTTGGTGTGGAGGGAAGGTCTAGTCTTGGTCTAGGGTGTAGAGTCTCAAAGAATACTATTGAAAGGAAGAATTACCTTGACTAGGTTTTCCCCTCGAGGGTGATTTTTCCCTGGCATGTGCCTACATCTGGTGTCTATTGTTTTATGTGTTGTTTCTTTTAGTAATTGCTTGATGAACTAAAGAAAGAAGATATAAAGAATCGTAATAATAATAAGCATCACAAGTAATTATCAAGAATAGGAAAATATTTACTGCCTTTCTGATCTTCTAACAAGTATCAATTATGGTATTTCAAATGCACATAGAGAGAAGACAAGCGGTAAGCATTGAATGTGAGCAAGGCTCTTCTACAACTACTTTAGACTCAATCAAGGATATAAATGGTTGTATCTATAAGTTTAAAATGCAGTTGATCAGTATCAGGAAACGAAGAGTCGACAATATGGCCTCCGCATTTGGGAATGGTGTTGATAAAACTCTGGATGAACAAATGATTGCAATGAAAAAGGATGTGATAGAGTTGATATCCAAAATTGGAGAGAAGATAGTCTCTGAGGCTTGCTCCCACTTTGTTCTAGTCCCTAATCAGCTTGGAGGCCTAAAAAAAGATGTGGAAATTCTACAAATCATAGTGGGTTTAATTGTCACCAAACTGGAGAACTTGGAATTCAAGGTGGAAAATTCAGATGTCAAAGTGGAGATTGTTGTCGTCAATGTTCTGAAGGAAGTATTTGGTCTCAGTTATTAGCATAATGATCTGAACGAGGAGCAACACTTGGAACTGAGTGGAGGTGACCCTACAAACCCATCCTTGCGCGCTAAATAGAATGTGCAGTAGACGAATCAAGGGTTGAATACCACAATGGAATTGCTCCAGCAAATGGACGTAGACAACGTGGGCATGGAGAGGCTCAATTGGAACCAGGAGGAGGGCATTGAGTAGTTTCGTTATAATGTTCAAGTCTTTTAATGTTTTGCAATTTTGTTAAGATCATTGGAGTTTTTTGGAGATACTATAAGAAAAATGTTGTTATACATCTAGTAAAGACTCCTTAGTCTGTAAGAAGGCTATGGCTTGGGAAGTTTTGGAGGACTATGGAGGAAACAATGCTTCTGAATGTAAAGGTGATGGCATGTTTCCAGCTTGATTAATACAAGGTTAATCGTCCCTTTAAAAAAAATATGGAGTTGACATTATAACACCTAAACTATGTTGATTGCCTTGAGAGGCGTTCTACAACCTAGTGTATAGTAGTACAGAGGAGATGTTGTAGTGTATGTAAATGAGTATAAACATTTAAATATCAACTCAATTAAGTAATAAAAATAATATATCAATTCAATTTAATTTATTATATTGCAATTTTATTTTTATTAATAAATTTTTAAATATTTTTTCAAGAAAAAATACAAGATATATCACATTAAAATAAATTTAAATAATAATGATTTGTATTCAAAACCATGATATTTCAGAATATGTAATTAATAAACATAGGAAAACATTATAAATTTAATTAAGAAACTTATAATTAAAATATTAATTGTGTGTGTGTGTGTTAGTGATGATGATGATGATAATGTTTAACATCCACAAAGACTAATATGGTCTATCTAGCCTTAATAAAGTAAGTGATTAATTGAGGCTCTTTAATAGTTTATTTCTATGATCAAAAAGAAGGGAGAGAAGCATTCTAAGATCACTGTAGTTTTGTTGACTTAACAAGTCAAGAAGGTTGGTAGTGTGGAAAATGTTTTTAAAAGGAGAACAAATGTGAGTAAGGGTTGGGCAATCCAAGAGAAATTGTTTTCATCTTCAACTCTCTTAGTATCACAAAGGGGGTAGATTCTTTTATCCCAAAGTCTTATATATATATATATATATAAAATCAATATTTACAACAAACTTATATATCATCAATGTTATACATATTACATAAAAAAAGTAATATGTATAACATATGTATAACATTGTAATATGTATAACATTGATGATATATAAGTTTGTTGTAAATATTGATTATATATATATATATATATATATATATATATATAAACAGGGTTCTAAAAAAATAAAAATAAGAATAGTTTTATATATGGAGATTTGAAATTTATATAAGTATAAATAATATTATTAATAATCAACATAGATTCATCTTAATTTTGGATCTACCAGCACCAAGAGAAATCAAATCTCTGGAGGTGCAAACCTTTTTTCAATTTTTGCATTCAAAAAAAGGTTTACATTTTGAGAGAGTTAATTCCACTTAGTGTTTGGTATATCCAGAATCACGATAGATCTATGTTGGTTGTTTTCATTCTTTGGCATTGAGAGAGAGTCATAGCCATTGGGCCAAGAGGACACTTCTACATGACGAAGCCCAAGCAAGCCAACATTGTGCAACAACAATTACTTTATTGTTATTATTATATTCATGAACATAATCTTTACTTCTACGTTAGTAATATTTTGTGTTTGTGTTTACTAGACTCTCAGATAGAGAACGATATTGACAATAAAAAAACTTGAGACTATACTTCTCGTCTGGTTTCCCAAGTGGGAGACCAATAGCCAAAACTATCTATATATGTCAATCTTTTTGAAAGTAATATGAATGACCTGATCTTACAAAAAAACACACACACACACAAATATATTTTTTCACTATGTGTGTTATAAATGAAATATTTTATATATATATATATATATATATATATATATATATATATATATAGAAAGAGAGAGAGAGAGAGAGAGAGAGAGAGAGAGAGATTTTATTCAATTGATAGGTATAATTCTTTCACTACTTAATATGGAGTTAATTGTGACATTTAAAAAAACTATTAATAAGACATTTAAAACGATATTAATGACAAAAAAATCAATTTAAATATTTATTTAGAGAGAGTGTGTGCGTTTATGTATATATTATGTAAAAATAAAAATAAAAAAATCATTATGTTTAAAACATTTATTAGTGTGTTGCTCAAGATGAAGGAGATGTGTAATTTCTTCCATGCTTAGCATGGCGTTGAGACATGACATGCCATGTGCCAACTCTAAGGAAAAATTTAATGATGGAAATTTGTTTTGAAGTCTATAAACTTTTGTGAATCTTAGTAGTCCCTAATATACAAAATGTAAAATATCTGGTGATATTTTTGTAAAAACATTATAATTTCTAATAATTTTATACAGTCCATGTAAAATTATGGCCATTTTTAAAGTAAAATAATTTTATCCTATAAAAATTGAGCCAATTATTTTTAGAAAAAATGGAAACTAGAGATTCTTTTTTGTTAAAAAAACATGGAAAATTAGTTCATCTACAAAATTTAGTCCCTAGAATTTTCCTTTGGACTCAACTTCCTGCTAAGCATCGAAGGAATTACACATCTCCTTCATCTTGAGTGACACACTAATAAAATGTTTTAACTATAGGATTTTATTTATTCTCATTTGCTTTATATAATATATACATAGGCCAAAGAGAGAGAGACAAATAAAGAGTTTATTCCATTAATAGATGCTTTCTAATTGGGGTATATGAGAGATATATAATTCTTTTAATGCTTAATATGGAGTTGAAATGTGACTTTAAAAAAAAACTATTATTAAAACATTTTTAAAAAATCAATGACAAAAAATCAATGTAATATCTATTTAGAAAGAGAGAGAGCGCGCACACACACACATATATAAACTAAATGAAAAAAAAATATTATGATTCAAACATTTTACTAGCATGTTATTGAAGATGGAGGAGATGTGTAATTCCTTTCATGCTTACCATAAAGTTGGCAGATGACATGCATTAAGATTATAAGAATTAAGGTTCCTTAGATTACTTCAATGTTTATTATTATTATATATATATATATATATATATATATATATATATAGAGTGAACATTGAAGTAATTTGAATGAGGAATATTAATACTTAATATGTATGTAAAGTGAGGGTGGAAAATGTTCATCACTTAATGGATATAAAATTAATAATTATAAGATGGTTAAGTTACAAGAATTAATATTTAGGAGTTATTTATGTCGTAGAAATAATTTAAAAACTTTTTTTGAAATTAAAACTACATTAAAAGAGTCCATGGGGTTTTGGATTGACGGTGAATGGGTGCATTGTTAAGGCACTCTGTGTGATAGGTCACTAGTTCAAATCCCCCATGGGTCTTACCTACCAAAAAAAAACTACATCAAAAGTAAATGGATGTTGAAAGAACACAAGACATGGTAAAACAAGAGGTTTATTGCATTGAGTTCTTTGTAATATAAAATTATATCATTATGGACTCTTTGGGTGGAGTAATAACACAACACTTTAAGTAGTGATAACATCAAGTTCAAGATCCATATTTTGTGGCTTGGGCTAACTATATTTTATGGCTTGGCCCAACTAAATGTAGGTAATGGATCCTAACTAAAAGGATAAAGATTTCCATTAATGCCTAATTAGATCATTTTTTTCCTAAACATCATTCAGCCCTTTTGATTTGGAGGGACACTAACTCTAAGAAGTCAAATACCTCCCCTCTCATATAAACACGACAAATATAAACCAATCAGGTTTTGAACTTCAATTGTTTGCATCACCACACTTAATCCAACCATTTTTGAGCCTTGATTATCTCCCTCCTACCAATGTTGGGCACACAACCCCTTGGAGATTGCTAAAGCAACATGTGGCACCTTATGAGTGATTGGGATGAAGGTTTCATTGTGCCAGCAACATAAATTATTTTGTCAATGCTCATTTCTCTAACAAACTTAGGCCTTAAAGTAATTATGGGGGTCATGTTGCCTTGGCAATTCTCCCTATAAAAGAAAGCAACTTGTGTGATTGGGATTTAGATTACTTCAAGAGACCCGATGAATAGTGCATGGAGCCCCACTATGATGTGCTAGTCTGATTTTGTGAAATTTTCACTATTGCATCAATTAGAAATTATTCTTCTAATTGAATATTATTATGTGCAATTTTTTGCTATTACGACAAACAACGAATAAAATCATTACTGCAATTTTCACCAAAAACAAAATGCAATGCGGAAGTAGAACTGGAATTGAGAAAATAATGCACACACACAATAAAAATGACAACATTATTTTTGGACAAATGTCCCCGGAAAAAGCCAATGTGGGAAAATCGGTGCAATAGATGAAGGTTTTATTATTATTATTATTATTCAACAAAATCTACTATTATTATTATTCAACAAAATCTGAGTACAATGTTTGGATGTCAAACTGGCAATCCTCTCTTGAGAAATCATTGGAAAAATATCTTAGTGAAATTTCTCTCTCTCCACAAGCAATCCTGGCCTGATCTGGCCCCATAATCAGCTCCCAATTTGCCTTTGCATCAATCTATGTGCAGACTGAAACTTGCCTAGAATAGTTGTTATCTACCTCTATTGATTGTCTCTGCCACTGAAAAGGATTTGTTGGCCCTTTGGAATAATTTTCTCGACACTTAGCTACGGAATAAATCTCTCCTCTAGCTAAATCAAATTACCTCATTGAGGCATTGCACAAGCCCGTGTGCAACCTCCTGTGGAATAACTTAGCCTCTCTTTGTTTCCTCTTCTGACACTTGAAAATCCTTTGGAACCACTATTTTGTTGCTCCTCAATCTCTGCTACTCGATCTTTGTCTTGAATTCTTCTCAGTGTCGAATCTCCACTCTCTGGGAAATTCGATCTGCCTAAATCTCACCCTCATTCAATGTGTCTATATCCATCCCCATCGTCTTTCTCTTATAATCTCTTGTTGGCGAACCAACGACAATGATTAGATCTCCATCAACAACTAAGATCATCTCAATCTCAATCTGTGTGAGTTTCTAGAGAATTCTCACCTTTCCTTAATTAATTGCTATTAATTAACCATTTTTCCTAAGTTAGACTTAGAAAAAATTTAAATGATGGCTAATTAATTTAATTAAGGCATTTCGCAAGCTTATCTCGTGAAACCTTTTATGGGTTTTTAATATCTCATGTTTTTGGCCTCTCTGACACAAGTCGAGGCTAGAACACATGTTTAATGCTACGAAAATAAACAACTTTTCCTTAGGCATTGAGGTATTGAACTCGAAATTCCCTTTTGGAATTTTCATTGTGACATATCAAGGTTTACAATGACACTGGAAAAAATTATAATCCAACATGTGATCAAATGCATATTATACGCAAAATTTAAATGCGAGAGTAGAAAATCCAATTAACCTCAAACAAATCCATTAATTGATACCTATACTTGGAGTTTACACAACACATAATGATATGTAAATGGTCGTGGATATTCCACTAGATAGTTCATCACAACAAATCTATTAAAATAGCCCCAAGGGTTAGCTCAACTGGTCGAGTCCCCATTGTTAAGTACCTCGTCTGTTAGGAGGTCACAGGGTCAATTCTCCTCGTCGCCCTTGGGGATTAGGCCATGCTAGTATGGCCGACGGGCATTAAAAGATCCTCTTTGGGGTTGATCTGCCCAGATTTTCCTATGGGAAAAAAAACAAATCTATTAAAATAAATAGAAATCTATATTATGAAGGGTTAATTCCTTTATATTCTATATTTGTTATTACTAATATTATTGTTTATGCATGCAATAGATAAAATGTGGAAAATAGTGAATAGTAAAATACAAACACACATCAATCACAATGAGCACCAAGCTATGATTTGGGAAACCCTTTCGGGAGAAAAACCTAGCTGGAATGTGAGGTTGCTCTACTACCTTTTATTTGGAATGGAAATAATGCAAATACAAAGGAGAAGGCACTCTCTATGGAGTTACCCGAGATATGTTGCCTATAAGTTGTTGCAAAATACAAACCCCCTCTGTTATGCTCTCTCTCTCTCTCTCTCTCTATCCACTCTTCAACTACACTACTTTACTATGAAAAAAAATGCACTCAAACAAAATGGAACCCCTTTTCCTCCTAGTGGCATGGTTATAAGACAACCTGATAGTTAACTAGGGGTCAAAATTGACTCTTTCAACTCTTAACCAGAGTTACAACTTTGACCCTTTAATATCCTTCTTCGTAGTGCCTATGTGGCTAACCCCATGAGTATTAGGGGATGACATGACATCCTTTTGAACTATGGTGGTCAAACACAATATATCAAACTTTTGGAGGTATAAATTTTGCATTTGAACCATGACTGATGTGATTCTTGCACCATTTAAAAGGTTTCTTAGTGTAGAATATCACGATAGAGTCTCGTACTCACGTGATGAAGTTTTACCCCTAAAAAGCATCATTTAAAGCCTCAAATTAGCCCCGAAAGGTTTCAAACCCCAACTCTTCAAACTAAGTTCCACCAATAAAACTGATCCTGAAAGTTGATTCCTTTAGTTTTTTCCACTCTAAAAGCATCAAGATGGATGACAAACTATACAATGATCCAATTCATATCGCACCTCCATATTTTGGGAGGATTCTGGTCCCAAAAAACTTTACTAAATGAAGTAAGGAAATTTTTCCTCTACCTTCTCCTTGGAGCACCACTTAGCCTTGCCTGAAACATATACTTTCAACCTAGTCTATCAAATATGATGTTGCCCCTATCTTTTAGTTCTAGATCTCTTATGTAAAACTATATCCTCTATCAACTATATCTAAGCATTTGTATCGAACTCCTTTATAGAAGATAATGCATACTCCTCTTTCTAATCCAACATGGAAGGCTCATAGAGTTTGAGATTTCCCATATTCACCACTAAGTAAATGTGAATGTATGGTAGTAAACCAAGTCTATAGGCATCATCTCCCACTTTCAGTATCTTGAAAGGACCATATTGCAAAGCCTTTATTTTCTTACCAGGACCATGTAGCCTCTCCTTGTTAAACTATATCATACTCAACCTCCCACTCTAAAAGACCTTTTTGTCCTATGCTGAGCATGCCTAGCCTTGTACCTCTTTTGTGACTTCTTTAATGGCTCCTATACTTATAAATGGATCTAATTGATCTTCTCAACATTTTTTTCTACTTTTGAAGCATCCCTTGTAAGATCCTCACACACTCCTCCTCGTTGTCCATATACTACATCCAAATATGAAGGTGGTAAATATAAAATGCAAGTATCAAATGGAAACATACCAATTGAAGTGTGGAGTACTCTATTGTAGGAGTGTTGTATATTAACCAATCTTTCATCCTAGGTATTTGGATGCTTTTGGTTATAACCCCTCAAAAGTTGTACCAAGATCATGTTGATTACCCCTATTTTCTCATTTGTTTGTGGATGAAATGTTGTAGAACTCTTTAATTTCTTATCCACCTTCTCCCACAATGTAGCTTAATAGGCATTAAGAAATTTGGTGTGCTTTTTTTAAATAATGCTCCTTGTTATCCCAAAATGCTTTCCTATGGATGAGTGGGTACAAAAAAGGGATGGTATAGACCTTGTTTCATGTTACCAGGCTGACTGGTACAACAAAGTATACATCCTCTAATGCACCTAGCTACATCTTATTGCATCTTGGCCTAGTAAACATACCTTTTCAAATTAGCAATTGTCTTTCCAACACCAAAATTCCTGACAATCTTGTAGCTATGAGCCTCTCTAATCAACCATGGTCCCTCACTTTTAGGAACACAAAGCTTTTCTAGCCTTTAGAGTAACCAATTCTAGAGAATATAGTCAACTATGTCGTCACCATCATCCACTTGAGTTTTTCCCTGTAGGTATCGATACACCTCCCTGAAGTCCTGATCCTTTGTATATGCCTCTTTTTATGCATCATGGGTGAAAGGATTCATTTGCATAAGAGTTCCCAAAGTTGTGATTTCCAATCTGGGTGGCCTTGAACACATGTCGGTCAAGTTGTTTGTGTTTCCCTTCTGGTAATTGTTCACTAAATGAAGCCATTATAAAAACCCCATCCACTTGTCATGGTTGGTCTGCTATAACTTACTTTAGGACTCCAAATACTATAGTGAGTGGATGACTATCTCCTTTCCCATCAGATAGTGTTTCCCTTTTTGACAACTTGTGCTAAGACATATAGCTCCTTGTATTATAGGGTAGTTGAGAACCATTCCACAAAATACTTTAGAATGGTAGCATACATGCCTTTCTCCCAACATCAATATTACTCCCATAACATACTCACTCGCATTTGTGTCCACTTCAAAGGGCTACTACAAGTTTGGTAATGTAAGAACCTATGCTTGACTGGTTTTTCTTCTTTAACTCCCCAGATACCTTTTGTTGGCCATCCTCCCACTGGAAACTCTTGTCGCTCATTGTTATGGTATGGAGTGGTGAAACTACTATTGAAAACAAGGCTATGAATTTCATCAGGTGTTATGTTTCCCAACGAAACTCTTGACCTTAAAAATATTTGTATGCACTAACCATTTCATGGTGGCCTCCATATTGGCAATAGATGATCTGTAAACTGTTGTGGATGTTCCACTGGACAATTCATCACAACATATTTGATACTATTATATTAAAAAACTAAGATTTTACACTATCACAGTTTTATTAAACTTTAAGATATGTAGATTTAATTGTAATTAGTGCATGCATATGAATGGAAATTATGCAGAAAAGTAGAGAACAACAAAATAAGCTCACACACACACATACGACACAAGATATGTTCTTTGGGAAACCCTTTCAGGAGAAAAACCAGCTGGAAGGTGAGGTTGCTTCGCTCTTTTTCTCAATCTTGAAATATGGATGCAGGTACAAAGAAGTAATTCTTGTGGCCTATGGGCTGCTACAGTGCACATATCCTATCTGTGTGCTCTACCTCCTATCTCTCTTGGCTATATTTGCTCAGCTATGGAACAAAATTCTCTTGAAAGAATGGAATGTCGCTTCCTCCTAGTGGCCCGGTTATAACATAGCCCGATAACCTACTAGTGGTTAATTTTTACTACATCAACTCTTAACTAGAGTTACAATATAAACTCTTCTAGAGTATTTTACATCGTAATCACGTGGCTAGCCAATTTTCCATGAATAATGGGGGCTAATGCAACATCCTCCCGAACTGTAGGTGTGAAGATAGGAAGGTCAACTTCTGAGTGGCACAAATTTTGCATGCAGACTCTGATTAACGCACTTCTTGCACCGTTGGAAAGATCTCTGTGTGAAGAATAGCATGAAGTTGTGATACGCTAAAATTTAAAATATTTACCCCCAAAAAACGTTGTTTGATGCCTTAAAATTCTCTCGAACGGTTTCAGACCCCGTTTTGCCAAACTGGGTTCTGCCGGTAAAAATGGTCTCGTGAGCTGATTCCTCCACTTTTTTCACTCCAAATGCATCAAGATGGATGAAAAATAATATAATGATCCAACCCTGGTCACTTTAGCTCCCCTTCACTTATCACACAACCTAAATAAACCAAAGACTATTATGCAAACTTAAATTTCTTAATATTTTCCAATAGCCAATGCTTCTACAAAGTCTCTAGCACCTACATCAAGTGCAAGACATGCTCCTCCTAGGTATAATTGTAAACCAATATATCATCCAAATAAACATTAAAAAATGAATATAGATAAGGGCATATTACATTATTAATTAGCCTCATGAATGTGGTTGGTGCATTACATAAAGCAAATGTCATCGCTAACCACACATACAAACCTTGTATGGTTTGGAAGGTGGTCTTGTAGGTATCTTTTTCTTTGACTCAAATATGATGATACCTTGTTTTTAAATCCAGCTTGTTGAAGTATTCCACTTGCTGCAACTAGAAAATAATCATTTATCTTGGGCAAGAGGTACCCATTTTTTAGTGTGATTTTGTTTTACCATCTTGTAATCGATGCAAAATCACTAAGTACCTCCTTTCTTTGGCATAATTATGATGAGTTACCCACACGATGAGGTACTTAGCCAAATAACACCATGTTCCAATAGTGGTTGCAACTACTTCTTCAATTCACTTACTTCTAGAATGGACTATCTATATAGCCCAATGTTTGGCAACAAAGAGTATGGAAATAATTGAATGTAGTGCTCTACTTCCCTCTTAGGTGCTTGTTGATAAAGTTGGAAGTTGTTGTCATTAATGTCAAGTGGTGAAAAGTTTTGGGGTAGCTTGTTGAGTCTTCAATCATGATGCATGTGTTGTCATTTGATAAGTATTATGTTTGCTAACTACTGGATGTGTAGCTTAGTAGCCTATCTTTAAAAGCATTTTGGTTACAAGAAACTTGTCTAGAAGCACATGAAACGTTTTTGGTTGGATAGTCCTCTCGAAAACCTTTCCAGCAACATATGGCACTTAGCCTAACTCATAAGGAAGTGGAGAAATAAGGGTTTAAAGCTCAAAAAGGGTTCCAAAGGCTCATGGTTCTAGCACATGAACCTCACCATATCAACACCAAAGGATAATACAACAACCACAATGGTGAGCAGCAAGCGATGGAGTGGAAAAGCGTTGGTCATAACACCCAGTCACTAAGGAGTTGGCAGCAAGCACCCAGGTCCTCATCAATCCGCTTAACTAAAAGGATGTTGCAAATGATGAACATGACCCGCGAGTCATGAACGGTGGCCAAAAAGGCAATGGTTATAGTGCCCAATCGCGAAGGATATTGGCAACAAACACTTTGGTACTTATCAAACCACCAAGTCTAATGATGTGCACACAACAATGGTGGACGATGAGAAATGAGCATTAGGGTGACATGAAATGGTAAGGCGATGATGTGGCACCCTAAGGTGAGGATAGGTTGTTGAAATTTGGTACCGGAGGACAGGTGGTTCCCTTAGGCTTTGATCTTTGGCCTAGGGAAAAGTGTCCAAAAGAATTTAATTTTTCTCCTAAAGTGACTTTATAATTTTATAAAATTAAATCTAATTTAAAAGTGACTTTAAGTGATAAAGTTATTAAGTCTAATTTTAAAGTGACTTTTATAAAGTCAATGAAAAATTAGAAAGGAAAAGTGACTTTGGAAATAAATGACTAAGTGGGTCTTTATTAAAGTGGGGTGAATTAAAAAATAGAAAGTGAGATTTAAATGAGCATTTAATCTCAACCATTGATCTAAATCTATTTCAGCCATTGGATTTAGAGATCACCCAAAAGTCACTTGGATCACCCAAAAGTCACTTGGAGTTATATTAAAGGAGGAAAAGGAGGAAAAGGTCATTCATTCTTTCATGAGCAGATTGGGAGAAGGAGAGCAAGATAGCAAGAGAGATTTCTGAGCAGGAAGGAGAAGGAGACAGCAGCTTGGCACACATTCCAAGGCAGCAGTTGAGCAGATTTGTACAGCTGATTCAACACATAGTGAAAGGCAGATTTTTGCACAAAAATCGAGGAGCAGTTTGCTGATTTTTCTGCACACAAAACGGAGGTCGTACAACATTTATTGCTGTCCTGTTTGCTGTAATTTCCAGATTGCTGTGAGGCACGGGAAAGGAGATAAGTTGTAAATTTGCTTGCTGATTTTTTGCTGAATAATTCTCACTGTAAAAAGACAATTTTCAGAAATAAAGAAGAGCTCTCAAACTGGTTTTCCCCAAGAGTTGTAGGGGGTTTTTCCAGGGTCAAGTTGACCAAAAATATCAGTGTTTTAATGGCTGTTTTTAATTCTGCAATTTCCAGCATTCTGAAAAATTTCCAGAATTTGTGTTTTCAGCAATATTTATTTTTTTCAGTCTGTTAAATGTATGGTTATGGGAATGGGCATTTAACTACATGGGAGAAATAAGGAGAAACTGAAAACCGGGGTGGGAAAACATAAATTTTTACATGGTATCAGAGCTTGAGTGCTGAAGGGCAGTTTGGGACAGCAAAAGGAAAAATTACAGTTGCTGATTTTTCACTCAGAAAATTCCAGCGAGCTGATTTTTTCATAAACAGCAGTTTTATCTTTACTACAGCAGTGCTATTTTTCAGTTTTAGGACAGCAGGATGTCATTGGGATTGAGGGTGGAGGATAGGCTGGATGGGCATATAAATTACAGCGTTTGGAAGGAGAGAATGCAGAGTATCTTTGAGGAGGCAGAAGTCTGGGATATCATGGTGCATACCGCACAGAACCATGTTGTTGTGCCCACTGATGTTACTCAGTTGGCTGAGTATAAAAAGAAGAACAATAAGGGTAAGAGGCTGATTCTAGACGAAATCAAAGACCATTGCATTCCTCACGTGAGAGGAAAGAGCAATGCCCATGAGATGTGGACAGCATTGTCCAATCTCTACCAGAGTACCAATGAGAACCGGAAGATGGTCCTGAAGGAGAAGCTGAAGAACATTAAGATGGGGAATGATAGTGCAGCTGGATATCTCACAAAGATTACCAATGTGAGAGATGAGTTGGCAGTGATTGGAGAGGCCATTCCACCCACTGAGTTGGTGCGGATTGCAGTGAATGGCCTCCCCCGTTCATGGTTGAACTTTGCTGATGGGGTTTGTGCACGTGAGACCCTTCCCACATGGGAGAGGTTTTGGGATGATTGCATTCAGACAGAGATCAGGAAAGGACAACTTGGGGCAGCCAAGCCAGTTGAGCAGGATGAGGATGTAGCACTGGTGGCAGGAGGCAAGAAAGGCAAAGGGAAGAAGCAGGCTTCCACAAGCAGTGGTGGGGGCAAAGGCAAAGGTAAAGGTAAACCGGGGAACACACAGAAGGACTATTCCAAGGTGAAGTGTTGGAATTGTCAAAAGATGGGACACTATGCAGTTGTGTGTTCGGAGAAGAAGAAGAAGAAGGGAAAGAACCAGGACGTGGCAGCTTCAGCTGAGATTGAGGACTTTGCAGGTCGTTTTGACCGGGAGTTTGCGTTCACTACATGTGAGTCCTCTAGTGCAGGATCACCTGCCACACAGGTTCAGAGGGAGCATGATTTTCCCTCCATTAGCGGAGCATCTACAGGTATTTGGTATGTGGACAGTGGGGCTTCACGTCACATGACAGGAGTCCGTGAGTACTTCTCAGAGCTTTTAGAGAGTGGCACTGATATTGAGGTAGTACTCGGTGATGACAGAGTTGTTAGAGCAGTCGGGGTGGGGACAGTGACATTTCAGAGGGAGTCCAAACCTCCCTTGAAGGTGTCAGAGGTTCTTTATGTGCCAGGGATGAGGAAGAACCTCATATCCGTCTCAGCTTTGGAGGACAGAGGATATGACGTACTGTTCAGGGAGGACAGGTGTTGATGTATCCCAGGGACACTCCAGCTGATTCAGCTAGAGTGATAGGCGTACGCCATGCAAAGGTGTACAAATTTGCATTTCAGCCCCTTTTGGCATTGAGCAGTAGTACCGACAGCAGAGCTAGCAGTTCTGAGCTGTGTGAGATTTGGCACCGCAGGATGGGACATATGTATCATGGAGCCTTGAGGACATTGCGGGAGATCACTACAGGTGTGCCAGATTTCAGTACTAATCACTTTGATACTTGCAGAGGTTGTGCGATGGGCAAGTTTGCCAAATCCCCTTTTCCCAGCAGTGACAGCAGAGCGACGGGGATACTTGATTTGATTCATTCCGATGTGAGCGATCGGATGTCTCATGTTTCCTTGAGTGGATATGAGTACTATGTTTTATTCATTGATGATCACTCCAGGAGGACCTGGATTTATTTCTTGAAGACCAAGAGTGAGGTCTTCAAGCGGTTTCAGGAGTTCAGAGCTCTTGTGGAGACACAGACAGGCCGAAAGATCAAGTCCTTGAGGTCGGACAATGGAGGAGAGTACACCCTTGGAGAGTTTGTTGACTATTGTGTGGAGGCAGGCATTAGGAGGGAGTTCACTGTTCCTTACAACCCCCAGCAGAACGGGGTTGCGGAGAGGAAGAACAGATCCATCATAGAGGCTGCCAAAGCTATGTTACATGATCAGGGGTTGCCATTGTTCTTGTGGGCAGAGGCCTGCAACACAGCTGTTTACTTGCAGAACAGGAGTCCGCATCGTGCCTTGGGGCACATGACTCCGGAGGAGGCTTTCTCTGGGAAGAAGCCTGATCTTGGTCATCTTCATATCTTTGGATGCATTACATACTCCTATATACCCAAGGAGAAGAGGACCAAACTAGAGCCCACCGCAGAGAAGGGTATCTTTGTGGGCTACAGTGAGACCTCAAAGGCCTTTCGGATTTACATTCCTGCACAGAGGAGAGTTGTTGTCAGACGGGATGTGAAGTTCGAGGAGGACAGGGCCTTTAGGAGGTCACGGGAGTTAGAGTATCTGGATCAGCTAGACCCTCAGCAGCAGTTGAGTCAGTCGCAGGGATCCAGTGGGCAGGGATCAGGAGGATCCGGAGGTACATCTATGAGGATGTCAGGTCCGTCAGTGAGCAGTGGCTCATCGAGCCAGAGGGGTGGTGCTTCGGGCAGCATGCAGAGCAGTTCACAGAGCAGTTCACTAGGGAGTCCACTGATGGACAGTTCACACGGTACCTCAGCTTCTACAGGTTCAGGTGCAGGCAGGAGGACAGCAGACAGACAGTCAGGAGTTCAGGCTACTGATGGTGATGAGGAGGAGGAGTTTCATTCTCCTATGGGAGAAGCATGCTCAGGGAAGAGGAAGCCCAAGTGGCTTCAGGACACCTTGAGAGATGCCACATCTGTTGCTGAGCCGAAGAGGCCGGTCAGAGAGAGTAGACCACCTGAGAGGTTTTGTAGTTATATGGCGATGGTTACCAGCATACTTGACTCTGAGCCTTCTAGCTATGAGGAGGCAGCTAGCCAGCAGGTCTAGAGAGAGGCCATGCAGGAGGAGTATTCTTCTATCATGAAGAATGATGTTTGGGAGGTGGTGCCGAGGCCTGAGGGCAAATCCGTGGTTACTTCCAGATGGCTTTACAAGGTAAAGCATGCTGCAGATGGCAGCATTGAGAAATTCAAAGCGAGGTTTGTGGCTAGAGGGTTCTCCCAGGTAGAGGGAGTTGATTATGAGGAGACCTTCGCTCCCGTGGCTCGATATACTTCGATCCGCTCCATTATATCGATAGCAGCAAAGATGGGTTGGAAGATCCACCAGATGGATGTGAAGACCGCATTTCTCAATGGCTTCATACAGGAGGAGGTGTACATTGAGCAGCCACAGGGCTTTGAGGTGCATGGGAAGGAGTCCCATGTGTGCAGATTGAAGAAGGCCCTTTATGGCCTGAAGCAAGCTCCCAGAGCTTGGTACTCCAGGATAGATGCATACTTGCAGGGGATGGGTTTCACAAAGAGTGAGGCAGATCCGAACCTTTACTTTATTGTGATTGGTGAGGAGCCTCTCATTCTGGTGCTGTATGTGGATGACTTGATCATTACAGGTGCAGAGAGACTCATAGAGCATTGCAAGAGAGATCTTGCGGCGGAGTTTGAGATGAAGGACATCGGCTTGATGCATTACTTTTTGGGTTTGGAGGTGTGGCAGGAGGAGGGGCATTTCTTCCTGGGGCAGGGGAAGTATATTATGGACATCCTTAGCAGATTCCACATGGAGGATTGTAGACCCATGTCGACACCGATGATCACCAACTGGAAGAAGCTTCATGCTTCGGATTCCGAGTTGGTGGATCCCACATTGTACAAGCAGCTGATTGGTTCCTTGATGTATTTGGTCAACACTAGACCAGATATCTGTTTTGCAGTCAACACGATGAGTCAGTTTATGTGTGAGCCTAGGAAGGTTCACTGGGAGGCTGCAAAACACATTTTGCGGTACTTGCAGGGGACAGTGGATTATGGTCTAGACTACAGGCAGGGAGATGGAGTGAGATTGGCAGGATACACTGATTCTGATTGGGCAGGTTGTGCTTCTGATAGGAAGAGCACTTTAGGGTGTTGTTTTGGGTTGGGTTCAACAGTAGTGTCATGGTTCAGCCGGAAGCAGTAGTCAGTAGCATTGAGTTCAGCGGAAGCAGAGTATATGGCAGCCAGTCTAGCTAGTTGTGAGGCCATCTGGCTTCGCAAGATGTTGTTTGGCTTATTTGGTCAGCCGTTGAGACCTTCAGTGATTTACTGTGATAATCAAAGTTGCATTAAACTCACGGAGAATCCAGTATTTCATGACAGGTCAAAGCATATCGGGATCAGATATCATTTCATCAGAGACTATGTTCAGAAGGGAGCTGTGAAGCTTGAGTATATTTCCACTGATGAGCAGGTTGCAGATATCCTTACCAAAGCCTTACCACGGGGCAAGCATGTCTACTTCAGAGACAAGATGGGTGTGGTGAGGAACACCTTCCTCGGTAAGAGGGAGTGTTGAAATTTGGTACCGGAGGACAGGTGGTTCCCTTAGGCTTTGATCTTTGGCCTAGGGAAAAGTGTCCAAAAGAATTTAATTTTTCTCCTAAAGTGACTTTATAATTTTATAAAGTTAAATCTAATTTAAAAGTGACTTTTATAAAGTCAATGAAAAATTAGAAAGGAAAAGTGACTTTGGAAATAAATGACTAAGTGGGTCTTTATTAAAGTGGGGTGAATTAAAAAATAGAAAGTGAGATTTAAATGAGCATTTAATCTCAACCATTGATCTAAATCTATTTCAGCCATTGGATTTAGAAATCACCCAAAAGTCACTTGGATCACCCAAAAGTAACTTGGAGTTATATTAAAGGAGGAAAATGAGGAAAAGGTCATTCATTCTTTCATGAGCAGATTGGGAGAAGGAGAGCAAGAGAGCAAGAGAGATTTCTGAGCAGGAAGGAGAAGGAGACAGCAGCTTGGCACACATTCCAAGGCAGCAGTTGAGCAGATTTGTACAGCTGATTCAGCACATAGTGAAAGACAGATTTTTGCACAAAAATCGAGGAGCAGTTTGCTGATTTTTCTGCACACAAAACGGAGGTCGTACAACATTTATTGCTGTCCTGTTTGCTGTAATTTCCAGATTGCTGTGAGGCACGGGAAAGGAGATAAGTTGTAAATTTGCTTGCTGATTTTTTGCTGAATAATTCTCACTGTAAAAAGACAATTTTCAGAAATAAAGAAGAGCTCTCAAACTGGTTTTCCCCAAGAGTTGTAGGGGGTTTTTCCAGGGTCAAGTTGACCAAAAATATCAGTGTTTTAATGGCTGTTTTTAATTGCTGATTTTTAATTCTGCAATTTCCAGCATTCTGAAAAATTTCCAGAATTTGTGTTTTCAGCAATATTTATTTTTTTCAGTCTGTTAAATGTATGGTTATGGGAATGGGCATTTAACTACATGGGAGAAATAAGGAGAAACTGAAAACCGGGGTGGGAAAACAGAAATTTTTACATAGGTGGTAGCGATGTAGCATGACAAGTTGCACAAAACTTATGTGGCAATGATCTAGCAGGTGAGGTGGTAGAACCTTGGGATTTGTGCCAGGGATTAGTCTTATAAGGATTGGCAGTATTAGGTTATCTGACCATGGAGGTGAACTAGTAGTTAGAGCTTAGGCAATAAGTAAGTAGACTTGATTAATCCATAATGCGCCACGCTGGATGGGGGGCACATAATATGGTCTCCGCTCTCAGATTTGATTGATGAATGAGATTGGCTGGCACACTTCACAAATGTGGGGGTCATTTAAATCACATACTTGACAACTTTTGGACCCCCCATTTTGTTAAAGCTTGAAAATATGGTGGGGGGTGAAATGGAATTTTGGTCGTTGATCTAATTTGGCCACTAGGAGTGCTCTAAAACATGTTGGATAGAGCTTTGGGCAATCCATAATAATTAAGGGACAAGCGCTTTTTGGGCTTAAGCCCATGGTTCAGGTCCACAGTCATATGTTCTAGGGAACTTGAAGACAAGGGGCTACAAGGCAGAATTTTGGCATTCAAGCGCCAAATTCAATTAGAAAATTAAAGCTTTTTTGGATGAAAAATTTAGTAATTTAGACTAAATTTGATTGGAAACATCTATAAGAGGAAATCAGACGATGTAAGGAAAAATGTTCCCATGCAAGAAAAATATTTGTAGCTTTTGTTGATATAAAACAACACATATATTTTTAAACTAACTAGAAGATGAGAGGGAGCTAAGCAACAAAGTGAACATGAGTAGATCTCAAACAAAACATAAGTTTATATTGAGGATTAAGAAGCTAAGTTTGCTGAGAAAGTAGTAGTGTGTTTAAAAAAAATGCATATATGAAGCGTCCACAATTTGGTTATGGAAAAGAAAATTAATCAAGAACAAATTCGAGAGAACCAATTCTAAGGAATTTGAATTGGATCGAAGAATCAGAGTAAGATCGGTCGTTGCAGAGCATGGGGCAACATATATGAGAATTAAATAAATTGGTTCACCAATATTTTTAATTAAAAGGCTTCGAATATGAATTTGAAAAATAGAAGAAAGAGGGATATGAGTTGTTGTTGCAGGTTGGTGCCTACAGATCCAGGGGCTTGCAACCTCCTTTAGTTGGTGTTTCTAGCAAGTTGGTGCTTGTAAATAAAAGGGAGTTGGTGCCTACATAATTTGGTGTAACTTGGATTTGGTGCTTACATTTACATCATAATAAAAAAGAATTTGTGGTTTTGTCCCGTATGGGTTTCCACATAGACTTTTAGTGTTCAAGATTTATGTGATTGATATGTTGATGTTTTACTTAATGTGATTAATTGGCCAATTAATTATTTAAAGTGTTGAAATATTGATTCACTCCCCCCTCCTCAGTATTTTCCTGGTTTCCAACAATTGGTATCAAAGTCAGTGCCTTCAGTAATAGTCTAACAATTGGAAGGAAAATATGAGACAATGGATAACCAGGATGAAAATTCCACCATTAAAGCCCCCATGTTCACTAGAACATATTATGTAATTTGGAAGGTAAGAATGGGAACCTACATAATTTTTGTTGGTGCAGATGTATAGAATGCACTGCATAATGGCTATAAGAAGCCAAATGTATTGGTTATAAAAGATGATAAGCTTGAGTTCATTTATAGCGGTCAAGTAATAAAAGGAAATCCGAAGTGGTTTTCTTCAATCTGAGTTGGTTAAAGTCATGCACTGCACAACAACTAAAGAAATATGTGCTAAGATGATAATTTGTTATGAAGGTGATAATAATGTAAGGCAATCCAAATTCCAAGTATGCAAAATGCAATTTGAATAATTAAATATGAATAAGGACGAGGACATAACCAAATTCTTCCTTCAAGTGGATGAAACAGTTAACAACATAAGAGGACTTGATGAGCCTATGGGTGATTCCTTTGGAGTTCTATATTTAATGCCAAAGTATCATCCATTGAGGAGATGCAAGATCTCAACACACTAACCTTAGATCAATTGCATGCAACACTGACAACTTATGAAATGAGAACCTCAAAAGGAAAAAACTACCTTAAAGGAGGAAGTCTTCAAAGCCGATAAGAAGGGCAAACAAAATCAAGAAGATTTGAGCTATGGATCTAATGAAGAAGAGACAAATTTTTTCAAAAGATTAAAGAGAAGATCAGAAAAATATAAAGGTGAGTTACCCTTCAAATGCTTTAATTGTGGAAAAGTAGGTCATTGTGCATCTAAATGTCCACATAACGAAGACAAAAATGAATATGATCATAAAGAGAATATTAAGTATGGGAAAGTAAATAAGGAAAAGAAGTTCAAGAATAAGAGTTTGTATACGTAAGAACAAAATAATTCCTTAGATGATGAAAATGAACAATCATTTGATGACGAAAACACAATAGAAACAACAAAGAACTTCATACTCATGGCCTTAGAAACCCTAGATGAAAGACAAGTTGAGTTTGATGAAGAAGAGGTTGAATTAGATCTAGAAGGTGAACTAAACAATGCCTTAGAAGAAATTTAAAGACTAAGGACAAAGAATAATAATCAGAAAGAGATGGTGGAAAAATTTAAAAAAGAAAAGGATAGATATGAAGATTCATCACTTCTTCTTTTGAAAGTTAGGTTTGAATAAGCAAAGTAAATTGAAGACACCTTGTTACAATCGCTGAAAGGGAGGCAAGAAGTGTGGAAATCTAGAAGAAGAAATAGTCTCTCTGAGAAAGGAATTAGAAAAAATCAAGACTCGACTGAACCATAACTTAAATTTTATTGAAGGATGTAACAAGCTAGATGAAATCTTGAGTATTCAAAGATCTCCTCTCATCAAAATTTGTTTGGGTTATGAAGGAGAGGTAAGGACAAAGAAATCTAAAGATAAAGAAGCAATATGATTTTCTAAAGCAGTCAAAGGACCAAACAATAATGTAGTCAAAGGAAATAATACAACTCAACAACAACAAAGGAGTGCAATCTATGACCATTCAAAAAACCACAAATACCAAATGAGAAATAATCAAATATCTCGATTCCTTCAAAGAGGAAGCCATCAAAGAATTAGTAAATCATATCCTCAAAGGAAAATGGATCCCAGGTACCAAAACATTTTCCATGGTTACTATTATTCATGTACAAATTTTGGACATAAAGTTGTAAATTGTAGAGCATATCTTGGAAACAATCAAATAAGAAATAAAAGAAATGAATCTAATTAGTCAAACAAAAATAACGAATTTAGAAATTCATGTATAAATAATCCCAAGGACAGTAATCCTTTTACTCCCTTATTTGATTTTATAGAATGATATAATTGATATAACTATGGACATAAAGTAGATAAATGCAGAACCATAAATTTCATATTAATATCTCAGATCAAGCAAGCTCAAGAGGAACCCAATACATCAAAGAAGAAAAAGGAAGAAAAGATTGAAGGATGTGGCATTGTATTACATGCCCAAAATTAAGGTAGACACTAGTATGTGGATAATGGATGTTCTAAACATATAACTGGTGATAGGAATAAATTATTGTCATTATTAGAAGACATGACATGCCATGTTACTTTTGGCAATGATGTTCCAAGCAAAATCATGGGCAAAGGTATAATTAGCTTGGTAAATGGAAGGTAAGGCTCAGGATATTCTTTTATGGATGGTGTTGTAGCTTGAATTTTTATTTATTCAAAATTAAAAAACAAAATAAAAAATATATATGTAAAAAATTTACAAAGAGGTTGGATTAAATCTATGTTTTTGTTTTATATAAGCCTAACCTTTCAGGTTGATCAATACCAACTCCAAACTATAGACAAGTGGGTTGGTGACATTTAATATGAAGAAGTTAAATGGCATGCAACTTCAGGGAGAATCCTCTCACATTTGAACAGTGAAGTGATCACGACGGTTCTCCAGCGGGGTAAAATATGCGAAGAATAAAATAGAGCTACCCCAACCCCCCACGCGGAAAAGTGGATTGGTAAAACAATCGATCATAAGATTGACGATTGAGGATCATTTGGGGGGCAAATAATCGAGGCCACCCCTCGGAAGCGGTAAGCGGGTTAAGCAAAACTATTCTTACTTACGTAATGCATGACGTCTCACCTGACAAGTGAGCCTATATCCACCTCATACTCCACCTCACCCTCCACGTCAACATGTTTGACATGCCTTCCGCTGCGTCATCATTCTATACTAGCACAAGTAATAATTGACATTTTCTCACTCGTATTAATTTCTGGAATTTGTATCTTGGTTGATGCCTTCATTTGTCCCACAAAGAAATTGTGTCATCTTTTAAATTAGGGAAAATGTTTTTAGTTATGCCTAAGCTTATTCATAGGGCATTCAATTTTCCCAAGCTAGATAACCCTAAAAAGTTTATTGATAATTGATTGTTCCTTGATTTCAACCAACTTCCAGAAGAAAGAAAGGGAATTTTGTTTAAACTAATATTTCTTATTGGTTCTCAAATTGCTTCGACATATGTCACTTATCCTATTTCCATGTTTTCAGAGAATGTGCAACAAATTTTAGCTACAATTTTATCATTACAAGGAAAAGATGACACGAGAAATGTGAGTAGATGGACCTTGGGGTTCTTGAGCCTGATGATGTAACCAAGTGTTGTATTAGATTTTCCCTCATACTTGGCTGAGTCAATAAATTTTTAGTTCAAGAATTTCCAGATTGCAATTTATTTCATATACCCTTCTATCTTGGTTAACCTGTTTTTGCATTTACAAGTGGGAAAATTTGATTATTTAGGTTGGAATATATTT
This sequence comes from Pinus tabuliformis, assembly GCA_031772625.1. Lineage (NCBI taxonomy): Eukaryota > Viridiplantae > Streptophyta > Pinopsida > Pinales > Pinaceae > Pinus > Pinus tabuliformis. Next base: position 836,629,207 of record CM062812.1, read on the forward strand.
GGTTCTCAAAAACAAAGAAAACTAGTGGTTGAATGGACTAATATGATCATAAGGAAACAAAATAATCAAGGTTTTCTTAGTTTCTTTCTACTTTTATGACTATTGTCTACACTATTTTGAATAATGCACAACCACCAAGGATTTTTCCTCAGTGAAAACAACTGTTACAACTCAACAAAGATACGATGGTGGGAGATTGGTACCTCTTTGAAGAATATACATAAATCAGAATACATGGATTTGAAATTCCTCCTTATCATTTGCCCATTTTTCTACCTATGAGGATATTTGCAATTGAATTCACAAGGAATAACCTTACAGCATATCAAATTTACTTTTTCCCAACCCATAAAGGATATATGTTTAAGTTGGAAAGATATGTTGGTCCTTTCATTATCAACTCCAGGCAAGCTCTTCAACAAGTTGAAGATATGAAACAAACCAGAGCTATAAAACAAGGCAAATCGGGATTTTTGGCCAGTCGGTTCACAATTAGAAGTTGAAACCCCTTCAGTAAAAGAGAAAAGTTTGAAGAGAAATATTATTGAAACGATAGATATTTAAATGGAAGATGTTCAATCATAGAATAAGGTTTAAATGCAGAATGGAGATGAATATGAAATTCAAATAAGGTTAAGAGAATAATCCTCTAGTCATCTTGACTTTCAAATGCACTTGGGAAATCCTGAGCTTACCACTCCTTCCAGCTCTATAGAACTAGCAATGCCTAAAACTGAAGGAGCCTCCTTTGTAGTGAATGTAACATTGAAGAATTATCAAGCAATTGAAGAAAGAAGTCAAAAGGTGAAGAATGATATGATGTCTCAGTTGGCTATGAAAGCAACTCCCTCCTATGAAACAAGGTTACTCTCAGCAATGAATTTGGAGCGGAACTAATTGAAACTTCCCCTCTTACATCCTATTGTTAAGTTACTTCTTCAGGATCTAAATTCAAAACAATTTATTTATCTATGAATGTAGTTGATATTCCATTGTATGATAAAATCGATTTACATAAGAAATAAAAAGAGATTTTATACAATTATTTAAGCATAAATTCATTGACAATTAATAAGGCTAAAAAACTCTTGGAAAAGGATTCAAATAGAATTAAGAAGGAGAAATCTAATTCTAGAGCTTTACATTTATAGAATGAAGGATTCAAAAAATTGATTATCAAACTAGGGGTTGATCTAGATGACAGAGAGGCAATTACAACTTTGATGCAAAACACAGAATATGGAATGCAATCATTAAGACAAAAACTGAAGAAGCATGTGCCAGAGCATGTCCATGCAACTGAGCTAGCTCATGTGGAGAAAGAAAAGGAGTAGTTAATGACTGAGTTGATGGATAGGAACAAGGAGGTGTTATCCGTTAAGGAGAAGGTAAAATATTTGGAGCAAACTATTAAGAGCCATGTATGTACAATTGTGGTATCTAGTGAGTTAGAAGACCCTTCAAATAGATTGAAAAAGGTAATGAATGAACTCACACTATCAGAAGTTGAAATGAAGTAGCTCCATGACCATTTAGATTTGTCTCAAGTAGAGTTCACTGTTATGGAAAGACAATCAAAATCAATAAATCTAGAAAATGGCCATATCATTAAGAAATATAAATCAACTCAAGAGGACATTAAGGAGTTAACGAATAGATTGGAAGGTAATATGTCTTTGATTAAGGCTAGACAAATTGTCTCGGATGATATAATTCAACAAGTTTGCTCTAAATGGGGATATTTTCAAATCATTGCTGAAGAAAGAGTTGCTCTGATAGAGGTTCAAATGGATGTGACTTCATGTAAGGAACAAGTGCAAAAACACAGAAGGCAAGAAAGATCATCAAATTTCTAGATAAAAAGTCTACAACATAATTAAAGGCAATTCATATTGTTGACAAGACTGCAGTAATCATGGAGATCAATAAAATAATTGAGAAGAACCTCCTACTTATTCAAACTGAAAACAAATTGGAGATTGTATAGAACTATGTGGATTCATTTGATTCAAAATATTATTAGATAACAAGAGCTAGACTGCCAAGTTGTTAGGGTGTGCAGGGTGATTTGCTTCCTTGGGAGACAAGTGAGCAAGAGTTAATAACAACTAAATGTAGAATAGACTCCACCCTTGAAAAGAGTATGGTACTGAAAGGTAGAAAAATAGTTAATTTTATACAAAGGGACTTTCAATTACTTTGGTTGATTCAAATCCTACATATACCAAACTGACAATTTTGAAGGATGCTTTCTAGAAGATGATCTAGTGTATTGTTCTTGACGAAACCCTTTGGAAAAGATGTCAAGATTTGATCAATCCTATAGTTGTTAAAGGTGTGGAACCATGCATCAAGTCCTAGATTCAAGGTTTCACCAGTTACACGAAAATTCATAAATGAAGACTTTATTTTGTAACAATTGCATATCTTTTTAATTAAAAGGAAATTAAGTAGTTAGACAATTTTGACAGTTATCCATAACAGTTCTTGACATAATTTTCTTTAAAAAGATAGAGGAACCATTGAGGAGGGGTTCCGAAATTTTTCCTCGGAGACTTTTTGCAAGTAAATTTTGTGTAATGTTCACTCTATATTTGGAGATTAATAAAGTCCATCAAAAGTTGATTCTGGCATATCGATGAGTTACAATATGTGTGTCTTCCTTTTGTGAAACTTCTATCTATTTTCTTCTATTTCAATCACGTGTGCAATAGCAGCTGGTTTTCACTTAAGATAAATAGATTTATCTATGTTTCTAAATGGTTGCAAAATATTCTTGTAAAGCTTAATTGTAAGACTTTAAACAACGTTGCACTACTTATCACTCCATCATTTTTCATATTGCATATAAAATTCCAACTAGGGTTTATATATTGGATTCTTTATATCCCAATATATTAAATTCTCTTTCTGTTATTTTCTTCTCACCACTCTATTTCTTCATAAAAGTTGTAAGAATTTATATTTGGCCAACTTTGAGAAGGGTTTCTTGCCTCCAAAAACATTGTTTCCATTACACAATATAAAGTTGTCTATGGGAAAAAAAATTAAAGTATTTATATTAAATTTGAAACAAATGTCCTAAGCACTAGTTCCCCTTTAACCAGGAACCGTCTCTAGGGTAACAACATCATTGGCATCGTTCTCGAGGGATGAAGTTTAAAATCTTTCCTTCGGTATTTTTTGACTTTTCTTCGTATGGTGAGCAAAGAAAGCGTGGGATGAGATTTCTCACCAAATAAGTAAGCTCTTAACAAATCTTGCTCCAAGAAGACCTCATACCCACTCTGATACTTCTCAAGAGAAGACTCCAGAATTGTCATACACCGAAAGATATCTCTCTAAAAGGGTTTGGATAGAAAAACAATCTCTTATAACTCCTAAAACCTCTTTATCCACTCCTAGAACATATTCTTTGGGGCCTCATAGACCTAAATTAAATATCTGGAAAAGTACTTCTAAAACCCTATATTTTTTAGAAAGGAAATTTCCACCTCCTCACTTTCCTTTTCCAAAGCCTCTGTTGGATCAAAAGTCTTTTGAAACGATTTCATTTTCTTTCCCCTCTTTGTTTGAATTTGAAGAGATAAAATAGTTCTCTATAATATTTTCACCTCAAACAACCCCTGTTATATCACAATATGCTTCTAGTTCTGTAACATCTCCTGCTTCTTCCACACAACAAATAGTAGTTGTTCCACTCTCACTTCTAAGCATGGAAATACCAAGTTTCATAGCTAAACATTACCTTCCTCTCAATCTATCTCAACAACTAAATGTGTTACCTCAAGATTACTTAAAGTTGTTGCCTAGGTTCATTGGAGAGACTTATATTACTGCAAAGAAGCATAATGCAACCTTTTGGGAATTTGTAGAGAACCTAAATGTTTAGTAATTGGATGTAGTTTTGAGGCATTTTGTTTAATCATTGGATGGAGAAGCTAGAAAATGGTTCAAGTCTCTCCTTACTAATTCAATCAATACATGGGAAGAATTGGAAACTACATTCACAAATAAGTGGGGCATAAAAAAGGACCCTGTTTATTATTTAACTGAATTAAATAATATTAAGAAGAAACCTAATGAAAATGTCTTTGAATTTATGAAAAGGTTTAATAATCTTTATAATGGAATTCCAACATAAGTTAAACCTTTGCTAGAAATAGCTAAAGTAGCTTTCGGAGGAGCATTTGATGTAGATTTTGGTTTCACTCTTAGGGAAAGAAAATTAGATGCTCTCGATAAGATTCAAATTGATGCTTTGGAGGTGGAAGCCAATTTAGCAGCATCAGGGAAACTTAAAGGTAAAACTGATCACTTGGAGAAAAGGAAAGGGAAAGAATATAGAGTATAGCCTCCTTTAATGATTGAATATGCAGTCAACGTAGAATTGGAGGAAACCTTAAACTTGCAAGAAAATCAATACTCCACCTTGTTTGATGAAGAAGAGGTAGAATATGAAGGTACAAGCTTTGAATTTCAAACTTCCTTGAAAGAGGATGAAATAGATGAATATTGTAAGCAATTTGTAAGTTTGATGCAAACTTATATTCACAAAAAATATGATTTTTGATCGAGGAAAAGGTAAAGAACACAATAGGAAGCTAAAAGACAATAGTAGCAGGTCCCAAGACAAAGTAATGATAAAGTAAAGGATCCGTGTAGATTGCCTACATTTCTAAAGGTGAGACATCATAATTAGGGCAACAAACTATGGAGAAACAACCAGATCAAACAAAGTAACAAACTCCAATTAAGTAACTAGCGCATGAAATAAATGAAGTAAAAGAGAAATTGAAGATGGAGAAAAGACGACTTCTTTTTTATATTGAGAAAGAATTGGAAAAAGTTAAGATACCTATACCTTTGGCAGTGTTAGCATGACACCCATCCTATCACAAACAAATAGCTAATTTTCTTAATCCAGGTTGATGACATCAAATCAAGATAACGTGAATCTGTAAGAAGATAGGCATGTGGTGATCTATGGACCACATGTTGAAGATGTTATGAAACTAGCTCACAAAAAGATAGAAAAGATAGATCAACGCCTTAGAAATAAGCCTCTTCTAGGGGGAAACCTCATTTACATTACACAAATGAACAATTCTTGGATGATACAAATGACAAGACCTCCTTTCTATATATAGGAGTCTAAGGGGTCATAATATAATCAGAGCCGACATAACAATAGTAATTTAAGGGCACAATAATAACAATAGTGGGCTTCTATGGGGCACAATAATAACAATATGGGGACTACATGGGCACAACAATATAATAAGGGGATTTTACTAATAACAATAAGGGGTTACACTAGTAGTATAGGGACCTAACAGAAGAAAAAGACCCTGTTACTCCTCCTTTTTATATAACTTTGTTGATACATGATCTGATGCTTCATAATTGTATGCTTGATTCTGGGGCTTCACATAATTTGATGTCATTAACTGTAATGGAACAATTAGGATTGTAGATCACCAAACCATACAAGGACATATATTATTTTGACTCAAGGAGGGTGAAATATATTGGTTTCATTAAATATATGGTTGTTTCATTGGCCCAAATTCCTACAAAGAGTTTAGTGATGGATGCAATGGTTGCTCATATTCCTACTAGGTTTGGAATGTTGCTATCCAAATCTTGGGGAATGAAGCTAGGAGGTTCTATAAAATTGGACTTAACATATGATACTATTCTAGTTTTCGGAGGAGAAGAAATAATATTATATAGAGAATCAAGATTTATGGAAATGAATAAAAAGGAAAGTGGTTCTAGCAATTATCCTATCTATTCCGAGGATAGTAATTTCAGATGATTTTTGTTGGAAGAGGATGAAAGTATGGCCTGATATGTATAATTTCAAGTCGCAACAATTGTAAAAAAATAAGTGATGTTTCATGTTTGGAAGATGTATTTGATGGTGCCTACTCAAAGGAAGGCAATGGAGCACGGATTTTATTACTGTCACCAAAAGGTGAGATGATTCCCTGTCTTATAAGTTAGATTTTGATACTACAAACAATGTAACAAAGTATTAGGCTCTAATTCTAGGATTGCAGGCAATTAGAAATCTAAAAATTGAAAACTTATCAGTTTTTGGAGGTTTTGAATTGATAATCAAACAAAGAAAGAATCAATGCCAAAATAAGCATCCTAGATTTATGTCCTATAGGAATGAAGTTTAAGATATTGTGGAGAAATTATTTTCATAATTCAACATTCAATTTTTGCCAAGAGAACAAAAAAAACTTGTTGATTCCTTAGTAGTGGCTACTGGTACCTTTAAGCCACCTCAAAATCCTTGGTTGAGATATGAGGTTGAAATAAGACATAGACCAACAATGCTTAATAATGTTAAATACTGGAAAGTTTTCAAATATGATGGAAAAATACAACATTTTATGGACGTGATTGGAGATTTTTTTGCTTCCTGAATTGATCAAGAAGAAGAGGGTGAAAATGAACGAGAGGATGAAAGTGACGATAATCCACCTTAGAAAAATAACATTTTTGATCATAACATTTTGCAATTGAAAAAAAATGCAATTCCTAGAGGTCTCGTCCCATTGGAGAAGTTGTTTGATGTAAATGATGTTCGAGTTAAATTAACAAAACAAGTTCAGGAGAATGATGTTGAAGACTGTAATGTTGGAACTGAAAAGAAACCCAAACTGATAAAACTTGTGAAGGAAATCCCCATGGAGTTCAAGCAGAGGTATGTTGAATTATTTAAAAATTATTTAGATGTTTTTGCTTAGTGTTATGAGGATCTAAAAATATATAATGCAAATATTATTCAACATAGGATCCCTCCAAAAACCAGGAGTTAAACCTTATAAGAAAAAATTGAGGCAATAAATCCTTTGTTTCTCCCTCTAATTGAGAAAGAAGTTAAGAAGTATTTTAAAGGAAAGATTATAGTTCCTTTGAGATATTCTCAGTTGATTGCTAATCTTGTTCCTATATGAAAAAGGAATGGAGAAATTAGACTATGTGTAGATTTCAGAAACTTAAACAAAGCTTCCCTGAAAAACAATTATCCTCTGCCAAAGATGGATTACATTTTGCAAAAAGTAGTTGGATCATATAGATTATCCATGATAGATAGTTTTTCAAGATATAACTAGATAGTAGTCCTTCCCGATGACCAAGAGAAGACAACTTTTACAACACCATGGGGCACATTTATGTATGCCAAGATGCCATGTGGCTTGATGAGTGCATGAGCCACATTCCAAAGAGTTGTGGATATAGACTTTGTTGGTGAAAAGGACAAATTTGTAGTAATTTATCTTGATGATATCATCGTGTTTTACAATTCAGATAAAAGACATTTGGATCATTTGCAATAAACACTTCAAAAGTGCAGGAACTATGGTTTGTCCCAAAACCCAATTAAATCACTCTTTTCTCTGAGAGAGGGTAAACTATTGGGGCATATAGTTTCAAAAATAAGGTGTGAAAATTGATCTTAAAAGGGTTGAACCAATAAATGATATTCCTCTACCAAGAAATAAGAAAAACAATCAGGATTTTTTGGGCATAATTAATTTTTTGAGAAGGTTTATACCAAACTATGTCGAGATTGTGAAATATATAACTGATATGTTAAAAAAAGATAAAGAAGTTGTAGAAATAACTTGAAATTTGCAACTGTTAATGAAATCAGATTGAGGTCAATAGGCAAAAATTTCTTCTACTCAATTTGCGGAAAGGAGACATACAATCATTCAATCACAATGAACACAATATTTTTTCTGGGGAACTCAACTAGGAGAAAAACCTCCTCTGTTTGTATTATATCAGATGAGAATATAGATCTATTACGATGACTGCTTCAATCCTTGAAGCTCAATCTGCACTTCAATATTGATCTCCTCCTGGTTTTCTCTGGTCAATACTTAGCCAAAATAGGCCTCCCGCTTCCTCTTATTTCCTCGTGCAATTCCTGCCTCTAAATAATAGGAAGAGCTCCTATTTTCTTGCGCAATCCCAAGAGAATTCATCGCCTGCTACATGAAAACTCTATACACTCAATAGTATACAACAATAAATACAATTATGCCTTTTCCCTCCACTCAACTAGGAAATTCAAATTGCATGCGTGAATAGGGCTATTTTTAGTAAATTTACTAGTTAACTGAGAGATCAATGATTTAACAATAGTTACAACTATTCGATTGAAATCCTATTGACACTATTCATGACTAGAGCTTAGATAACTGAGTTTCGCTAACTATAACTCCATTATATTTCTATATCTTAGTAATCAACTCATGCAAAACTCTACTTCTTGCCCACAAACTCGAATTGAATGACTTAACTAAGTGACTTGGCCATGTCACTCTTTCTAACTGCAACTCAAGTCATCTTGCTGATGTGGAAATTCAAATTTCTCCATTTGACTAAGGCACAAATCAAATGAAGCATTTTTTTGCTACAATTTAACACTCCCTCTTATCAAGAAAAGGGTTATGAACAACCACTATCCTGCCCCTATGTAGGAATGTACTGTAATACAATTAACACTGCCTCACTGTTGTTGTCTCTACTGCAACAACTGCAACTGGAAAACATCCAAAATCCTAAATCAACTATGTCATTGTGTTGTAACTGTCTCCTGAGTCTCTGACTGCTACTAGCCTGCAACTATCACTTATGATCTGACTGAATCAACTAACATTGATCTTGTTGTTACTGAATACTATGGGCCCCTGTAGCAAGAGTAATGGTCCATGAGAAGAGTATACTACAGCTGCTACTGCTCTCCTATGCACCCTGCCCAAATCTTTACAACTATAGGACTAAGGGTCTACAGTGCCCCACCCCACTCCTAGAGGTATAACTGCATGCTTTGCAAAATATACCTCTAACTTTTAGAGATTTTTAACTCGAACACCATTTTTTTTTACTTGTTGAGTAGCAATGTCCTTCAGATATGCCTTCCCTCTACTGAACACCACATCATATCCTCTAGCTTCAAGTACAACTACAAAAATTAGATTTTTCTTCAAACCAGGCACATACATTACACTATCTAGGTCAAGATGAGAGCTTGACTCCCTCTTAAAGGTGACAATACCAATCCCTTTGGTAATATGCCTCCCATCATCTCCAAGCTCTATGGGTAATTGTAGGTCCTTCTCCTCTAGGTTGTTGAAGAACTCCTTATTTCTTGTCATATGATATGAAGCACCAGAGTCTAAGTACCACTCACCCGTTCAAACTATGCTTTCCATGCAAGCAATGAGGGTGAAATCCAACTCGAATTGTGATGTGACAAAATCTCCTATTGTTGTTGCTACAGGCTCTTTGTTGTATTTCTTATGTGGACACTTGGTTGCATAATTTCCATACTCATGGTATTGAAAGCATTTAATTTTAATGAGGTCTTTCTCCTTGCCATGGTTATGGTTGGATTCTTCCTTGCCTTAGGCCTTTTTTCCTTTGGCATTATTTCCTTTTCCAACTAGAGCACAATCTTCTTCCTCATCAGATCTGGATGAAACTCCATCTCTAGCGTTTCTTCTAATTTCCTCTTGCACCAAGTGAAACCAAAGTCTCTCCCAATTTGGGAGCTTGTCTCTTCCATCAACTGAATCCTGATAAATGTGCTAGGACTTTAGAAAACCAAGGAGTGCCAAGATCACAAGTTTAGATGGTGGCACAATCTCTCCTACTCATCCAATTTCATCTCTGACTTGAGTGAATATGGATAGTTACTAAACAATGTTTCTTTTTTTGCATTTGAATGTTCTTGAGCTTATCTTTCAATTCCAATTTCCTACCATCACTAATGCTTTCGAATAAATCTATGAGGGTTTTCCACATTGCATAAGTAGTTTCTTTCCATGCAAACTCAAAAACACTTGGTCTTTGAGTCCCCCTAGGATAATCCTCTTGGATTTTGCAATATCTTTCTTCCACTGAACCAGTTGTCATGCGTCTGATGCTGCTAGTTTTGGAATATCAATTTGTGTGTACTTCAATACTCCATTTTCATCCATCACAACTTCCATTTTGTCTTTCAAATCAATGAAATTCGAAGTTCCCTCCAATGCATACTTAAGCCTCAATCAATACAAGGACATTGTTCCTGCACTGAAAATACCTGCACCACAAAACTGTTATTCAAAATTTCCTTAAGGGATGATCAAGAATCTGGTTTCTATGTAGTTTTCAATAGCTCTTATACCATGTAGAAATAACTCAAAAATTTCAACTGCTAATGAAATCAAATTGATATCAATAGACACAAATTTCTTATACTAAATCTGCGGAAAGGAAAACATACAATAGAGGCACATGCAATCATTCAATCACAATGACCGCAATATTTTTACTAGGGAACGCAACTGGGAAAAACCTGTCCTCTATTTTTATTATATCAGATGAGAATATAGTTCTATTACAATGGTTCTTCAATCCTTGAAGCTCAATTTGCACTGCAATAATGATCTCCTCTTGAGTCTGCTCTGGCCAATTCTTAGCCAAAATAGGTCTCCTGTGTCCTCATATTTCCTTGCGTAACTCCTGCTCCTAAAGAATAGGAAGAGCTCTTATTTTATTGTGTAATCCCAAGAGAATTTCTCACCTTCTACATGCAAACTCTGTACACTCACTAATATATAACAATAAATACAATTATGCATTTTCCCTCCACTCAACTAGGCAATTCGAATTGCATGCATGACTAGGGATATTTTTAGTATATTGACTAGTTAACTAAGAGATCAATGAGTTAACAACAATTACAAATGCTCAACTGAATTCCTATTGACTCTATTCATGACTAGAGCTCATATAACTAGGTTTCACTAACTATAGCTCCACTAGATTGCTAGGTCTTAGCAATCAACTCATGCACAACTCTACTTCTTGCCCACAAACTTGAATTGACTGACTTAACTAAGTGACTTGGCCATGTCACTCTTTCTATCTGAAGCTCAATTCATCCTGCTGATGTGGAAATTCAAATTTCTCCATTTGACTAAGGCACAAGTCAAATGAATCATTTTCTTGCTACAATTTAACAAAAGTAAAGTGGACAGCTTGAGTCATAGACTCTTTTTCTAGAATCAAGAAAGCTTTTGGAGAAGCCCCTATTTTAAGTAGTCTCAATTATAAGAAACCTTTTCAGATATTTTCTTTTGCTTCAGAGAATACACTTGTTGTGATTTTATTACAAAAAAATGAGGAAGACAAAGAACAACATGTAACATATTTTAGTAGGGTTCTAAGAGATGCATAATTAAAAGATGATATTTTGAAAAAACAAGCATATGCATTAGTCAAGGGCTTAAAGTAAATATAGTTTAGAACCTATGTGTTGCAATCCAAAATAGTAGCATATGTCCCAATGTCTGCAGTCAGAGAAATTTTGGTTCAAGGAGACAACGTAGGTAAAAGGGGAAGGTGGATAGCTAAAATACAAGAGTATGACATGGATATCAAGCCAACAAAGTTGATAGAAGGACAAGGTTTAGCAAAAATGTTGTCTCAAGTGAATTTTAAAGCTTTCGGTATCAATTTGTATCTTGATGATTTAGGGCTTAATGCAGAAGTGGAACATAATCAAACCAAAAAAACAAACACAGTCATATATAAATGCCTATGTTTTGAATGGTACAAGAATATTGTCCATTATTTATTGTTTATTGAGTGTCCATCAAATTTGGATAGAACTGAATGCAAATCCCTGAGACCATAAACTTCAAAGTTTGTAATTTTAAATGGAGATCTTTATTGGAAGGATCTAGTTGGAGTATTGTTATTGTGTTTGACAGAGGAAGATGTTCCAAAAGGTATTGATGACTTCGATGGTTATGCCTGTGGAGGACATTATAATTGGAAAACAACAACCCACAAAATTCTGAAGGCTGGTTTTTATTGGCCTAAGTTTTTTTCCAATGTTCATACAACAGTTAAAGCTTGCAAGAAGTGTCAGATATTTTCTGAGAAGAAAAAGTTGTCTCCTTTACCTTTGGTGGGAGGAACCATTTAGAGAGTGGGGATTAGACTTCATAGGGGAGATCCATCCAAGATCTAGTGGTCAGCATAAGTGGATCTTAACTACCACGAGTTATTTTACAAAATGGGTGGAGGTAGTGTCAACTTGGTATACCATTGATGTAGTTGTTACCAAAATCATTGAAGATAATGTATTGACCAAGTTTGGATTCTCAAGGAAAATAGTTATTGGTAATGCACAAGCCTTCAAATATATGAATATGATCAAAGTTTGTCAGAAATATAATATTATTCTTAGTAATTCCATTGCCTACTACCCATAAGGAAATGGATTGGCTAAGTCCTCAAAAAAAAATTTGGATAGAATTTTGAAGAAAATTATTGCAAAAAACAAGAGAAATTGGGATACATAACTGAAATATGCTCTTTGGGCTAACATAATAACTACCAGTGGGTCAATAGGTAAGTCCCCCTATCAATTAGTCTGTGGAACTGCTGCCCTGTATCCAAGTCAATTACCCCTGCCAGTAGCTAAGTTGATCTAGGAAGCAGAGGTGTAGCCGAATGCATTAACCAAGAGAATTCATCAGTTAATTAAATTGCAAGAGAACCGAGAGAAAGTAGAACAAAATTTGAAAAAGTACCAAAAAAAGATGAAAGTGATATTTGATTAAAAAAAAGAAGAAAAATACATATGTTTTCAACTATCTTGTTCTTAGGTGGGATGTTAAACGTGAAGACAAAGGAAAACATGGTAAATTCAATGCACTTTGGTTTGGTCCTTTTAAGGTGGTAGAAGCAAAAGGAAACATACCTTCCTCCTGGAGAATTTGGATGGGGAGTTGCTTCAGTTGCCCGTCAATGGGAAATATCTCAACTTCTCAAGCATTATTTTCACCATTGAGTCAGATATTCATACCCACTGTAAATATCAACGAGTTCATTATATGTACTCATGTGCTTTATTTTACTACTAGTTTACATCTACAATATGACTCCATGCCCGAGGTGAAGGCACTAATATGCGGTTCTTAGCATTATATTTCAAAACACCTACCCCAGGTTGAGTTGATGTTGTGGCTTGAGTTTTTATTTCTTCAATATACCCCAGGTTGAGTTGATGTTGTAGCTTGAGTTTTTATTTCTTCAATATATATATATATATGTGTGTGTGTGTGTGTGTGTGTTTGCAAAGAGGCTAGATTAAATCTACGTGTTTACTGTATACGAGCCTGACCTTTCAAGCTGATTGATACTAACTCCAAACTACGAACAAGTGGCTTAATGACATTTAAAATGAAGAGGTTATATGGCGTGCATCTTTAGGATGGATTCTTGCACGTTTTAACGGTGAAGTGATCATGACGGTTATTTGGTGGGGTAAAGTACACGAAGAATAAAATGGAGCTACCGCCCCCCAGAAAAATGGATTGGTAAAACAATAAATCATAAGATCGATGACTAAGGATCATTCTGGGGGCATTGACAAGATTTTTGCAAATAACCGAAGCCACCCCCCGGAAGCAGTAAGCGAGTTCAACAAAACCATTCTTGCTTATGTAATGCATGATGTCTCACCTAACAAGCAAGCATGTACCCACGTCGTACTCCACCTCACCCTCCATGTCATCACATATGACACATTTTCCGCTACATCATCCTTTTGTACTAGTACAAGTCATAAATGCCATTTTCCCTCTTGTATTAAAAAAATTGCAAAGAGGCTAGATTAAATCTATGTTTTTGTTGTATATGAGCCTATCCTTTTAGATTGATCATTACTGATTCTAAACTATAGACAAGTGGGTTGGCGACATTTAATATGAAGAGGTTAAATGACATGCAACTTAAGGGTGGATCGTCGCACTTTTTACAGTGAAGTGATCATGATGGTTTTCTAGCGAGGTAAAGCACAAGGAGAATAAAATAGAGCTACCCTATGGAAAAGTGGATTGGTAAAACAACCGATCATAAGATCGATGGCTGAAGATCATTCCGAGGGAATCAATAACACTTTTGAAAACAACCGAGGCCACCCCCCATGTTGTGTGTGGAGCATGATTGATCAGAGGTCTTTGTTTCAGCCGGATGTATACCCCAGGAAGTTTGTACACCCCTCCATGTGGGGGGGACTTGTCCCCCCCCCACGGGGGTCCGGGGGGGTCGATCCCCCCCAGCTGGGGGGTCCGAGCGCCAGCGGGGGCTCGGGGGCAGCGCCCCCGAAGCTAAAAACAGATGTAAAATTGCCTTGTAAAAGTATAGTAATTTCTAGTCAATCTGGGCCGTTCATTAGGCGGATGATCTTACGGTAGAATTTATGTTTAGTTTAGGGTTTTCTGACCTAGAAGGAAACCCCTCTCTTTGTATGAGGGCATTGTATTTGAGGCTGTGTAATAGATGTGTATTCTGTGAGCGAGAAACAGAGAGGCGAGACTGTGAGAGAAAACAGAGGATATTACAGCGGATCTACTGTAGGTTGTGTCTCTTCATTTTGATAGATAATAGAAAGGAAGGGCTGGTTGTTCGGGGTGGACGTAACCCAAACTGGGTGAACCACGTATATCTGCGTCTCTCTTGTTTTATGCGTTTTCTGTGTTTATATTTCTGCAGTATTTTATGTGTTCCATTGCTTCGTAATATATAATTTTCTAACAACTAGTATCAGAGCTGAAGGTCTATTTCGCTGATAAACTCGCAAGAAAGAAGGGTTCCCCGTTCGAGTGGGAGAAATGGCGGAAGATGGTAAGTTTAGGGCTGAGAAATTTAATGGCCAAAACTTCTCGTTATGGAAGATGCAGATGGAAGATTATCTGTATCAGAAAGATTTGTACCTACCATTGAGCGGAAAAACAAAGAAGCCGACGGCTATGGCAGATGAAGAATGGAACCTTCTCGATAGAAAGGCACTCAGAACAATACGGTTGTGACTCGTTGCATCAGTCGCCTTCAACATTTCGAAGAAAACAACGACAGAGGGTTTGATTCAGGCATTGTCGAAACTATATGAAAATCCCTCGGCCTCAAACAAGGTATTTCTTATGAAACAGTTATTTAATATGAAGATGTCGGAAGGTGGATCTGTTGCAGATCATTTAAATGATTTTAATATAGTTACAAGTCAGTTAAGTTCTGTAGGGGTAAACTTTGAAGATGAAGTTAGAGCTCTGTTATTCTTGTGCTCATTGCCAGAAAGTTGGAATGGTTTAGTAATGGCCATTAGTAACTCTGTGTCTGGATCTAGTACTTTAAAGTTTGATGATGTTGTCGGTGCTATCCTTAGTGAGGAAATGCGACGGAAAAGCTCTGGTGAGACATCGGGTAATGCTTTGAGTGCAGAGTCTAGGGGAAGAAAAATGGAAAGAGAAAAGAGCTCAGGATATCGCAGTAAATCAAGGAAAGGTAGATCCAAGTCCAGATCAGGGATAGTGTGATGGAAATGCGGAAAGAAAGGACACCTAAAGAAAGACTGTAGATCTCGGAAGGGAAAAGAAGGAGATGCACAGCAAGAAAAGAATCATGAAGCAAATGTGACAGGTGAGGTGTTACAAGATGCTTTGATTCTTTCTTTTCAAAATATTACTGATTCCTGGGTGGTAGATTCAGGGGCCTCATTCCATGCCACACCTGATATGAAATACTTTCATGACTATGTTCAAGGAGATTTTGGACAAGTTCGTTTGGGTGATGATAAACCTTGTAAAATTGTTGGAATGGGTAAGGTTATTGTAAAACAGAAGAATGGAAACCAATGGCTACTAAAGGAGGTAAGGCATGTTCCAGATCTAAGGAAAATTTTGATTTCAACAAGGCAGTTAGGCGGTGAAGGTTGTGTGACAACTTTCACAGATAAAGCTTGGAAGGCCACCAAAGGAGCCCTGGTAATAGCAAAAGGCGAAAACTTTGGTACATTGTATTTATGCAATGGTATTTCTAACTCTGTTAATGCTTTAACTTCCAAAGGAGCAGATGCAGCATTATGGCATCATAGGCTCGGACACATGAGTGGAAAGGGATGACGATTCTTCACTCAAGGAATTTGTTGCCGGGTTTGAAGAATGTTGATTTGGACTTCTGTGAGAATTGCATTTATGGAAACAAAAGAGAGTCAGATTTCTCAGAGTTGGGAAAGAAAAGAAGAATGAAAAATTAGAGCTTGTGCATACAAATGTATGGGGACCTGCTCAGGTATCATCTCTCGGTGGCTCTCTTTATTATGTTACTTTCATTGATGATGCAACTAGAAAAACTTGGATTCATTGTATTAAGAATAAATCTGATGTATTTGATACTTTCAAGAAATGGAAAGCTTTGGTTGAGATTGAGACAGGAAAGAAATTGAAGTGTCTCAGATCAGACAATGGAGGTGAATATTGCAGCAAAGAGTTTGATAGGTACTGTTCGGAGCATGGAATTCACAGACAAAAGACAGTTCCAAGAACACCACAAGAAAATGGTGTGTCAGAAAGGATGAACAGAACAATCATGGAGCGTGCAAGGTGCATGAGATTGCATGCAGGATTGCCTTTACAGTTTTGGGCAGATGTTGTAGATACTACTGTTTATCTAATAAACAGAGGGCCTTCAAGTTCCTTGGATGGTGGTGTTCCAGAGGAAGCATGGACAGGTAAAAAGGTAAACTACTCCTTTTTAAAGCCTTTTGGTTGTGAGGCCTTTGTCCATATTGATAAAGAAAATATAACAAAGCTTGAGGCAAAGTCAAAGAAATGTACCTTTATTGGATATGGTGTTAATGATTTTGGTTATCGCTTATATGATTACGAAAATCACAAAATCATTAGGAGCAGAGATGTAATATTCAATGAAAAGGTCTTGTATAAGAATTAGTTGCAGGAAAAGAAACAGGAAAAAGAAAACAAGGAATACGCAGTTCTTGATGAAATCATTGAAAAAGTAAAGGTGCCTGAAAATAATAATAATCAACAACCACAACAACAACAACAGGCACCCCAAACACCTGAAAGTGGTGTTAGAAGATCTACCAGGATAAGTAGACCCCATGAACGATACTCTCCTTCATTATATTATTTATTGTTGACTGATTCTGGTGAACCTGAATGTTATGAAGAAGCAATGTAGGTTGAAAGCAGGAAGAAGTGGGAGCTAGCCATGGAAGAAGAGATGGACTCCTTAATGCATAACCAGACTTGGGACTTAGTCAGGTTGCCTACAGGTAAAACTACATTGCAGAATAAATGGGTTTACAGGCTGAAGGAAGAAGATGGAGGAAAACAGAGGTACAAAGCTAGACTTATGGTGAAGGGGTTTGCACAGAAGAAAGGTATTGATTTTGATGAAATATTTTCTCCTGTTGTTAAAATGACTTCAATCAGAACTATTCTAAGTCTAGTAGTAGCTGAAGATTTGCATCTTGAGCAGTTAGATGTAAAGACAACCTTTCTCCATGGGGATTTGGAGGAAGAGATATATATGCAGCAGCCACAAGGATATGAGGTAAAAGGGAAGGAGAAACTAGTGTGCAGGTTGAAGAAGAGCTTGTATGGCTTAAAACAGGCTCCAAGGCAGTGGTATCTGAAATTTGACAAGTTTATGTCTGAACAAGGTTATACTAGATGTCACTCTGATCATTGTGTTTATCTGAAAAAGAAAAATGATGGCAGCTATATTATATTGTTATTGTATGTAGATGACATGCTTGTTGTAGGATCTAACATGCAGGAAATAAATGTGCTCAAAAGAAAATTGGCAAATTCGTTTGCAATGAAGGATTTGGGAGCTGCAAAACAAATCCTTGGTATGAGAATAACTAGAGACAGGAAAAATCACAAATTAACATTGTCTCAGAATGAGTACATACAAAAGGTGTTGAAAAGATTTAATATGCACTATGCAAAACCAGTTAGTACACCTTTTGCTAGCCATTTCAAACTTAGTAAGGAAATGTGCCCAAAGACCCAAGAAGACATGGATTATATGTCTAAAGTTCCATATGCATCAGTAGTTGGAAGCTTAATGTATGCAATGGTCTGCACAAGGCTTGATATTGCACATGCATTGGGAGTTGTAAGCAGGTACAGGAACAATCCAGGAAAGGAACATTGGATGGCAGTGAAATGGATTCTCAGATATTTGAAAGGTACCACAAATCAAGCATTATGATTTGGTGGTTCAAACATTTCTCTACAGGGATATGTTGATGCAGATATGGCAGGTGACAGAGATAACAGGAGGAGCACTACAGGATATGTATTTACTGTTGGTGGAACAGCTGTCAGTTGGGTTTCAAAAATCCAAAGTGTTGTTGCACTTTCAACAACAGAAGTAGGGTATGTTGCTGCTACAGAGGCTAGTAAATAAATGATTTGGTTACAAAGGTTTATGGGTGAATTTGGGTAAGGAGCATGATATGGGCACGTTATACAGTGATAGCCAAAGTGCCATTCATATTGCAAAGAACTCAACATTTCATTCCAGGACTAAACACATACAGCTCAAGTACCATTTCATATGATTAGTGTTGGAAGATGGAGAGTTGAAGCTGGAAAAGATACACACTAGCCAGAATCCTGCAGATATGCTAACAAAATTTGTAACCAGGGAGAAACTGAGAACATGCTCAGTTTCAATTGGTCTTCAAGGATGACGATGAAGATGAGAAACAACCAGGTCCAAAGAGGAGTCATTGTCTAGAAAATGAAGCAGCGGTGGAGTTGCTACAATCATTCTCCAGGTGGGAGATTGTTGTGTGTGGAGCATGATTGTTCAAAGGTCTTTGTTTCAGCTGGATGTATACCACAGGAAGTTTGTACAATCCTCCACGCGGTGGGGGGTGGGGTGCGGGGGGGACTTTTCCCCCCCCCCGCGGGGTCCGGGGGGGCCGATCCCCCCGGCTGGGGGGTCCGGGGGCCAATGGTCCCTCGACGGGGGCTCGGGGGCAGCGCCCCCAAAGCTAAAAACAGATGTAAAATTGCCTTGTAAAAGTATAGTAATTTCTAGTCAATCTAGGCCATTCATTAGGCGGATGATCTGACGGCAGAACTTATGTTTAGTTTAGGGTTTTTTTCCCTAGAAGGCAACCCCTCTCTTTGTATGAGGGCATTGTATTTGAGGCTGTGTAATAGATGTGTATTCTGTGAGAGAGAAACAGAGAGGCGAGACTGTGAGAGAAAACAGAGGATATTACAGCGGATTTGCTGTAGGTTGTGTCTCTTCATTTTGCTAGATAATAGAAAGGAAGGACTGGCTGTTTGGGGTGGATGTAGCCCAAACTGGGTGAACCACGTATATCTGTGTCTCCCTTGTTTTATGCGTTTTCTGTGTTTATATTTCTGCAGTATTTTATGTGTTCCACTGCTCTGTAATATATAATTTTCTAACACCCCAGAAGCAATAACTGGGTTCAAAAAAACCATTCTTGATTACGTAATGCATGTCATCTCACCTAACAAGCGAGCCTATACCCACGTCATACCCCACCTCACTCTCCACATCATCATTTCTGACACGTCCTCCACGAGGTCATCCTTACGTACTAATATGAGTCATAAATTCCATTTTCTTGCTCCTACTAAAATTGTTAAATTGCCTTTTTATCGGTCTTTTTGTCCTACAGTTTGAAAATTTTAGTTAACCAACGTCTTGTCACAGATATGTCATTCCACATCAGTATTCTTCAAC
Organism: Pinus tabuliformis; assembly: GCA_031772625.1. Classification (NCBI taxonomy): domain Eukaryota; kingdom Viridiplantae; phylum Streptophyta; class Pinopsida; order Pinales; family Pinaceae; genus Pinus; species Pinus tabuliformis. The sequence continues at coordinate 836,648,839 of CM062812.1, forward strand.
AATTTTCACAAGGTAATTTTACATCCTTCCCCTATCTTTCTTTTTCAAAATGCTTAAAATGAAAAACACCCCAAATTTGACCAAGAAACCCGTCGCTGGTAACCCCTATGCTCAAGTATCTCCCCTTATGGACACAAAAGCTGAAATTCATGCTGCATTTTGTCCCCTTGATTTTATGGAAGGTCGCTTTGACAGTTATGGTCGTTTTCTGAGCAAATATGACCCTTTCATAGTCATATAATTTGGGTTGTATTATATCATAACTCCTTCCATCTACAACTTTCCAGAATTTGTATCTTGGTTGATGACTTCATTTGTCCCACAAAGAAAGTGTGTCATCTCTTCAATTGGGGAAAGTGTTTTTGAAGTTGCAACTTAGCTTATTCATAGGATTTCAATTTCCTAAGATAGATAACCCTAAAAAGTTCACTGATAATTCACCGCTCCTTAATTTTAACCAACTTCTAGAAGAAAGAAAGGAAATTATATTTAAACTAATATTGCTGAATGGTTCTCAAATTCCTCCAACAGATGTCACTTACCATATTTCCATGTTTTCGGAGAATGTGCAACAAGTTTTAGCTACAATTTTATCATTACTAGGTGAAGATGATACGAGAAATGTGAGTAGACGGGCCTTGGGGTTCTTGAGCCTAATGCTACAACTAGACATTGTACTAGATATTCCCTCATACCTCGTCGAGTCAATAAATTTCTTGTTCAAGAATTTCTAACTTGCCAATTATTTCATATACGCTTTTGGCTTGGTTCACCTCTTTTTGTATTTACATATGGACAAATTTGAGTATTTAGGTTTGAATATATTTAACTCTCAAAAACAAAGAAAATCATTGGTTGAATGGACTAATATAATCAAAAGGAAACAAAATAATCAAGTTTTTTCTCAGTTTCTGTCTACTTTTATGGCTACTGTCTACACTATTTTGAACAATGTGCAACCACCAAGGATTTTGCATCAGCAGAAATAACTATTACAACTCAGCAAAGATACCATGGTTGGAGAATGGTATCTCTTTGAAGAATATACAAAAATCAAAATATATGGAATTGAAATTCCTCCTTATCATCTATCCATTTTTCTATCTATGAGGATATTTGCCCTTGAATTCATAAGATAGAGCCTTAATGCAGACCAAATTTACTTTGTCTTAACCCATAATGGATATATGTTTAAGTTGGAAAGATTTGTTGGTCCTTTCATTATTAACTCCATGCAAGCTCTCCAACAAGTTGAAGATATGGTGAAGGAATTCAACTTTGATGTGGGCGAGACATGGAAGTATGACCCATACCATAATTTCCAACAAAAGAACATAGATAAAATATACACCTTATATCCATGATAGCAAACTAGATCTAGAAAAGAGAGAAAATCCAGATGTTTGGCCAATCGGTTCATAATTAGAAGTTAAAACCACTTCAACAAAAAATAAAAGTTTGAAGATAAATATTGTTGAAATGATTGATAAGAAAATGGAAGATATTTAGCCACGAAAGAAGGTTAAAATGCAGATTGGAGATGAAGAGGAAATTCAAATAAGGTTAAGATCAAAACAATCCTCCAGTAAGCCTGGTTTTCAAATGCACTTGGGAAACCCTGAGCTTACCACTCCTTCCAGCTCTACTGAAATAACAATGCCTGAAACTGAAGGATCCTCCTTTGTAATGAATGCAACATTGATGAATTATCAGGCAATTGAAGAAAGAAAAAAGGTGGATAATGATATGATGTCTTAGTTGGATATACAAGCAACTCCCTCATATCAAACAAGGCTACTCTCAATAATGTATTTGGAGAGGAGCCAATTGAAACTCTCCCTCTTAGATCCTATTGTTCAGTCAGTTCATTTAGGCTATGAATTCAAAATAATTGGTTTGTCTTTGAATGTAGCTAATATTCCATTGTATAATAAAATAAATTTACATAAGTAGGCAGAAGAGATGCTATACAATGATTTAAGTAGAAATTCATTGACAATTAATAAGGCTAAAAAAGGTTTGGAAAAGGATTCAAATAGAATTAAGTAGGAGAAATCCAATTCTAGAGCTTTACATTTACAAAATGAAGGATTCAAAAATTGATTATCAAACTAGGGGTTGATCTAGATGACAAAGAGGCAATTACAACTTTGATGCAAAGCACAGAATCTGAAATGCAATCATTATGACAAAAACTGAAGATGCCCATAACAGAGCATGTCCAGACAGCAGAGCTAGCTCATGTGGAGAAAGAAAAAGAGCAGTTAATGACTAAGTTGAAGGACATGAACAAGGATGTGGTAGCCCTTAAGGAGAAGGTCAAATATATGGAGCAAACTATTAAGAGCCCATGTATGTACAATTATGGTATCCAATGAGTCAAAAGACCCTTTAGATAAATTAAAAAAGGTAATGACTGAACTCACACTATCAAAAGTTGAAATAAAGAAGCTCTAGGACCATTTAGCCTTGTCTCAAGCAGAGTTGATTGTTAAAGAAAGGCAATTAAAATCAATAAATCTAGAAAATGACCAGATCATTGAGAAATATAAATCAACTCAAGAGGAGATTAAAGAGTTAAAGAATAGATTGAAAGGTAATATGTCTTTGATTGAGGCTAGATAAATTGTTTGGGATGATATAATTCAACAGGTTTGCTCTAAATGGATACGTTTTCAAATCATTGTTGAAGAAATATCTGCTCTCACAGAGGTTCAAATGGCTATGACTTCATGTAAGGAACAAGGTAAAAAAGAAACACAAAAGGCTAGAAAGATCATCAAATTTCTATATGAAAAGTACTCATAAGAATTAAAGGCAATGCATATTGTTGAAAGAACTTCATTAATCATGGATTCCTCTACAAATCAGTAAAATAACTGAGAAGAACCTCCTACTTATTTAAACTGTAAACAAACTAGAGATTGTAAAGAAATTCCTCCTTATCATCTATCCATTTTTCTAGCTATGAGGATATTTGCCCTTGAATTCATAAGATAGAGCCTTAATGCAGATCAAATTTACTTTGTCTTAACCCATAATGGATATATGTTTAAGTTGGAAAGATTTGTTGGTCCTTTCATTATTAACTCCATGCAAGCTCTCCAACAAGTTGAAGATATGGTGAAGGAATTCAACTTTGATGTGGGTGAGACATGGAAGTATGACCCATACCATAATTACCAACAAAAGAACATAGATAAAATATACACCTTATATCCATGATATCAAACTAGATCTAGAAAAGAGAGAAAATCCAGATGTTTGGCCAATCGGTTCATAATTAGAAGTTAAAACCCCTTCAATGAAAAATAAAAGTTTGAAGATAAATATTGTTGAAATGATTGATAAGAAAATGGAAGATATTTAGCCACAAAAGAAGGTTAAAATGCAGATTGGAGATGAAGAGGAAATTCAAATAAGGTTAAGATCAAAACAATCCTTCAGTAAGCCTGGTTTTCAAATGCACTTGGGAAACCCTGAGCTTACCGCTCCTTCCAGCTCTACTGAACTAACAATGCCTGAAACTGAAGGATCCTCCTTTGTAATGAATGCAACATTGATGAATTATCAGGCAATTGAAGAAAGAAAAAAGGTGGATAATGATATGATGTCTTAGTTGGATATACAAGCAACTCCCTCGTATCAAACAAGGCTACTCTCAATAATGTATTTGGAGAGGAGCCAATTGAAACTCTCCCTCTTAGATCCTATTGTTCAGTCAGTTCATTTAGGCTATGAATTCAAAATAATTGGTTTGTCTTTGAATGTAGCTAATATTCCATTGTATAATAAAATCAATTTACATAAGTAGGCAGAAGAGATGCTATACAATGATTTAAGTAGAAATTCATTGACAATTAATAAGGCTAAAAAGGTTTGGAAAAGGATTCAAATAGAATTAAGTAGGAGAAATCCAATTCTAGAGCTTTACATTTACAAAATGAAGGATTCAAAAATTGATTATCAAACTAGGGGTTGATCTAGATGACAAAGAGGCAATTACAACTTTGATGCAAAGCACCGAATCTGAAATGCAATCTTATGACAAAAACTGAAGATGCCCATAACAGAGCATTTCCAGACAGCAGAGCTAGCTCATGTGGAGAAAGAAAAAGAGCAGTTAATGACTAAGTTGAAGGACATGAACAAGGATGTGGTAGCCCTTAAGGAGAAGGTCAAAGATATGGAGCAAACTATTAAGAGCCCATGTATGTACAATTATGGTATCCAATGAGTCAAAAGACCCTTTAGATAAATTAAAAAAGGTAATGACTGAACTCACACTATCAAAAGTTGAAATAAAGAAGCTCTAGGACCATTTAGCTTTGTCTCAAGCAGAGTTGATTGTTAAAGAAAGGCAATTAAAATCAATAAATCTAGAAAATGACCAGATCATTGAGAAATATAAATCAACTCAAGAGGAGACTAAAGAGTTAAAGAATAGATTGAAAGGTAATATGTCTTTGATTGAGGCTAGATAAATTGTTTGGGATGATATAATTCAACAGGTTTGCTCTAAATGGATACGTTTTCAAATCATTGTTGAAGAAATATCTGCTATCACAGAGGTTCAAATGGCTATGACTTCATGTAAGGAACAAGGTAAAAAAGAAACACAAAAGGCTAGAAAGATCATCAAATTTCTATATGAAAAGTACTCATAAGAATTAAAGGCAATGCATATTGTTTAAAGAACTTCATTAATCATGGATTCCTCTACAAATCAGTAAAATAATTGAGAAGAACCTCCTACTTATTTAAACTGTAAACAAACTAGAGATTGTAAAGAAATTCCTCCTTATCATCTATCCATTTTTCTAGCTATGAGGATATTTGCCCTTGAATTCATAAGATAGAGCCTTAATGCAGATCAAATTTACTTTTTCTTAACCCATAATGGATATATGTTTAAGTTGGAAAGATTTGTTGGTCCTTTCATTATTAACTCCATGCAAGCTCTCCAACAAGTTGAAGATATGGTGAAGGAATTCAACTTTGATGTGGGTGAGACATGGAAGTATGACCCATACCATAATTTCCAACAAAAGAACATAGATAAAATATACACCTTATATCCATGATAGCAAACTAGATCTAGAAAAGAGAGAAAATCCAGATGTTTGGCCAATCGGTTCATAATTAGAAGTTAAAACCACTTCAACGAAAAATAAAAGTTTGAAGATAAATATTGTTGAAATGATTGATAAGAAAATGGAAGATATTTAGCCACGAAAGAAAGTTAAAATGCAGATTGGAGATGAAGAGGAAATTCAAATAAGGTTAAGATCAAAACAATCCTCCAGTAAGCCTGGTTTTCAAATGCACTTGGGAAACCCTGAGCTTACCACTCCTTCCAGCTCTACTGAACTAACAATGCCTGAAACTGAAGGATCCTCCTTTGTAATGAATTCAACATTGATGAATTATCAGGCAATTGAAGAAAGAAAAAAGGTGGATAATGATATGATGTCTTAGTTGGATATACAAGCAACTCCCTCGTATCAAACAAGGCTACTCTCAATAATGTATTTGGAGAGGAGCCAATTGAAACTCTCCCTCTTAGATCCTATTGTTCATTCAGTTCATTTAGGCTATGAATTCAAAATAATTGGTTTGTCTTTGAATGTAGCTAATATTCCATTGTATAATAAAATAAATTTACATAAGTAGGCAGAAGAGATGCTATACAATGATTTAAGTAGAAATTCATTGACAATTAATAAGGCTAAAAAAGGTTTGGAAAAGGATTCAAATAGAATTAAGTAGGAGAAATCCAATTCTAGAGCTTTACATTTACAAAATGAAGGATTCAAAAATTGATTATCAAACTAGGGGTTGATCTAGATGACAAAGAGGCAATTACAACTTTGATGCAAAGCACCGAATCTGAAATGCAATCATTATGACAAAAACTGAAGATGCCCATAACAGAGCATGTCCAGACAGCAGAGCTAGCTCATGTGGAGAAAGAAAAAGAGCAGTTAATGACTAAGTTGAAGGACATGAACAAGGATGTGGTAGCCCTTAAGGAGAAGGTCAAAGATATGGAGCAAACTATTAAGAGCCCATGTATGTACAATTATGGTATCCAATGAGTCAAAAGACCCTTTAGATAAATTAAAAAAGGTAATGACTGAACTCACACTATCAAAAGTTGAAATAAAGAAGCTCTAGGACCATTTAGCTTTGTCTCAAGCAGAGTTGATTGTTAAAGAAAGGCAATTAAAATCAATAAATCTAGAAAATGACCAGATCATTGAGAAATATAAATCAACTCAAGAGGAGACTAAAGAGTTAAAGAATAGATTGAAAGGTAATATGTCTTTGATTGAGGCTAGATAAATTGTTTGGGGTCATATAATTCAACAGGTTTGCTCTAAATGGATACGTTTTCAAATCATTGTTGAAGAAATATCTGCTCTCACAGAGGTTCAAATGGCTATGACTTCATGTAAGGAACAAGGTAAAAAAGAAACACAAAAGGCTAGAAAGATCATCAAATTTCTATATGAAAAGTACTCATAAGAATTAAAGGCAATGCATATTGTTGAAAGAACTTCATTAATCATGGATTCCTCTACAAATCAGTAAAATAATTGAGAAGAACCTCCTACTTATTTAAACTGTAAACAAACTAGAGATTGTAAAGAAATTCCTCCTTATCATCTATCCATTTTTCTAGCTATGAGGATATTTGCCCTTGAATTCCTAAGATAGAGCCTTAATGCAGATCAAATTTAGTTTTTCTTAACCCATAATGGATATATGTTTAAGTTGGAAAGATTTGTTGGTCCTTTCATTATTAACTCCATGCAAGCTCTCCAACAAGTTGAAGATATGGTGAAGGAATTCAACTTTGATGTGGGTGAGACATGGAAGTATGACCCATACCATAATTTCCAACAAAAGAACATAGATAAAATATACACCTTATATCCATGATAGCAAACTAGATCTAGAAAAGAGAGAAAATCCAGATGTTTGGCCAATCGGTTCATAATTAGAAGTTAAAACCACTTCAACGAAAAATAAAAGTTTGAAGATAAATATTGTTGAAATGATTGATAAGAAAATGGAAGATATTTAGCCACGAAAGAAGGTTAAAATGAAGATTGGAGATGAAGAGGAAATTCAAATAAGGTTAAGATCAAAACAATCCTCCAGTAAGCCTGGTTTTCAAATGCACTTGGGAAACCCTGAGCTTACCACTCCTTCCAGCTCTACTGAACTAACAATGCCTGAAATTGAAGGATCCTCCTTTGTAATGAATGCAACATTGATGAATTATCAGGCAATTGAAGAAAGAAAAAAGGTGGATAATGATATGATGTCTTAGTTGGATATACAAGCAACTCCCTCGTATCAAACAAGGCTACTCTCAATAATGTATTTGGAGAGGAGCCAATTGAAACTCTCCCTCTTAGATCCTATTGTTCAGTCAGTTCATTTAGGCTATGAATTCAAAATAATTGGTTTGTCTTTGAATGTAGCTAATATTCCATTGTATAATAAAATCAATTTACATAAGTAGGCAGAAGAGATGCTATACAATGATTTAAGTAGAAATTCATTGACAATTAATAAGGCTAAAAAAGGTTTGGAAAAGGATTCAAATAGAATTAAGTAGGAGAAATCCAATTCTAGAGCTTTACATTTACAAAATGAAGGATTCAAAAATTGATTATCAAACTAGGGGTTGATCTAGATGACAAAGAGGCAATTACAACTTTGATGCAAAGCACAGAATCTGAAATGCAATCATTATGACAAAAACTGAAGATGCCCATAACAGAGCATGTCCAGACAGCAGAGCTAGCTCATTTGGAGAAAGAAAAAAGAGCAGTTAATGACTAAGTTGAAGGACATGAACAAGGATGTGGTAGCCCTTAAGGAGAAGGTCAAAGATATGGAGCAAATTATTAAGAGCCCATGTATGTACAATTATGGTATCCAATGAGTCAAAAGACCCTTTAGATAAATTAAAAAAGGTAATGACTGAACTCACACTATCAAAAGTTGAAATAAAGAAGCTCTAGGACCATTAAGCCTTGTCTCAAGCAGAGTTGATTGTTAAAGAAAGGCAATTAAAATCAATAAATCTAGAAAATGACCAGATCATTGAGAAATATAAATCAACTCAAGAGGAGATTAAAGAGTTAAAGAATAGATTGAAAGGTAATATGTCTTTGATTGAGGCTAGATAAATTGTTTGGGATGATATAATTCAACAGGTTTGCTCTAAATGGATACGTTTTCAAATCATTGTTGAAGAAATATCTGCTCTCACAGAGGTTCAAATGGCTATGACTTCATGTAAGGAACAAGGTAAAAAAGAAACACAAAAGGCTAGAAAGATCATCAAATTTCTATATGAAAAGTATTCATAAGAATTAAAGGCAATGCATATTGTTGAAAGAACTTCATTAATCATGGATTCCTCTACAAATCAGTAAAATAATTGAGAAGAACCTCCTACTTATTTAAACTTTAAACAAACTAGAGATTGTAAAGAAATTCCTCCTTATCATCTATCCATTTTTCTAGCTATGAGGATATTTGCCCTTGAATTCATAAGATTGAGCCTTAATGCAGATCAAATTTACTTTGTCTTAACCCATAATGGATATATGTTTAAGTTGGAAAGATTTGTTGGTCCTTTCATTATTAACTCCATGCAAGCTCTCCAACAAGTTGAATATATGGTGAAGGAATTCAACTTTGATGTGGGTGAGACATGGAAGTATGACCCATACCATAATTTCCAACAAAAGAACATAGATAAAATATACACCTTATATCCATGATAGCAAACTAGATCTAGAAAAGAAAGAAAATCCAGATGTTTGGCCAATCGGTTCATAATTAGAAGTTAAAACCACTTCAACGAAAAATAAAAGTTTGAAGATAAATATTGTTGAAATGATTGATAAGAAAATGGAAGATATTTAGCCACAAAAGAAGGTTAAAATGCAGATTGGAGATGAAGAGGAAATTCAAATAAGGTTAAGATCAAAACAATCCTCTACTGTAAGAAACTGGTTTTCAAATGCACTTGGGAAACCCTGAGCTTACCACTCCTTCCAGCTCTACTGAACTAACAATGCCTAAAACTGAAGGATCCTCCTTTGTAATGAATGCAACATTGATGAATTATCAGGCAATTGAAAGAAAGAAAAAAGGTGGATAATGATATGATGTCTTAGTTGGATATACAAGCAACTCCCTCGTATCAAACAAGGCTACTCTCAATAATGTATTTGGAGAGGAGCCAATTGAAACTCTCCCTCTTAGATCCTATTGTTCAGTCAGTTCATTTAGGCTATGAATTCAAAATAATTGGTTTGTCTTTGAATGTAGCTAATATTCCATTGTATAATAAATGCAGATCAATTTACATAAGTAGGTAGAAGAGATGCTATACAATGATTTAGTAGAAATTCATTGACAATTAATAAGGCTAAAAAAGGTTTGGAAAAGGATTCAAATAGAATTAAGTAGGAGAAATCCAATTCTAGAGCTTTACATTTACTAAAATGAAGGATTCAAAAATTGATTATCAAACTAGGGGTTGATCTAGATGACAAAGAGGCAATTGAACTTTGATGCAAAGCACAGAATCTGAAATGCAATCATTATGACAAAAACTGAAGATGCCCATAACAGAGCATGTCCAGACAACAGAGCAGAATCTAGCTCATGTGGAGAAAGAAAAAGAGCAATTAATGACTAAGTTGAAGGACATGAACAAGGATGTGGTAGCCCTTAAGGAGAAGGTCAAAGATATGGAGCAAACTATTAAGAGCCCATGTATGTACAATTATGGTATCCAATGAGTCAAAAGACCCTTTAGATAAATTAAAAAAGGTAATGACTGAACTCACACTATCAAAAGTTGAAATAAAGAAGCTCTAGGACCATTTACTTTGTCTCAAGCAGAGTTGATTGTTAAAGAAAGGCAATTAAAATCAATAAATCTAGAAAATGACCAGATCATTGAGAAATATAAATCAACTCAAGAGGAGATTAAAGAGTTAAAGAATAGATTGGAAGGTAATATGTCTTTGATTGAGGCTAGATAAATTGTTTGGGATGATATAATTCAACAGGTTTGCTCTAAATGGATACGTTTTCAAATCATTGTTGAAGAAATATCTGCTCTCACAGAGGTTCAAATGGCTATGACTTCATGTAAGGAACAAGGTAAAAAAGAAACACAAAAGGCTAGAAAGATCATCAAATTTCTATATGAAAAGTACTCATAAGAATTAAAGGCAATGCATATTGTTGAAAGAACTTCATTAATCATGGATTCCTCTACAAATCAGTCAATTAATTGAGAAGAACCTCCTGCTTATTTAAACTGTAAACAAACTAGAGATTGTAAAGAAATTCCTCCTTATCATCTATCCATTTTTCTAGCTATGAGGATATTTGCCCTTGAATTCATAAGATAGAGCCTTAATGCAGATCAAATTTACTTTGTCTTAACCCATAATGGATATATGTTTAAGTTGGAAAGATTTGTTGGTCCTTTCATTATTAACTCCATGCAAGCTCTCCAACAAGTTGAAGATATGGTGAAGGAATTCAACTTTGATGTGGGTGAGACATGGAAGTATGACCCATACCATAATTTCCAACAAAAGAACATAGATAAAATATACACCTTATATCCATGATATCAAACTAGATCTAGAAAAGAGAGAAAATCCAGATGTTTGGCCAATCGGTTCATAATTAGAAGTTAAAACCCCTTCAATGAAAAATAAAAGTTTGAAGATAAATATTGTTGAAATGATTGATAAGAAAATGGAAGATATTTAGCCACAAAAAAAGGTTAAAATGCAGATTGGAGATGAAGAGGAAATTCAAATAAGGTTAAGATCAAAACAATCCTCCAGTAAGCCTGGTTTTCAAATGCACTTGGGAAACCCTGAGCTTACCACTCCTTCCAGCTCTACTGAACTAACAATGCCTGAAACTGAAGGATCCTCCTTTGTAATGAATGCAACATTGATGAATTATCAGGCAATTGAAGAAAGAAAAAAGGTGGATAATGATATGATGTCTCAGTTGGATATACAAGCAACTCCCTCGTATCAAACAAGGCTACTCTCAATAATGTATTTGGAGAGGAGCCAATTGAAACTCTCCCTCTTAGATCCTATTGTTCAGTCAGTTCATTTAGGCTATGAATTCAAAATAATTGGTTTGTCTTTGAATGTAGCTAATATTCCATTGTATAATAAAATCAATTTACATAAGTAGGCAGAAGAGATGCTATACAATGATTTAAGTAGAAATTCATTGATAATTAATAAGGCTAAAAAAGGTTTTGAAAAGGATTCAAATAGAATTAAGTAGGAGAAATCCAATTCTAGAGCTTTACATTTACAAAATGAAGGATTCAAAAATTGATTATCAAACTAGGGGTTGATCTAGATGACAAAGAGGCAATTACAACTTTGATGCAAAGCACAGAATCTGAAATGCAATCATTATGACAAAAACTGAAGATGCCCATAACAGAGCATGTCTAGACAGCAGAGCTAGCTCATGTGGAGAAAGAAAAAGAGCAATTAATGACTAAGTTGAAGGACATGAACAAGGATGTGGTAGCCCTTAAGGAGAAGGTCAAAGATATGGAGCAAACTATTAAGAGCCCATGTATGTACAATTATGGTATCCAATGAGTCAAAAGACCCTTTAGATAAATTTAAAAAGGTAATGACTGAACTCACACTATCAAAAGTTGAAATAATGAAGCTCTAGGACCATTTAACTTTGTCTCAAGCAGAGTTGATTGTTAAAGAAAGGCAATTAAAATCAATAAATCTAGAAAATGACCAGATCATTGAGAAATATAAATCAACTCAAGAGGAGATTAAAGAGTTAAAGAATAGATTGAAAGGTAATATGTCTTTGATTGAGGCTAGATAAATTGTTTGGGATGATATAATTCAACAGGTTTGCTCTAAATGGATACGTTTTCAAATCATTGTTGAAGAAATATCTGCTCTCACAGAGGTTCAAATGGCTATGACTTCATGTAAGGAACAAGGTAAAAAAGAAACACAAAAGGCTAGAAAGATCATCAAATTTCTATATGAAAAGTACTCATAAGAATTAAAGGCAATGCATATTGTTGAAAGAACTTCATTAATCATGGATTCCTCTACAAATCAGTAAAATAATTGAGAAGAACCTCCTGCTTATTTAAGCTGTAAACAAACTAGAGATTGTAAAGAAATTCCTCCTTATCATCTATCCATTTTTCTAGCTATGAGGATATTTGCCCTTGAATTCATAAGATAGAGCCTTAATGCAGATCAAATTTACTTTGTCTTAACCCATAATGGATATATGTTTAAGTTGGAAAGATTTGTTGGTCCTTTCATTATTAACTCCATGCAAGCTCTCCAACAAGTTGAAGATATGGTGAAGGAATTCAACTTTGATGTGGGTGAGACATGGAAGTATGACCCATACCATAATTTCCAACAAAAGAACATAGATAAAATATACACCTTATATCCATGATATCAAACTAGATCTAGAAAAGAGAGAAAATCCAGATGTTTGGCCAATCGGTTCATAATTAGAAGTTAAAACCCCTTCAATGAAAAATAAAAGTTTGAAGATAAATATTGTTGAAATGATTGATAAGAAAATGGAAGATATTTAGCCACAAAAGAAGGTTAAAATGCAGATTGGAGATGAAGAGGAAATTCAAATAAGGTTAAGATCAAAACAATCCTCCAGTAAGCCTGGTTTTCAAATGCACTTGGGAAACACTGAGCTTACCACTCCTTCCAGCTCTACTGAACTAACAATGCCTGAAACTGAAGGATCCTCCTTTGTAATGAATGCAACATTGATGAATTATCAGGCAATTGAAGAAAGAAAAAAGGTGGATAATGATATGATGTCTTAGTTGGATATACAAGCAACTCCCTCGTATCAAACAAGGCTACTCTCAATAATGTATTTGGAGAGGAGCCAATTGAAACTCTCCCTCTTAGATCCTATTGTTCAGTCAGTTCATTTAAGCTATGAATTCAAAATAATTGGTTTGTCTTTGAATGTAGCTAATATTCCATTGTATAATAAAATCAATTTACATAAGTAGGCAGAAGAGATGCTATACAATGATTTAAGTAGAAATTCATTGACAATTAATAAGGCTAAAAAAGGTTTGGAAAAGGATTCAAATAGAATTAAGTAGGAGAAATCCAATTCTAGAGCTTTACATTTACAAAATGAAGGATTCAAAAATTGATTATCAAACTAGGGGTTGATCTAGATGACAAAGAGGCAATTACAACTTTGATGCAAAGCACAGAATCTGAAATGCAATCATTATGACAAAAACTGAAGATGCCCATAACAGAGCATGTCCAGACAGCAGAGCTAGCTCATGTGGAGAAAGAAAAAGAGCAGTTAATGACTAAGTTGAAGGACATGAACAAGGATGTGGTAGCCCTTAAGGAGAAGGTCAAAGATATGGAGCAAACTATTAAGAGCCCATGTATGTACAATTATGGTATCCAATGAGTCAAAAGACCCTTTAGATAAATTAAAAAGGTAATGACTGAACTCACACTATCAAAAGTTGAAATAAAGAAGCTCTAGGACCATTTAGCCTTGTCTCAAGCAGAGTTGATTGTTAAAGAAAGGCAATTAAAATCAATAAATCTAGAAAATGACCAGATCATTGAGAAATATAAATCAACTCAAGAGGAGATTAAAGAGTTAAAGAATAGATTGAAAGGTAATATGTCTTTGATTGAGGCTAGATAAATTGTTTGGGATGATATAATTCAACAGGTTTGCTCTAAATGGATACGTTTTCAAATCATTGTTGAAGAAATATCTGCTCTCACAGAGGTTCAAATGGCTATGACTTCATGTAAGGAACAAGGTAAAAAAGAAACACAAAAGGCTAGAAAGATCATCAAATTTCTATATGAAAAGTAGTCATAAGAATTAAAGGCAATGCATATTGTTGAAAGAACTTCATTAATCATGGATTCCTCTACAAATCAGTAAAATAATTGAGAAGAACCTCCTACTTATTTAAACTGTAAACAAACTAGAGATTGTAAAGAAATTCCTCCTTATCATCTATCCATTTTTCTAGCTATGAGGATATTTGCCCTTGAATTCATAAGATAGAGCCTTAATGCAGATCAAATTTACTTTTTCTTAACCCATAGTGGATATATGTTTAAGTTGGAAAGATTTGTTGGTCCTTTCATTATTAACTCCATGCAAGCTCTCCAACAAGTTGAAGATATGGTGAAGGAATTCAACTTTGATGTGGGTGAGACATGGAAGTATGACCCATACCATAATTTCCAACAAAAGAACATAGATAAAATATACACCTTTTATCCATGATAGCAAACTAGATCTAGAAAAGAGAGAAAATCCAGATGTTTGGCCAATCGGTTCATAATTAGAAGTTAAAACCACTTCAATGAAAAATAAAAGTTTGAAGATAAATATTGTTGAAATGATTGATAAGAAAATGGAAGATATTTAGCCACCAAAGAAAGTTAAAATGCAGATTGGAGATGAAGAGGAAATTCAAATAAGGTTAAGATCAAAACAATCCTCCAGTAAGCCTGGTTTTCAAATGCACTTGGGAAACCCTGAGCTTACCACTCCTTCCAGCTCTACTGAACTAACAATGCCTGAAACTGAAGGATCCTCCTTTGTAATGAATGCAACATTGATGAATTATCAGGCAATTGAAGAAAGAAAAAAGGTGGATAATGATATGATGTCTGAGTTGGATATACAAGCAACTCCCTCGTATCAAACAAGGCTACTCTCAATAATGTATTTGGAGAGGAGCCAATTGAAACTCTCCCTCTTAGATCCTATTGTTCAGTCAGTTCATTTAGGCTATGAATTCAAAATAATTGGTTTGTCTTTGAATGTAGCTAATATTCCATTTTATAATAAAATCAATTTACATAAGTAGGCAGAAGAGATGCTATACAATGATTTAAGTAGAAATTCATTGACAATTAATAAGGCTAAAAAAGGTTTGGAAAAGGATTCAAATAGAATTAAGTAGGAGAAATCCAATTCTAGAGCTTTACATTTACAAAATGAAGGATTCAAAAATTGATTATCAAACTAGGGGTTGATCTAGATGACAAAGAGGCAATTACAACTTTGATGCAAAGCACCGAATCTGAAATGCAATCATTATGACAAAAACTGAAGATGCCCATAACAGAGCATGTCCAGACAGCAGAGCTAGCTCATGTGGAGAAAGAAAAAGAGCAGTTAATGACTAAGTTGAAGGACATGAACAAGGATGTGGTAGCCCTTAAGGAGAAGGTCAAAGATATGGAGCAAACTATTAAGAGCCCATGTATGTACAATTATGGTATCCAATGAGTCAAAAGACCCTTTAGATAAATTAAAAAAGGTAATGACTGAACTCACACTATCAAAAGTTGAAATAAAGAAGCTCTAGGACCATTTAGCTTTGTCTCAAGCAGAGTTGATTGTTAAAGAAAGGCAATTAAAATCAATAAATCTAGAAAATGACCAGATCATTGAGAAATATAAATCAACTCAAGAGGAGACTAAAGAGTTAAAGAATAGATTGAAAGGTAATATGTCTTTGATTGAGGCTAGATAAATTGTTTGGGATGATATAATTCAACAGGTTTGCTCTAAATGGATACGTTTTCAAATCATTGTTGAAGAAATATCTGCTCTCACAGAGGTTCAAATGGCTATGACTTCATGTAAGGAACAAGGTAAAAAAGAAACACAAAAGGCTAGAAAGATCATCAAATTTCTATATGAAAAGTACTCATAAGAATTAAAGGCAATGCATATTGTTGAAAGAACTTCATTAATCATGGATTCCTCTACAAATCAGTAAAATAATTGAGAAGAACCTCCTACTTATTTAAACTGTAAACAAACTAGAGATTGTAAAGAAATTCCTCCTTATCATCTATCCATTTTTCTAGCTATGAGGATATTTGCCCTTGAATTCCTAAGATAGAGCCTTAATGCAGATCAAATTTACTTTTTCTTAACCCATAATGGATATATGTTTAAGTTGGAAAGATTTGTTGGTCCTTTCATTATTAACTCCATGCAAGCTCTCCAACAAGTTGAAGATATGGTGAAGGAATTCAACTTTGATGTGGGTGAGACATGGAAGTATGACCCATACCATAATTTCCAACAAAAGAACATAGATAAAATATACACCTTATATCCGTGATAGCAAACTAGATCTAGAAAAGAGAGAAAATCCAGATGTTTGGCCAATCGGTTCATAATTAGAAGTTAAAACCACTTCAACGAAAAATAAAAGTTTGAAGATAAATATTGTTGAAATGATTGATAAGAAAATGGAAGATATTTAGCCACGAAAGAAGGTTAAAATGCAGATTGGAGATGAAGAGGAAATTCAAATAAGGTTAAGATCAAAACAATCCTCCAGTAAGCCTGGTTTTCAAATGCACTTGGGAAACCCTGAGCTTACCACTCCTTCCAGCTCTACTGAACTAACAATGCCTGAAATTGAAGGATCCTCCTTTGTAATGAATGCAACATTGATGAATTATCAGGCAATTGAAGAAAGAAAAAAGGTGGATAATGATATGATGTCTTAGTTGGATATACAAGCAACTCCCTCGTATCAAACAAGGCTACTCTCAATAATGTATTTGGAGAGGAGCCAATTGAAACTCTCCCTCTTAGATCCTATTGTTCAGTCAGTTCATTTAGGCGATGAATTCAAAATAATTGGTTTGTCTTTGAATGTAGCTAATATTCCATTGTATAATAAAATCAATTTACATAAGTAGGCAGAGGAGATGCTATACAATGATTTAAGTAGAAATTCATTGACAATTAATAAGGCTAAAAAAGGTTTGGAAAAGGATTCAAATAGAATTAAGTAGGAGAAATCCAATTCTAGAGCTTTACATTTACAAAATGAAGGATTCAAAAATTGATTATCAAACTAGGGGTTGATCTAGATGACAAAGAGGCAATTACAACTTTGATGCAAAGCACAGAATCTGAAATGCAATCATTATGACAAAAACTGAAGATGCCCATAACAGAGCATGTCCAGACAGCAGAGCTAGCTCATGTGGAGAAAGAAAAAGAGCAGTTAATGACTAAGTTGAAGGACATGAACAAGGATGTGGTAGCCCTTAAGGACAAGGTCAAAGATATGGAGCAAACTATTAAGAGCCCATGTATGTACAATTATGGTATCCAATGAGTCAAAAGACCCTTTAGATAAATTAAAAAAGGTAATGACTGAACTCACACTATCAAAAGTTGAAATAAAGAAGCTCTAGGACCATTTAGCCTTGTCTCAAGCAGAGTTGATTGTTAAAGAAAGGCAATTAAAATCAATAAATCTAGAAAATGACCAGATCATTGAGAAATATAAATCAACTCAAGAGGAGATTAAAGAGTTAAAGAATAGATTGAAAGGTAATATGTTTTTGATTGAGGCTAGATAAATTGTTTGGGATGATATAATTCAACAGGTTTGCTCTAAATGGATACGTTTTCAAATCATTGTTGAAGAAATATCTGCTCTCACAGAGGTTCAAATGGCTATGACTTCATGTAAGGAACAAGGTAAAAAAGAAACACAAAAGGCTAGAAAGATCATCAAATTTCTATATGAAAAGTACTCATAAGAATTAAAGGCAATGCATATTGTTGAAAGAACTTCATTAATCATGGATTCCTCTACAAATCAGTAAAATAATTGAGAAGAACCTCCTGCTTATTTAAGCTGTAAACAAACTAGAGATTGTAAAGAAATTCCTCCTTATCATCTATCCATTTTTCTAGCTATGAGGATATTTGTCCTTGAATTCATAAGATAGAGCCTTAATGCAGATCAAATTTACTTTGTCTTAACCCATAATGGATATATGTTTAAGTTGGAAAGATTTGTTGGTCCTTTCATTATTAACTCCATGCAAGCTCTCCAACAAGTTGAAGATATGGTGAAGGAATTCAACTTTGATGTGGGTGAGACATGGAAGTATGACCCATACCATAATTTCCAACAAAAGAACATAGATAAAATATACACCTTATATCCATGATATCAAACTAGATCTAGAAAAGAGAGAAAATCCAGATGTTTGGCCAATCGGTTCATAATTAGAAGTTAAAACCCCTTCAATGAAAAATAAAAATTTGAAGATAAATATTGTTGAAATGATTGATAAGAAAATGGAATATATTTAGCCACAAAAGAAGGTTAAAATGCAGATTGGAGATGAAGAGGAAATTCAAATAAGGTTAAGATCAAAACAATCCTTCAGTAAGCCTGGTTTTCAAATGCACTTGGGAAACCCTGAGCTTACCACTCCTTCCAGCTCTACTGAACTAACAATGCCTGAAACTGAAGGATCCTCCTTTGTAATGAATGCAACATTGATGAATTATCATGCAATTGAAGAAAGAAAAAAGGTGGATAATGATATGATGTCTCAGTTGGATATACAAGCAACTCCCTCGTATCAAACAAGGCTACTCTCAATAATGTATTTGGAGAGGAGCCAATTGAAACTCTCCCTCTTAGATCCTATTGTTCAGTCAGTTCATTTAGGCTATGAATTCAAAATAATTGGTTTGTCTTTGAATGTAGCTAATATTCCATTTTATAATAAAATCAATTTACATAAGTAGGCAGAAGAGATGCTATACAATGATTTAAGTAGAAATTCATTGACAATTAATAAGGCTAAAAAAGGTTTGGAAAAGGATTCAAATAGAATTAAGTAGGAGAAATCCAATTCTAGAGCTTTACATTTACAAAATGAAGGATTCAAAAATTGATTATCAAACTAGGGGTTGATCTAGATGACAAAGAGGCAATTACAACTTTGATGCAAAGCACAGAATCTGAAATGCAATCATTATGACAAAAACTGAAGATGCCCATAACAGAGCATGTCCAGACAACAGAGCTAGCTCATGTGGAGAAAGAAAAAGAGCAGTTAATGACTAAGTTGAAGGACATGAACAAGGATGTGGTAGCCCTTAAGGAGAAGGTCAAAGATATGGAGCAAACTATTAAGAGCCCATGTATGTACAATTATGGTATCCAATGAGTCAAAAGACCCTTTAGATAAATTAAAAAAGGTAATGACTGAACTCACACTATCAAAAGTTGAAATAAAGAAGCTCTAGGACCATTTAGCTTTGTCTCAAGTAGAGTTGATTGTTAAAGAAATGCAATTAAAATCAATAAATCTAGAAAATGACCAGATCATTGAGAAATATAAATCAACTCAAGAGGAGATTAAAGAGTTAAAGAATAGATTGAAAGGTAATATGTCTTTGATTGAGGCTAGATAAATTGTTTGGGATGATATAATTCAACAGGTTTGCTCTAAATGGATACGTTTTCAAATCATTGTTGAAGAAATATATGCTCTCACAGAGGTTCAAATGGCTATGACTTCATGTAAGGAACAAGGTAAAAAGGAAACACAAAAGGCTAGAAAGATCATCAAATTTCTATATGAAAAGTACTCATAAGAATTAAAGGCAATGCATATTGTTGAAAAAACTTCATTAATCATGGATTCCTCTACAAATCAGTAAAATAATTGAGAAGAACCTCCTACTTATTTAAACTGTAAACAAACTAGAGATTGTAAATAAATATGTGGATTCATTTGATTTAGAATATGATAAGAGAATAACATCTAGACTACTAGGTTGTTGGGGTGTGCAAGGTGATTTGCTTCCTTGGGAGACATATGAGCAAGAGTTAATAACAACTAAATGTAGAATAGACTCCACCCTTGAAAAGAATGTGGTATTGAAAGGTATAACAGGGGTCAAATTTCTATAGAGGGACTTTCAATTACTTCGGTTGATTCAAAGCCTATGTATACCAAATTGACAGTTTTGAAGGACGCTTTCTAGAAGATGATCCAATATGTTGTTCCTGATGAAACCCTTTCAAAAAGATGTCAAGATTTGATCAAGCCTATAGTTGTTGAATTCGTGGAACTAAACATCGAGTGTAGCATAAGTTTTTAATTAAAAAGGCAATTAAGTAGTTAGACAATTTTGGCAGTTATTCATAACTGTTCTTGATGTAAATTTCTTTAAAAAGACAGAGGAATCCCTCAGAAGGGGTTCGAAGATTTTGCCTTAGAGACTTTTTGCAAGTAAATTTTCTGTAATGTTCACACTATTTTTGGAGATTAATAAAGTCCATCAAAATTTGATTCCAATATATCGATGAGTTACAATATGTGTGTTTTCCTTTTGTGAAAAGTTTATCTATTTTCTTCTATTTCAAGCACATGTGCTATAGCACTTAGTTTTCACTTAAGATAAACATATTTATCTATGTTTCTAAATGGTTGCAGAAGATACTTGTAAAGTTTAATTGTAAAACTTTGAACATTTGTCCATTGCTTATCACTCCATCATATTTCATAGTCCATATAAAATTCCAACTAGGGTTTATATATTTGATTCTTTATAACCCGATATATTAAATTCTCTTTCTATTATTTTCTTCTTGCCACTCTATATCTTCTTAAAAGTTGTAAGAATTTATATTTGGCCAACTTTGAGAAGGTTTTCTTGCATCCAAAAAACACAGTTTTCATTTCATGGTATAAGTTGTCTCTCGGAAGTTGGTTGAAGGGTAACCAGTACCTAGGACATTTGTTTCAAAATTAATATATATATAAATTTTGAAACAAATGTCCTAGGTACTGGTTACCCTTCAGCGAAGAACTGTCTCTAGGATAACAACAAATGGACTCAAACACAACTTCTTGAGTGTGAGTCAAATGTGTGACAAGGGTATGTTATCACTTTTTTGTTCCAAAGGATGTGAAATAAAGACTTCAAACACAGGGAAAGTAATGGAAAAAGCTACGAACATCAAGTAATGTACACATATTAAATGAAAAAATGAGAATTGTTGTTTGGGGAACCATTATGAGAGCTAGTTATGGCATAGAAGATTGGGACATTTGAACTTTGACCATATAGTGAAACTCGACAAAAAGGGAGATGTAAAGGACTTGTTGAAAATCTCAAGTCTAAGCAACACAATTTGTAAATCATGTGAAATTGTGAAGAAAATCTTAGTACCCTTCAAGACCAAAGAAAACTCATCTACCAAGGTTCTACAACTAGTTCATATAGATTTATGTGTCCCCTAAAAAGCTTCTAACCCAAGTGGTGAGAATTTTTCATACTATTATTGATGATTATAGTAGGCTTGCGTGGGTCACATTTTTAAGAGAGAATTTTAAAGCATTTGAAAAGTTCAATTTTTCAAAGCCATGGTTGAAAGCCAAACTTATTTCAAATTGATTTTTTTAAGGTTTGATAGGGGTGGAGAGTTTACTTCAAATGAGTTTGATAATTTTTGTGAAGAACATGGTAGAAGAAGATAATTCACAATTGCAAATACTCCACAACAAAATGGTGTGGCTAAAAGGTAAAATAGATCCATGGAGCAGATGACCAATGCTGTGTTGGATGAAAGTAATATGCCAAATGCATTTTGGATCGACTATGTTCACATGACAATCCATATTTTAAACAAGGCGCATCTTAGAACCAATAGTGAAAAGACTCTCTCCGAACTATGGTATGGAAAACCAACCTAAATAAAGCACTTTAAGGTATTTGGCAAGAAGTGATGCATCAAGAACAATGATGAAAATCAGGGTAAGTTCGATGCAAGATCTAATGAAGGGATATTTCTAGGGTATTCAATTAGGAACAAAGGGAATATATATGTTACAATAAAGTATTATGCAATATTGTAGACAACATTGATGTGAGAGTGGATGAGGAATCACCTCTCAAAAGCAAGCAACCAATATTTATCAGTCCACCTAATCAAACCAATAGTGAAGATGAAATAGAACAACTCGAAGAATCAAGATAAGATGAAGAAGAAGAGACAAAGTTATCTCACCTAATGACCCCTTCAAGGTATGTACAAAAGCATCATTCGATAAATAAGATTGTTGGTAATGTGGAAGCAACAGTCCAAACTAGAAGAAAATTCATAAATAATTCAAAACAAGCTCATATGCTATGTTTTCCATGATTGAAGTAAAATATTTTTCTTAGGAAAGCCAAGATAAACATTGGGTACAAGCCATGAATGAAGAGTTAGTTAGATTGAGAAGATCCAAACTTGGGAATTAATTCCAAGACCATTGAACAAAAATATCATTTTCACAAAACGGGTCTTCAAGAACAAATTAAATGAGGATGGTCAAGTTATGAGAAATAAGGCCAGATTAGTATGTAAAGGATATGCTCAGGTTGAAGGAGTCTATTTTGAATAAACTTTTTCTCCTGTAGAAATATTAGGAACAATTAGAATGTTTCTAGAATTTTTTACTCACAAGAATTTCAAAGTTTATCAAATGGTGTAAAATCAACATTTTTGAATGGTGAACTTGAAGAAGACGTTTAATTTGAATGGCTTGAAGGTTTTCAACTATTAGAAAATATTGAGGTAGTGTGTAGGACATGGTATTCAAAATTAGACAAACACCTACAACAACAAGGTTTGAAAAGAGGAATGACTACTAGTAATTTGTATATCAAATCTAAAATTGATGATATTCTAATTATTGCTTTTTATGTTAATGACATTATTTTTGGTAGTGATGTAGATTTACTCAACCAAAAAATTGTAGGTGATATGCAAGGTGAATTCAAAATGTTTATGCTTGGGGAACTTTCATTTTTCCTTGGCTTACAGACTACTCAAACAACAAAAGGTATATTCATTTCCCAAGGCAAGTACCTCAAAGAATTTTTAAAGAAAGATGGGTTGGAAGAGTGTTCTCCTATTAATACTCTTATGGTCATTAGATGTAAACTCAACAAAGATGATGACTAACCAGAGATAAGTCAAACAATGTATAAATTAATTATAATCAACCTTTTATACCTAACAACCTCATGGAGATTTCAGACGGGTATGAAGGATTTGGGCAGGACTGCGACGCTGCGATGGAGCTTTGACCGATCGAACCCCGTGCCTCTGCCCTCGCCCCCAGGCTCTGCCTGGTCGGGCCTCTGCTGCACCCTTGTTCTCGTCGTTTAGCGCGGACCCCACCTTCGGGGAACCGGCCGCTTGACGGTTTGTCCCTCCTGCCGTTCTCAGCGGGCCTGCAATGGCAGGATCCGCTTCCCCTCCTCCAGCTTCAGAGAACCCAGAGGAAATCTTTGCCTCTCTTCTGTCAGAGCCATCAGATGCCAGACCTCGCCCCTCATTAACAAAGTTCATAAAAAAGCTGGATGAGATCCCTGAGGTGAACCTACCTCCATCCCTCCCAAGGAAATCGGCAATAGCTTTATCAGAAAGAGGTCTTGTTGGACAGTTCACTGGACTCTGGCCATCTCCAAGAACTGTCCAAAAATGGGTGGAGCGCAACTGGAGCACAATGATCCAAGGAAAGATCGCCATCAGATTCTGCGGGCGAGGATACTACACCTTCCTGTTCGAGACTAAAGAAGACAAGCACCTCATCTTCCGCAATGGACCTTACTTCATGGACACAAGAGGTCTCTATCTGAACAGATGGACCCCGGACTTCGATCCGGAAATGGACATTCCCAACGCGGTCCCTGTTTGGGTGCGCCTCCCCCATTTGCCCCTGCACTGCTGGGGGGATGAATCGGTCAAAGCGATCGGCAATGCAGTTGGAAAATATATAGACAGATCGGAACCAAGGGAGAATATGCATGCATGCGCAAGGATCTGCGTTGAAGTTGATCTTGGGAAAGGACTGCCAGAAGCCATTAAGTTAAAGGTGGATCAATGGATGCACATTCAGCAGCTGGATTACGAACAGCTGCCCTTCAAATGCAAGGTATGTCACGAGTACGGTCACTTTGCCAATAGATGTAGCAAGTTAAAAGTAAATGAAGTAGAACATAATGAGGAAAATGCTGAAGGACCATGGGAACAAGTTAAAAGGAAAAAGTCCTCCTCTAACCCGGGCACTAGCTCCACAGCCCCTCCGGCAACAAGTCAACCTCCCCCTCCTCCCCCTCCCTCCTCAGCTTTCCCCTCCTCCTCCAACCCCTTCGAATCCCTAACAGCTGAAGTTCCGCCCTCCCCTCCTCAATCCCCACGCCCAGCCTCTCCGTGTTCCAACCCTCCTCCCTCCCCCCCTCCTACCATCGAAAGAATCCTCACTAGAAACAAAGCAAAAGAAGCCAACCAGCCATCCGATCCCCCGAGAAAAGTTGGTCGAAAAACGAATAAAGAGCTAAGGGACGAAACAACAGCTAAGGAGATGGCAACCGGTACTCAACAACCCATGGATTCATTCCTAGGCAAGCTAAAAGGAAGTGGCGAAAAGGCCAAGGAGAAATCAGGATCCCACCCCACAACTGGTAAATAATGAACTTGGTCTCTTGGAACTGTAGGGGGATCGGCTCTTCCTTAAAGCTGAAAGCAATCAAGGACCTTATAAATCAGGAACAGCCAGACATTCTCCTAATCCAGGAGACCAAAACCACCGAGCAGGACTTTCTACTTCAAACCCAAAGATTCAAAAACTACACAGGCATATCAAAAGGTTCAGATGGGGCTTCAGGAGGTATAGGAACATTATGGAACAAAAATAAGTGGGAAATCATCAACTCACAGCTATGCAACTGGTGGATCAGAACAGATCTAAAGAATAAAAGCACCCAAGAAGTTTATTACATTTATAATATATATGCACCTAACCATTACAGAGACAAAGCCAGCTGTTGGAACTCGATAGAAGCGGATCTCACCACTATCCATAGCAGCTGGATAATTCTTGGGGGAGATTTGAATCTAATTAGGCAGGTGGAAGAAAAATATGGTGGGAACTACCATGCAGATCCATCGAGAGACAAGTTAGAAGCCATCATTCAGCTCTTCAATCTGATCGACACCCCTCTGTCGAATGGCAAATACACATGGACCAATAAGAGAACAGGATCACACAATATAAAAGAGAGGCTGGACAGGTTCCTAATTCAGGAAGGTGTAGCAGGTAATTTCCAAGCAATCAGGAGTCATATAATTCACGGCACAGCATCGGACCATAAGGCCGTGGTCCTCACCTTGGACAAAGGAATAAACTTAGGTCCTCTTCCTTTCAAATATAACAAAGCCTGGGACTCCCATGAAGATTTTCGCACCCTTGTACGAAAACAGTGGGCAAATGAAGTATTAGGCTCGCCACATTTCGTATGGGAAACAAAGCTAAAACAACTTAGGACAGTTATAAAGCAATGGGCGAGGGATAAGGCAACCTCTGAAAGGAAAAAGAAAACAGAGCTGTTAACAGAGATGGAAAGCTGGCACAAAGAAAAAGAACAGACGCAATACACAGCAGAGGACTTAGAGAAGGAAAAAAATATGTACAAAGAGCTATATCGGCAAAACCGAGTGGAGGAAGAGGAGCAAAGAATGAAATCCCGCTGCTTATGGTTGAAAGCTGGGGATAAAAACACTTCTTTCTTTCACAATAATGTCAAAATCAGAAGAGCCAGCAATCAGATAGACAAAATCGAAGTGGAAGGGAGAGAGTTGAAGGAACAAGAAGACATAAAAAACGCAGCATTTAATCACTTCAAGGCTCTTCTTTCGGCAGATCCCCAACAATATGACAGCGATGCATTTCTAAGTGTAATAGAGAGCAAAATAACAGAGGATCACAATAACAAGTTGGAGCAAGATCCTACAGCAGAAGAAATCAAAGAAGCCACCTTCAGCATGCAGCAAGACAAGGCTCCGGGGCCGGACGGATTTACAGTTGCATTCTACAGGCAGCATTGGGAAACTATAAAGAAGGATTTTGTGAGAATGGTAAAAAATGCATTTAGAAATCACAAGTTGGGGGACAACACAAAGTCTTCACACATAGCTTTGATTCCCAAGGAAGCAAACCCCAAATCTTTTGATAGGTTCCGGCCCATTTCGCTCTGCAATGTCTCATACAAGATCATAACAAAAATAATTGCCAACAGGTTAAAGAAATTCCTTCCTCTTCTAATTTCAGAGAATCAGGGCGGCTTTGTCCCAAAGAGGCAGATCACAGACAATGTTATTTTAATCCAGGAAGCCATCCATAGCAGCCACAACAGAGGAGAACGTGGAATGATCATCAAACTGGACATGGCCAACGCATTTGACCGAGTGGACCACTCCTTCTTAAGTGCAGTCCTAAAAAAATTCGGTTTCTCCTCCAACTTTGTTAGCATCATCAGCGGGTGTATCTCCAATCCTTGGACTGCCCCGCTGATCAATGGTCGGCCCAGCAAATCCTTCAGAAGTTCCAGGGGGCTAAGGCAAGGCTGCCCCCTCTCCCCTTTCCTTTACATTATCATGGCGGAGACTCTCAGTGTTCATCTAGAAAATCTTCGCAACAAAAAAGAAATCACAGGCATACGCATTGAAAGAGGAATAAAGGAGATAAATCATTCGTTATTCGCGGATGACACTTTATTAATTGGGGGAGCCTCCAGTTTGATGGCTAGGAGGTTCAAAAGAGTTTTGGATGCATTCCTCCAAGCTTCCGGAGGCAAACTGAACAACAGGAAATGTAAACTGTACACTTGGAATGTGCCCTATCAGACACAACAAAGAATAGCCCAAATTCTGGACATTCCACTACAAAAAAATTGGAGCTCATTTTCTTACTTGGGTCTGCCTCTGGCAAAGGAACACATCAAAGCAGAGGTCTGGACAAATCATATTGAAAAGATGAGAGGCCTACTCCAGAGCTGGGGCGCCTCTTGGCTAAACCTAGCTGGCAGAACCATCCTTATAAAGGCTGTCCTCTCAGGCCTCCCAATTTACCAATATGCGGTAATTATGGCTCCTGCTAGTATCCACAAACACATGGAACTCATGATGATCAGTTTTCTCTGGCAGGGAGGTAAATAGGACACAAAGAAATTCAGCCTCGTCAACTGGGACCAAGTCACTCTTCCTTATGAAAAAGGAGGTCTCTCCATAAAAATACCAAGCCTTTCCAACCAGGCGCTGGGGCTCAAACTGATCTGGAGGATTCTCACAGGAAATGGTTCGTGGTGGGTGGAGACAATAAAAAGAAAATATCTCAGAGGTCCAAATTCCAACATCCTCAATGAACCAATAGCAGACAGGCCTTGCACTCCGATGTGGCGTCTCATCAAGAAAGTTTTGGCACACTTCAGAGAAAATGTCTCCAAACTCCCAGGCAACGGAAAGAACACCAAGATATGGTCTGATAGAATAATGAACTCCAACCCAAGAAACCTTCTTCAAGAGCTCAGGCCCCTGCAAGATTGGATGGAGGAACGAAAGATAATCACCCTGTACGATATATCTCTGTGGAACCAAAATAGATGGCTGGCTTGGAAAGATCTGCATCTCCCTCTGGACCTCAAAGAACTATGGCTCACACTGAAGCTTTCACTATCTGGATCAGCACCAACCAACAAGGAGAACGAGGACAGATACATCTGGGACACTGGTGGAGGGTCCTTCTCAGTAAAAGAAGGATATAAATCTTTACAAAATACAACTCCTGCAGCAAATTGGAACCTTCACACAGCTGCCTGGAAGTCAGAATGCCTTCCAAAGGTAAAACACTTCAATTGGACCCTTTTAAAAGGGAAAATTCTTACAGCTGAGAATCTGAGAAAGAGAGGAATTCAAGGCCCATCGATCTGCTGTTTCTGCCGAGCAGAGGAGGAGTCTATTCAGCACTCCTTCCTACTTTGCCCCTTCGCTAAAAGTTGTTGGAAACAGTTAACAAGCCCCTTGGATATTCGAGGAACCCACGACCAGATGCACAATCTACAGAAGAACTGGAAGAAAGATTTCCCTCATTCTAGAAAAGGCAAGAATAATCTAATCAGAGTGTGGAAGTGCATTCCTGCTACCCTTTGCTGGAACCTCTGGCTAGCTAGGAACAATCACGTTTTTAACAACAAAACGCCTAAATTAGACAATGTCATAGCAAAAACAATTGCTAACATTTCTGAAGCTGTCAGCGCAAACTTCATAGCTCCCCCAGATCAGACGAGCTGGGCACAAGAAGAAAGGGATTGGTACAGTAACTTCAACATCAGCCACTCTCAGAGTCCTCCCCCCCAGAGCAAAGCACATCAGAAGCATTCCAACTGGAAACTCAGGGGAACTAAAGAAGAGATAAGTCAATGGATTTCCAATCAAAATCGCCCCCTTCTTTTCTTTGATGGCGCATCAAAGAACAATCCCGGAGAAGCAGGAGCAGGAGGCATAATTAAAGACCATAAGGGGAATTCCATCTGCAGCTATGAATGGGGACTTGGAAAGGCCTCGAATAACGCAGCCGAAGCCTACAGCTTACTTCTAGGCACCGCAATTCTATCCAGATTGGGATTAAGGAACGCCATCATTATTGGGGACTCGGCCATCATCATCTCAGCCATGAGCACAGACAAAGAATTCAGCAAAGCAGGCCTCAACAACATAAGGATGAGGATTACAGATAACATCAGAAATATGGGTGAAGTAACCTTTAGGCACGTGCTAAGAGAAAATAACGCAGAGGCGGACTCCTTAGCAAGTAAGGCAGTCAACAGGCAGCAAGGACAGGTCCGTGAGAACGAAAGAATATATGAAAGGGCGATACCATAAGAAATCAAACTGTCAGACAGCACATCAGAACAGCCTCTCCGGATTTTGTCATATCAGCAATCACTTCATCGGTCTCTCATCCCTCGATTCTCCTTTCTCCTTCACACCGCCGTCTTTCTCCTCTCCCTTCGATCCCAGAGCAATGCATACTCAATCCTCTCGTGATCTCCCCTCTGACTTTTCAGGTAAACATCATTTCCGCCCATCTGGAGAGTGCACTTCGAATCTGAAGCAGGATCCGCTTCCAGTTCCCGCAGGAAAAAATATCCCGCCCTCTCATCATGAATGGTCCCCCCCTCCCCTTTATATCCCCTCTCCCTTCCCCGATCTCCTCAGAAACTCATTGCCTTTTCAGTATCAGATAGGTAGAGTTGGGCGTCCTGAGCGTGGCAACGCAGTTCACCACAGCGAAAGCAAACAGTGCGTTCACAGAACACTGTGGTTCCTTCCCTTTGATCTCCTCTTCAGCAACAAGCAAGGCAAAAAGCAGAGCTACTTTGATCAGCAGGCCATCCACGCAGTTCTCAGGTATAATCCAAGTCATTATTCAACTCTTTGTTCGCTAACCCGCTTCTTCTCAGTCATGGCAGAGAACAGACAGCAGCCAGCGGCCCAGGAGGGAGCAGAGCCACAGGGGAATCCACTGGATAGGGTGCTAGGAAATGACACCTGCACCCTTTGCAAAGAACACTGTTTTTTGATTGCCCGGTTTGTAAAGCACCATAACGACCTCAGAGACGATTTTCATGCCGACAGTCGATCCAAGCGAAAAAAGCTTATAAAACAAAAGAAGGAAATCGAGGACCTTAAGGAAAAGTGCCAGCATTTGGAGGAGGCCATCAATCATATCAAGAACCTCACGGAGAGCATGCAGGCAGAGGCCTCTACAAAGGCAAGCCAAAAGGACCAGCAGAGGGATGATCAGATGGAAGACACAGTAAACCAATTCTGGTGTTAATCTTATGAATAGCAAAGTAAGTCTTATAGATGGCTTGTTCGTCAGACAGTACAGTAGATATCTATTTCAACATATTCTCCTCAAGTTAAACTCTCAGAAGTCAAGGGCTGCGTCCCGGTTTTGGACTTCATCTCTTCTTCCTCTTCTTGAATCTGATGTAACAGCTTTTGCACAACGCAGTTTTATAATATATGAGTAGACGATCTTGTAAAAAAAAAAAAAAAACAACCTCATGGACAAACATTATGCAAGTTGTTGGCATAGTTGCGGGGTATAAATCAAGCCCCAAACAAAGTCATCTCTTAACCGCAAAGAGGATTTTTAGATATATAAGATCCACAATGGACTATGGTTTATTTTATCCAAAGGGTTAAAACTTCTCATTAGCTACAAACATAGATTCTGATTGGGCTGGAGATATAGATGTTAGGAGAAGCACAAGTGGTGGTCCTTTCTTTCTTGGGAATTGTTTAGTGTCCTGGTTAAGTAAAAATAAAACTTCTATCCCCCTTTCTACAAATGAAGCATAGTACATAGCAGCTGCAACAAGTTGTACTCATATTTTGTGGATGAAGAAAACATTACAAGACATGAAGGTAACTTATGATGAACCCATTCCCATTATATGTGATAACACAAGTGCTATTAGTATGTCCAAGAATCTTGTTCTTCACTCTAATACCAAGCATATACCCATAAAGTATCATTTTCTTAGAGAATAGGTGGTTGATCAGATTGGGAGGTTGGAATACATCCAAACAAAGGAACAAGTTGCTAATATATTCGCGAAGCCTATTGTTTGAGAACCTTTTGAGTATCTAAGGAAAAAGTTGGGAGTGATGTATCACACCTTTCTTCACAAGAAAAGAGGGAAGTTGTCCAAATATGTTTGGGATAGATGTATGTTATGAGGTTAAAGAGAATAAAAGAGACTAAGCTATGGGGGAGCTTTAATATCAACAAGAGTAGTAAAAGCATAGGTGGAGTAGAGTACAATCAATATCAATTAATATTAATTAACAGTGTAATGGAAAATTTTCATTAATATCAATTGATTTAAGTTGGTGGACCATGAAAATCCCAAAGTTTACAATGATCAACAACAAATATTAAAATCAACAACCTGTTATAGCTCTTTAAGAGGAGAATGGTCAGAGGGAGACTACCTAAGCCCTTTTCCATTGATATCAAAGGGAGGGAGTAGGCAAAAATTGGTGATGAGATGAAATGTTTACATAGATATTGAATATGGAGAGTGTGTAAGGGGGAGAGTGATTAGCCATTGGATCTTCAAAAGTAAAGTGGGAGAGTGAGAAAATAATAATATTTTCTTCAGTGACAGGGGAGTGTTTCCAAGTGGTGGTGTTCTTAATGACCAATAATGTTTGGTTTTGTTGCAATCAATGCCAAATGGGGAGATTATTGAGTAAGTTAACAATTGTTGCCATTGATGTCAAGTCTAGTCATTGATGTTAAGTGATGAAAAGTTTCAGGGGAGACTTTTGAGTCTTTAGGCATGATGCTTGTGTTTTTATTTGATGAGTGTTATGTTTATTGAATTTTGGATGTGTATCCGAGTAGCCTATCTTTGAAATAATTTTGGTCGTAGATAACTTGTTTGAAAGCACATAAAACGTTATTGGTTGGAAAGTCCTCTTGAAGGCCTTTCCAATAGTATATGGCACTTAGCCTAACTCCCAAGGTAAGTGGAGTAAGATTTGGAAGCTCAAACATCGTTCTAAAGGTTCATAGCTCTAGCATGGGCCCCTCACTAGATTGGCACCAAACAATAATAAAATGAACACAATGGTGAGTAGTAGGTGATGGAGTGACAAAGCATTGGTCATAGTGCCCAATCTCCAAGGAGTTGGCAGCAAGCACTTAGGTCCTTATGATACCACCCAACTAGGAGGATGTGTAAATGGTGAACATGGCCTATGACTAGAGAGCGATGGTTGACAAGGCACTAATCATAGTGCCTGGTGGCTAAGGAGTTTGGTAGAAAGTGATTTAACACTTATCAAACTGCTAGGTCTAATGATGTGGGCATAGTTGTGACAGGTGATGAGGGACAAGAAACAAGTCGATATTATGTGGTAAGGTGATGACATGTCACCCTAAGGTGAGGACATGTGGCAGGTAGATTTGGACTTTTTGGGTGGTGTTGACAGTGCTAGATACAATCAACATACATGGGATCTGCTCGATATGAGGTCCTAATTAGACCTCAAACCGTTTGTTATAGGAGTCCCATTCAGAATATGACCCAACTACCATTTACTTAAAGATATGCCTTGGCTTTAGTGGTTAGCATGAGAGAGAAGTGAACGTGTTCTTTTGAATGAGCAAGAGAGTGTGGCTTGTGAATGTTTGATTGCATATGTATCAAGTTCATTTCACTGCAGAGAGGAAATAAAGTGAGCCTCTAAGTGAGAAGTAATAGTAATACCTTAGTGGAGACACACAAAGATGAGAAAGGCACATCTAACATCAAGAAAAATAGTTCACGTAGATGCGACAATCGCTATAATATTTACAACACACTTCCAATAATTTAAGCACCAAAGTCACCGAAATAGTTCAATTACTTAAGTACATGTGAAAGCAAACATGAATCATAAACATTCAAAGAGTAGTATAAAAACATCCACAATCCATGTATGAAAATGTACTAGCCATAAGGCTTCAAGTATTAAGAAAAAGTCACAAGATACAGAAGTACAATGAAAATCACTAGCTCCAATAATGGAGCGTTAGAGCCACTACTTGCTCCCCAAAAGTACTAACTCTATCTCTCTATTGCCTTGTGGGAGAAGCCAAGCTTAAATTCCTTTGCATGAGTAACGTGGATCCTTTTATAACTTGAGGCACGACCTTTCACATCCTCATGACTTTTGACTTTCCAACTCCTAATGACCTTTGGACTTTTACAACCTTTGGACTTCCAAATGACTTTTGGAATTACATATGACTCTAGGTATTACATGTATTTTGGACTTCCATGGATCTTTCATCCATACATGACTCTTGGACTTCCATGGATCTTTTGTCCATACATGACTCTTGGACTTCCATGGCTCTTTCGTCCATACATGACTCTTGGACTTCTACTCATTTGTCTTTACAATGATTACATCATTACATCATAAGTTACACATCATCATGTGATGAAGACGTTACATGTCACCATCCTTGATGACTGGGACTAATAGTGACTGATGACATGTACTTTCTTCAATGGTGACATGGTTGCCACACGTGTCTTTGTTCAGAATACAACTTTCGATCATTGATGTCTTCGCCCTCCAAAGGGTGTTTGATCTTCTGGAATCTTTAAGGTACTTCGATCATCAAGACTTCAATGTGTTATTTTAATGCTTCCTTTTTTTGCCTTCTTTTCCCAATCTTCTTCATGCATGTTTGCCACGATGTTCCTGGAATACCTGTAGTTGCAATCACTCATGACATTTAACCATTAATATGAAAATATCATATTCTAACATGTTTCATATAGATTTTATGTTCATGCCTTAACAATGCACTTAGAAAAATCAAGGGGAGCTTATGGGCGCACTTCGAAGGGCTTGAGGGATGAAGGAAGGGAGCTTTAGGGCTTCAGGATGCGCTCATGTGCTCAAGAGAGAGACACACTCAAGGGAGGGTGTAGGGCACATTTTTGAAGGATGAAGGAGGAGGCTTCAGACTTCTCAAGTGTGGTGTGTGCTCAACAGAGATAAGGGGGGCGCATGGCATAAAGTTGAAGGTTGGAGGAAGAAGCTTCAGGGCTTCGGGGTGTGCCCATGTGCTCAAGAAGGCAAAGGAGGGTGCATGGTGCCTTGTTGAAGGATGAAGGATGAAGCTTCGGGCCTTCAGGGTATGATCATGCTCTCAAAAAATCCAAGGAGGGCACAGGGCGCATGACCAAAGGCCACATTACTGAAGGCTTAATGAGTTGAGCTTTAGGTCTTTAGGATGTGCTCATGCACTAAATGAGGGCACATTCCTTCGGGTCGAAGGAATGCACTGAAAGGAAGACTTAGATTTTTCAAAGGGCGCAGTTCAGAACAAGGAAAGGGAAAGGTGTTTGAGGAGTGTGCTGTCTTCGAAGGCATAGGGTGCACTTCCGAACAATGAAGGATTGTCGATCAGGGCTTAAGAGTGCGCTCATGCGCTCCTTACCTTGATGGGTTCATTTTGCAACCAAAAAGTTTTTCAGTTTGAAGGATCGAACAATGGGTGAACATAATGATTCCAGACATAAAATCATGTGCAACACATACCAAATGATCGATAAAAATTAGACAGGCTTGAACAAGGATAAGTATACATCAAAATTCCACTTTACATACATTCCAAAGTGCAATGAACAAAGCATGTGCTTGTGACCCAAAAGTGTCGTTTTAAAATAACAAAGGTTTTATGACAAAGACGTGCGCTAAAGATGTTTTAATCAATACGACAACCCATAAGGATGATCAAGAACACTTGAAACATATAGAATGACCTGGCATGACATTAGCTGACAAAAGCGACACTAGATACTACGGTGAACTAGGCTCCAAAATCTGAATGTAGTGAAATTTTTAGAGGGTGTTATAGCAACAACAATAGGTGGCCAACTGACCCTTCTTGAGTGATATGTGGTAGTTCGTAGCTTGATAGGTGGCATGAAATTGACATGGTGAATGAAGTGGCAATGATATCTTGGTGAGGTGGAAAAACCTCAATATTTGTGCTAGGGACTAGTCTTATAAGGCTTTGTAGTATTATGTTATTTGACCATGGGGGTGAACTAGTAGTTGGAGCTTGGGAAATAAGCAAGTGGACCCAATTACTCCATGAGGCACCACGTTGGATGGGGGCACATATAACAATACTTGGACTCCACCCCCTCATTAACCTCCGGAAAAGCATTGTGGCCCTGAAGCATGGTCTTTGCCATAAGGTTTGATTGACAAATGAGACGGGATAGCCTTATTTCATAAAATGTGGGGGTCATTTGAATTTCATAAGTGGCATATTTTGCCCCCCCCCCCCCCCCCCCCCCCTTTTGTTAAAGCTCGGACAAACCGGGGGGTGGGGGGGAATAAAGTTTTGGCTATTGATCCTATCTAGCCACTGGGAGCACTCTAGAACATGTTGGGTAGTTAACTTTGGGCAGTCTATAGTAGTTCACGGCTAAATTCCATTTGGGCTTAACCCATGGTTCAGGTTCAGGGTCATATGCTCTAGGGAGCTTCAAGACAAGGGGATATAAGGCAAAATTCTCGTGTTCAAGTGCCAAATCAAATTAGAAAATTAAAGCCTGTTTGGATGCCAAATTTAGTAAATTAGGCTGAAATTGATTGGAAATATCTATAAGAGGAGATCATACGACATAAGGAGAAATGTTCCCATGAAATAAAAAGCTTTGTAGTTGTTGTTGACATAAAATAACATAGGTTGTTTTTCAATTGAACCTGAAGACAAGAAGTAGTTGAGAAACAAAGTGAATAATAGTAGATTTCGAATACAACAAAAGTTTAAATTGATAATTAAGAGCTTATTGTGTAGAAAAAAGGAGCAATGTCTTTAAAAGAAATGCAGATCTAAGGTAATTTGGTTGCAAAAAAGAAATTTGATCAAGAATATAACAAAGAAGAACCAATTGTAAAGAATCTAAATTCTAATAAGAGTAAGATTGGTTGATGTTTAGCATGGGGCAACATATCTAAGAATTAAATAAATTGATTCAACGATATCTATAATTAAAAGGATTCATTTATGAGTTTGAAAATTAGATGAAAGAGGCATCTGAGTCGTTGCAACAAGTTGGTGCCTGCATATCCAAGGGGTGGTAGCCCCCTTCAGGTTGATGCCTGTAAAGATCAGGGAGTTGGTGCTTCCAACAAGTTGGTGTTTGCAAAGAAAAGGCAGTTGGAGCCTCATGTATGTAGGTGCCTCTATAATTTGATGTAACTTGGAGTTGGTGCTTGATCACGTGCTCAAAGTTATGCTCAAAAATCAAAGTGTCAGAATTTCATTAAGATTAGCTTTAGGTCTAAGATCTCGTCATTCTGGATCCAACAATGTGAATGACACTCAAATCCTAGCTCATATGCAGAAGTTAGAGCAATTCAAAGTTCAAGTTTGACTTGTTTACATGGTAGGATTGGATGGCATGGAAAAGCCCTTCAGCGAATGAGGAGGCACCAAGTGGCTATCCTCCATTGGCCCCTGCATATCGCAAATCGCAAGTCGTAGGCAGGAAGGTGTTTAAAATTGGCCCTAGAACATCTAGGGTTTCGATGCGATAAGGAAATCATATATCGCAATCACAATCAATGAAGGGAAGGTATTTCAGTAATCGACCCCTGATAGGTTCGGGTTGTGATACGGTATCGCATATCACAATCACACACAATTCCACATATTTACGACTGCTAACAAGACTCCGTCGATTGTGATGAGTGATGGGATCCCAAATGGGATAAGTTTTCCATTTTGGTTAATAATCTGTTGGGTCCACCGATATCACAATCGCATAATTGATGCTTTGTTCACAAGACATTCTGCGAGGTTTTTATATTGATTGTGATTTGCGATACGACTGACAGGTTATGGCCCACAGCGCGGCGAAATATTCGCCCAATTAGCGGATTTTGGGGCTAATTTGTGGGATCATGCCAGATGTGGAGCAAAGTGTGGGAGAGCTGAGATAAGTGATAACTTCTTGAGTTATTATCCAAATTAGGTGCAAAAAGAGTCAATTCTAGTAGTTTTGGCTATTCTGAACTCATTGAGATAGGTTTCAGAGGCATTTGAGCATTGTAATCACAGTTTGTTGTAATTTTGAGCATAATAGAGAGGCCCAAGCATTGGAAGCTAGACTAAGGAGACGTAGCCTAGGAGGGGTGAACTCCTCATCAAATATCTGTGTTGTGTGTTGTATTTTGATGTTCTTTCCTGTTATTTTACTTATGTTCATCATATGTTTTATGTTAAATTGTTTATAACATTTACATAAGAAACTATCATGGGAATCAATTAATTAAGAAAAAATGTTGAATACTTAAGCACTTGATAAGCAAATGATAAGCATCTTGGGTTTTATTATGAATGGGGAATTAGCACTCCATTACTAATCTGCTCCATTTCAGATCAAGTTGGTATCAGAGCACTGGTTTTTTGCTTACTAGGTTTTGCTTTGTGAAAAAAGGATTTTATTGTTTGCTAGTTTTGTGTAATGCTAACAAGGTTAAAACTCAAAAGAGGTGAAGGAAAGTTGGTTGGAAGCCCTGAAGTTGGGTCAAGGGGAAGAAGAGAAAGGTTGTCACAATCTCCAACACCAGTTCAACCTCAAGTTGCAGTTGAGACTCCAAAGATCATGTCTCATGAAGGAGAACCTATAAACATGACAGAAGATGAGAAGACCTTCAGAAAGGCTTTCTTTGATATGACAGAGATGGTGAAGGTCCTCTATGAAGAGAGGAATAACAGGTTGCAAGGAGAAAGTTCCAAACCTCCCAAAGGAGAAGGCTCTTTAGGAGGAGGTAATGGAAAAGAAGGTAATGGGAATGGAGACAAACCTCCACCCTCTCCACCATCTTCTTCATCTTCTTCTTCACAAGCATATTCACACTCTTCCACTAATACAACCCTTACTCATACTCATCATCATTCTTCAAAAGGAATTGGTAAATCACATTTTCTAAAATTTGATGTTAAATTCGAGTTGCCCATGTATAATGGTGAAGTGAATGCAGAGAAGCTTGATAATTGGATTCGTCAGTTGAAGGTGTATTGTAGAATTCAGAACCTTCAAGAGGATGATATCAAAATTCAGTTGGCTTCATTAAGAATGGAGGGTGCAACACTCATTTGGTGGGAATAAAGGACTCAAGACGAGATAAAAAAGCATGGTAAGATCTCTATTACTTGGTCTGATTTCATTGCTGCTATAAAAATAAAATTCTACCCTTTAGCTCGTATGCAAAAAGATATCATGAATTGGTAAAATTTCAGACAGTTAAAAGGTCAAAATGTGCAAGAGAATACTCAGGAATTTAGGAGAAGAGCTCTTATGCTATGAGTAGACTTGCAGCCACAAGATACTTTGTTGAAATACATAGGAGGTTTGCATAGCTATCTTCGACACACCATTCTTATGTTTAATCCCACGAATCTTGATAAGGTCTGTGTTCAAGCTACACACCTCGAAGCAAGAGCGAAAAATGTACAAGAAGAAGGTAAGAAGAAGCCATTCCAGAGTGGTGAAAAAGGAAAGAAATCTAAAGGAAAGCAGAACAAAAATTCTTCTGTTAAGAAAGAAGGGGAGAAACTCATGCCCAAGAATTTTTCCAAAGAGGGCCATGATGAAGCACATTGTTGGAACCTTCATCCTGAATTGAGATAGAGGAAATTTAATAATAAACAGAAACATAAGACAAATGTTGTTGTACAACAAGACTTGGGTTTCGACTCAGGTAATGAAACAAAGATTGCAGCCACAGTCACTAAAGGAAA
Source organism: Pinus tabuliformis (assembly GCA_031772625.1). Classification (NCBI taxonomy): domain Eukaryota; kingdom Viridiplantae; phylum Streptophyta; class Pinopsida; order Pinales; family Pinaceae; genus Pinus; species Pinus tabuliformis. The sequence goes on from CM062812.1 coordinate 836,686,995, forward strand.
AGTTGTGGCAAAAACAAGCAAAGAGGAACCCGTGGCAAGCACCAACGCAACAAATAACTCCAACAATGCTTCAAATGAAGAAAATAGAATTGAGTTGTTCCATACCAGAGTTATTTCCAAACACACCAAGATTGATACGCTGTTTGATAGTGGATCCCAACAAATTTAATTTCTACAGACTTGGTCAAGAAGTTGAATCTAGAAACCATGACTCATCATAAACCGTATCGATTGGGTTGGATAACCAAGGATGTAAATCTTCAGGTCACAAGGAAATATGTTTCTAGGTTTGCTATTACTGCCAATTTTGTTGATGAAGTCGAATTAGATGTAATGCCACTGGATATTTATGGTACTGTATTGGGAAGTCCATATTTGTATGACTGGAAAGCCATTTTCCATAGATTTGAGAACAAATATCATTTATTCAAAGATGGAGTGGAGTATATTGTGAGAGGCCATCGTAGAAAGATTAATCTACCTTTAGCAAGCACAAGGCAAATAAAGTGACTGGTCAATTCCAACAAGAATCTCATGCTCCTTATGATCAAGTAGAAGAATGAAACAGAGCGTGAATCCTTTGCAGGATGTGACGTGAAGATGAAAGCTGAATTGGTTGATGTGGTCAATCAATATGGAGATATGTTTCAAGAACTAAAGGGATTGCCACCAAAAAGGGGAATTCAACACGAAATTCAACTACTGCAGGACTGTCCAATCCCAAATATCAGTATGTATCGAATGTCAATTCTGGAAAGTTTAGAAATTAAGAAACAAGTCCAAGAATTTTTAGATAAATGTGTAATTCGTCCCTCTACTTCACCATGTGGTTCACCAATTGTTTTGGTACCCAGGAAAGATGGAACGTGGTGCATGTGTGTGGATTATCGAGCTTTGAATAAAATTACCATAAAGAATCGATACCCACTGCCCAAAATAGATGATTTGCTAGATCAGTTGAAGAATGCAAAATATTTCACTAAATTAGACTTGAGAAGTGGATATCATCAAGTTAGAATAGCTGAGGAGGATATTTGGAAGACTGCTTTTAAAACTAAACAGGGATTGTTTGAGTGGCTAGTTATGCCTTTCGGTCTTTGCAATGCTCCAGCTACATTCATGAGAGTTATGAATGATGTTTAAAGATCCTTCCTTGATGAGTTTGTAATTGTCTATTTATATGATATTTTGATATTCAACAAATCACGAGAAGTGCATGTCAAGCATGTGAGGAAAGTGTTGGATGTCTTGAAAAAAGAACAATTATTTCTGAAGATGTCTAAATGTGAATTCAAGGAAACTTCCTTAGTGTATTTGGGCCACACAGTTGGAGGAGCTGAGCTGAAGATTGACCCCTCTAAATTTTTGATCTTTGTGAATTGGCCAATACCCAAATTAGTCATAGAAGTAAGGATTTTTCTGGGAGCAATGCAGTACTGGAGGAAGTTCATTGCCAATTTCGTTTCCATAGTAGCCCCTCTACATGCTTTGACCAACGTGAAGGTTGTCTTCCAGTGGGGAGGCAAACAACAAAAAGCATTTAATGCTTTAAAACAAAAGATCAGTTCAGCCCTAGTTTTAGCATTATCGGATTTGAAACAACCATTTAAAATACAAACGGATGCAAGTGACTACGCCATGGGTGTAGTTCTTTTACATCATGGTAAGCCCATTTCATTTCATTTTGAGATTTTAATGATGCTGTTATTAACTATCCTACATATGATAAATAGATTTATGCATTGGTTCAAAGTGTGAAGAAATGGAAACATTATTTAATGGGAAAAGAAACCATTATTCACACTGATCATCGACCTTTCCAATATCTGTAATCTCAAACAATATTGTAGCATCAAGGCACTTTCGTTGGATGGGATTCTTACAGCAATTCCACTTGGTAATCAGGTACAAGAAATGTATTTATAATAGAGTTGTTGATATGCATTCTAGACCGGTTGTTAATGTAGCCATTTTACTCAATAATCATTCTGTTTTGCCTGAAAGTTATGTTGAAAAATACACACATGATGCTGATTTTCAAGAGGTATATTCAAACTTGATTCAAGGCCACCAAGTTGAGGAATTAGACTACTATGTACATGATAATATATTGTATCATTTGGGAAAACTTTGTGTTCCACAGGGAGAGAGAGTAAATGTCACAAGGGAAGCGCACACTTCTCTTATTACTGGACATTTCGGTGTAAGTAAAACAATGGAAAATCTTCAGAGGTATTTTTACTGGCCTCATATGCTTGAAAGTGTGTCACGTTTTATCAGAGGTTGTTCATTGTATGCAATCAATAAGCCTAGTAATAGGAAACTATGATTGTACACGCCACTTCCAGTGCCTTCACGTCCATGGGAGAGTTTTTCTATGGATTTTGTAGGAGGTATTCCTTTATCAAGAAAAGGTCATTATTATTTGTACGTAGTTGTGCATAGGTTCAACAAGATGTGCATATTAATTCCTTGTAAAAAACAAATTACAGTTGAACAAATAGCTCAACTTTTCTTTCAAAATGTATGGGTTCATTTTTGATTACCTACTTCTATTGTAACTGATCGTGATTCCCGATTTGTTGGGAATTTTGGGTCAAATTTATGGAACTTGATGGACACCAAGTTGAAGAAAAGTACAACCTTCCATCTGCAAACAAATGGTTAAATTGAAGTGGTTAATAGGACAATTATTCATTTGCTAAGAGGATATTGCAACAAACTTCCTAAGTTGTGGGATGAACAGTTGCATTATAATCAACATGCTTACAACCAAGCAAAAGACTCTTCTAATCTAACTTCGCCTTTTGAGGCATGTCTTGGTTATTTTCCTAAATCACCTTTAGATTTCATATTTGAGAAAGATGTAGCTGTAGATGGACATAGCGATATAGACAGAGCAAATAAATTCATTGAGAAAATTCAGTTGATTCACCAAATAGTTCAAGAACAACTAGAAAAGATTCAAGGCAAGTATAAGGCAAGGCATGATAAGCCTCGTGTGGATCATCAGTTTCAAGTAGGTGATGAAGTTTGGCTTTACATTAGCAAGGAAAGGCCTCAAGGTGAAGGTAAAAAGATGAAACCAATCCGTTATGGTCCATTTAAAATTCTAGAAAAGACTGGTAATAACAATTTCAAGCTTGATTTGCCTTCATATATGCAAATTCATTCCATTGTTAATGTTGAAAATTTGAGATTGTATGAGCCTCCTTTGATTGAAGATCAAGGAGAAAGTGTATAGATACCATCAATTAAAGATTTTTCTCTAGAATTTCTTGATGAGCTTCAGCGAGACACCATACTTGACAGAAGAACAATGTCATCAAAGAGGGGAAATTTTGATTATCTTCGACTGGGTCTCAAAGGTAAAAATACATCAAATGCCAAATGGATTGAAGAGGGGAAGGTGAGGGAACTATACCCTCACCTGGTGATCAATTGAAAGTGATCTTTTGGGGTCCAAAAGACTTCTAGTGGGGAGGAGTGATCATGTCCTCAAAGTTATGCTCAAAAATAAAAGTGACAGGATTTTGTTAAGCTTAGCTTCAGATCAAATAGCTCATCATTCTGAATCTAATGGTGCGAATGACACTCAAATACGAGCTTGTATGCAGAAGTTAGAGCAAGTCAAAGTTCAAGTTTGACTTGTCTATATGGCAAGATTGTATGACATGGAAAAGCCCTTCAGGGATTGAGGAGGTACCAAGTGGCAGTCCGCCATTGGCCCCCACATATTGCAAATCACAAGTAAAGTGTTTAAAATTGGCCCTAGAACAACCACAGTTGCAATGCGATAAGGCAATTATATATCGCAATCGCAATCAGTGAAGGGAAGGTATTTCAGTAATCAGCCCCCGGCAGGTTCGGGTTGTGATACAATTTCACGGATCGCAATCACACACAAGTCCCACATATTTACACTCACCGATAAGACTCCACCGATTGCAATGAGCGATGGGATCTCGAATGCGATAGGCTATGCATTATGGTTAATAATCTCGTCGAGTCCGTCGATATCGCAATCACACAATCGTCACTTTGTTCACAAGACTATCCATCGGGTTTTTATGCTGATTGTGATTTGCGATATAGGTCAATAGGTTATGGCCTACTGCATGGCGAATTATTCGCCCAATTAGTGGATTTTGGGGCTAATTTGTAGGATCATGCCGGATGTGGAGCAAATTGTGGGAGAACTGGGAGAGGTCATAACTTCTTCAATTCTTATCCAAATTAGGTGCAAAAAGAGTCAATCCTCACAGTTTTGGCTATTCTGAACTCACTAAGACAAGTTTCAGAGGCATTTGAGCATTATAAACACACTTTGCTGTAATTTTGAACATAATAGAGAGGCCCAAGCATTAGAAGCTAGACCAAGGATACGTAACCCAGGAGGGGCGAAATCATCATCAAATATTTGCGTTATGTGTTGTATTTTGATGTTCTTTGTTGTTATTTTTCTGCTGTTTAGCATATGTTTTTATGTTAAATTGTTTATAACATTTACATAAGAAACTATCATGGGAATCAATTAATTAAGCAAAAATGTTGAATCCTTAAGCACTTGATAAGTAAATGATATGCATCTTGGGTTTTATTCTGAATGGGGAATTAGCACAACATTAATAATCTTCTCCATTTTAGATCAATGCTTACATTTACATCATAATAGAAAAGAAATTGTGGTTTTCTCTTATATGGATTTCCATGTAAAATTTTGGTGTTCGTGCTTTATGTGATTGATATGTTGTTGTTTTGTTGAATGTGTTTAATTGGCTAATTAATTGTTAAAAGTGTTAAAATATTGAGTCCTCCCCGCGGCCCCCCCCGTAGCCCTTTAGGTTCATGGAGCACTCCCTTACATGCTTGTAGCAACTCTTGCAATTGTTGTCTCTGTTCCTTAATGCAACCATCTGAGGATGCTTTTTCTCTCATTGACTCTTCTATAGACTAATTTTCTCTTAAGAATAATAAAACACACTTCTTGCTAAAACTTATCAATTTCTTAGCTTTCTTGGCACTTAAAATTGAAATTTTTGAGTTTCTATTGTGTGCATTGATGATGATGGATTTTATGTTCTTTATGAGACGATATTGGTCGGTTCTTTGCACAATTATTGCATCTCACGTGTACATATAGAGACTCCCAAACACAACTCCACACACATCAAGTGGAACTACATCTAATTCTACTTCATAAAAAAAAAGCAACACTAATAGAAAATTTAATTTTACACTATTTAGTTACCTTTATCTCTGGCTCCAAATTTACCCATCCCAACGGATATGGGCCAGGATGATCATGAACCTCCATTTCAAGTTTTCCAACCAAATCTCCTACTATGAAATTTTCTTGTGAACCTAAGTTGAACATAACATCAACATTTGTCTTCTTGACCTATATCTTAATATGGAAGCATTTGGTCATATCCTTCCCTTCCTATTTATTAAGGATACTCATATTCATCTCTGTTTGCACTGAGGTGCAATAAATATTTTCATACATGTTAGAGCCACTTTTTACCTAATTTCTCGCATATGTGGTGAAAATATTTGTATCCTTCATATCCTTCTTACAGTTCTCCGAGTTGAGATATGGATGTAATTTCCAACACTTCTCCTCTGTATGACCATAAATGTTGTTGTGGTTGCTATTATCTTTTCACTTGTGTGATGAGGGAATTGCTTTATTTTCCTTTGCCACTTTCCACTTCTTCTTTCCCTCCTTGGAATATTCATCTTGTTTCTTATGCTTTGAACCACTCGACTTCCCTTTTTTTGGCCTATGTTTTTCTAGTTATTATGCCTTATAAAAACCTCATCCAACATTATGGCTTTGAAAAACATCGGTTGCCTTCATATATGGTTATGCAGACCCTCCAAATACTTAAGAGTATGTCAAGGGATCTTGGGAGAGATACCAAGCATTATTACTATCTTCTTGAATTACTTAGTTTACTCTTATACACTCCACCCCTATCTCTGCTTGAAGTAATGCCATTGGATCCATTGATCCTCCACATAATCGCTAGGTTAGAATTGGAACTTTATGTGAATTTAAAATCCTCCCATTTAGTTGGTGGATGATTTCCCTCTAGCTTAACGGTTTTCATGTAGCTTTCCCACTAGGTTAGGGCATGGCCTCCTATTTCAAGTGATAAAATGAAATTTTATATTCCTTATGCATGTAATGAACACTAAAATGAACCTCTAACTATTGCAACAAATGATTTAATTTCAAAGCATCAATCTCACATTGAAATGACTTGAGGTCCACCTTTCCTTCCATCTTGAAAAGGGATTGTGAATTATTCATGGAGCTCAAACTCGACTGTTGTTTTTTGGGTTACTTGTTAGACTCATTCTATGGATATTCCTTATCACCCAATTATCCCTCTATCCTGACATCTAAGTTGGAACCCTTGTCTTCTTTGATTCCAAGCTTATTTTCTAGAGCCGCCATAAGAATGTCCATATTATAGTTGATATCCACGACCTAAAATTCCAACCTCTTGAATTTGTCCTCCATGAAATCTCAAAGGTAATATAAATAGATTTTTCAGCCATGGATAGGGTTTTCTAACTTCTTTCTTAAAACATTTCCTCGATCCCATACAACTTTGCACAAAATCCTCAAGGAATCCTACTATAATACCAATATTATCTGTAAATTGTAATGGATATTCCATTGGATAGTTCATCACATCATATTAAAATAAACTAAAATCTATAGTATGATTGGTTAATTCCTTTAGATTACAGATGTGTTATTACTGATTTTGTTGTTTATGCATGCAAAAGATATAATGTGAAAGAGAATAATGAAATAAAAACACATACCAATCAAAATTAACACTAATATATGTTTTGGGAAACTCTTTAAGGAGAATAACTAGTGGAAAGGTGAGGTTGCTTTGCTCTCTTTTGTTTGGAATGGAAATAATTAAAACACAAAGGAGAAGGCACTCTTGATGGAATACCTGAGACCAATGGCCTATGGGCTATTAAAAAATACAAAAATCCTCTTTTTTTCTCTCTCTTTAACCACTCTATAGATAATTTGCTCTATTACGGAACAAAAATGCACTCAAATAAAAAGGAACCACTTTTCCTCCTAGTGGCTTGGTTATAACATAACCCAATAGTCAACCAGGGTCAAGTTTCACTTCTTTAGCGCTTAACTAGAGTTACAACTTTGACCCTTCTAGAATATTCTTCATAGTGCACACATGGATAACCCCTTTTCCATGAATAATGGGGGCTGAAGTGGCATCCTCTCGAATTATGGTGGTGGAACATGATAGGTCAACTTTTGGGAGGCATAAATTTTGCATCCAAACTCCAATTAACATGATTCTTGCATCTTTGGAAGGGTCTCTATGTAGAATAACATCACCAATCCCATATTAGTGTGAAAGTTTTACCCCCAATTAAAATGTCATTTAAGGCCCCAAGATGGCCTGAGAAGGTTTTATACCCCAATCTCCAAACCAAGTTTCGCAAATAAAACTACTATTGAAAGCTATTTCCTTCAAATTTTCCACCTTGAAAGCATCGAGAAGGATGGTAATTTATATAGTGATCCAAGTTGGATCACCTAACATTTTTTATTCTATGAATATTACACGCGAAATCACTTTATATAACCAATGATACCATATCAAATCATCCAAACATGTAAGTTCGTGGGAAATCATAGCATTTCATGCACATAATTCATATTGAAATCAAAATTCAACTAAGTAAACATAACAATGCAAAAGGGACGAGTACTTTTTTTAACGAAAATCTGTCCAAGAAATTGGTTAAGTAGCAACAATTCACCTCCCGGGGATATTAAGCTACTCTAGATTCCAACCTAGATCAATATATGTTCCCACTAAGGGGGACAACCTCTATAGCCTTTATTTCTCACTCAACCAAATATAGGCTCTTACCACAATTCCTCTCTAGAAAAACTCCTTTTGGCACATTTACTAATATTCAATTAGCACATGGATCTCTTCCTTTTATCCATTCATGACACAAGATCAAACATTGTCAATTAATGCATTCACCCATCAAGGAATCCATCAGAACAAGTGTAGAAATTCCAAGAAGAGTCCAAACCACAAAATTGTCTTATCGGAGAGTTGGTGAGATGAATATCTGGAATCTGAAAATATCCATAAAGATGAATAATGTTTATATATAAATGCTTAAATATACAATTGGTATGATTGAATACAATGAGCACCCCATATATATACACCTAAATAGGAGTGCCCATTTGTAAGGAACCATGTCTTTTGAGACACACCTTTTCATAATTAATTATATTTGTTAACCATTATTATTTATATTCTAACTACTTGTAAATCCATCATTAATAAATCTTAAATTTGTGAAAAAGATTGAATAAAACTATCATTTCAGATTAACTAACTACACATCAATTGTTTAATAATTTTTTTCAAAGAAATAACTTCATACATTAACTAATAAATTCATAAATATCCAACTTAAAAACATTAAATTAAAATAAAACTATGGCAAATCCAAATTAAACAACTTATTTTAAAACATCAACTAAAGTAACTCCTAAAATTTATCTCTTAAATTTGAAAAATATAATTTATGCACTTTCTAGTTATTTTTGGAAAACATTATACCCTTTACATATACATCACAACAACCTTATATACAATAAGGAGGGCTGCCAAGTAGCAAGTCCCTGCCAATGCAAAAAGTCTTGCGGGAACGGTTCAGGTAGATTTAGTATAGTCCTAGGTTGGAGTTCGAGCAGATTCACCGGTAAAGGAAGGAGCAGAGAAAATAGCACCAACCGCTCCCCGTGAGCAGTACAGAGTTGAATTGGGCAGGCCCTGATCTCATATCAAAGGCGCCTTTCTTTCACACTTGTTTTCTTCACAAGGATTACTCGTATTTCAGACCCAATTGTTTGGAGGATTTGGAGTAGAGTTGCTTGCAACTCAAAATCTGACGGCTCCACAGTAATTTGGACCATAAAACAATTTGAACTTCGGCTACCCTTAGAAGAAGAAAACAGAGGATAGTGATTAGAACAACGATATTCTGGAATCATATAACTGGAAAAAGTTTGTAATTATTCCTTGCTCTCCTAACGTCAAGCAAGCAAGATCCTTTGAACTTTTCACAAAATAACAAGAACGAATGCAGAGGTGTGAAAAACGAACTAACATCAGTGAACCATATATAAAACTCATCATAATAACCATCATTCATACGAACGACCAACTCCCTATCTTGCATTATAGTGCCCAAAGGCATTCTCGCTATTATTTACGTGAACAAGTATTATATATGTAATAATGAAACTACAACTTTGATATACTATACCCTATTGTGCTCCCAGTTTAAATCGAGATCTACTGGGAGAGTTGATCCTTTCCTATCTCAGCTTGGCTTCGATTCAAATTTGTACAAGTATTATATATGTAATAATAGCTCGCGATCCACATCATTTGAACTGTAGCAATATTTATGAAATGTTTTTGAAACTCTACCAGGTGCAACTCCGTTAGAGAGGTGGGTACCATTTATGAGGATAAGTCGATTTGAAACGCCACGATATAGGTGGTTGCATTTTGACGTCGTTTCTGATTCAGATTCTGATGCTGGAGAGGAAGAGCTAGATAGTGATTCAAATACATAGCTAACAACACCCCTTCCAGTTCGAAACCCATCATAGCCATAAAAAAAAATCATTCACCTACGTCTAAAACCAAGACTTCTTTGTTTTGTGTTCATAGAAGAAAACAATGTGCATAATTCATAGACACCAGAAAGCAGACATCGGGCCCGAGAAATGAAGTAGTTCCCTCCCCCGATTGATTGATGGATGGCACGACACAAATTAGAATTCCCCCGACACAGTTACAACTCAGGTTTGATGTGGGAGGAGATCATCGAAATTTCCTTCTTGGATTGAAAAAGAAAGCCTGAAAACTTCAGCACCCTTGCATACTGAATTGACCAGATTGAGACACCACATGAGCATTTTATATCATCTGGATATGCCACCTCACCCATCGGATGGATGAGCGACTTCATTCATTTTACTTATTGGTGGCCCCTCTCAAATAACCAACTAAAGCCACCAGTAGGCAAAGGAAGGCGTCGCCGAGGCATGGAGGGTAAAAGTAAAGTGTGGTTCTATCTATGGGAGCATCCATTGATAGCCCTAACGTGCACTCAGGTAATTACGCTGCCTTCCTATGCCAACAAAGTGCCGCGCATTCTTCTCGTGACATGCACTCAGGTAATTACGCTGCCTTCCTACGCCAACAGAGTGTCGCCCGTTCTGCGCTAGACTAATTTTTGGTATTGCGATCAATTGACAAAATTATTTATTGTCATAGTCAGAGCCAGTCATTGCCCATAGCCAATCCAGGTGGCAATGCAATTGATTAAAGAGGTGATCCTGCTACTCCATGCTACGATGATAGGTGGCGAAGAAGATACCTCATAAAAGTACCACAACCCTCAAAGCACATTTAAGAAATCACCTTCAACAAATGTCATATATCACTTGACACGTAGTCAATATGCATTCAAATGCCCATGTGGGATGGCAACAATGCTTAGTTTTAGACTTTTGGTCACGTTTCAAGTCTTTTAGTTTTACATTCATATCTGAGTGGTCTCGTAGGAGAACGGGAATTGAAGGAAATCTCAATAGAAAAGGAACAATTCGAAGAGTCATACGATGCCGAAGTTGCGACAACAAACCTTCTTACTATAAAAAAGGGTAGAACAATATTCACACAAATAAAGAAAGTACTGGAACTACGAATTAGGTACTGTAGTGTTGTTTTAATCAACCTTAATTGACTCAGATTGCAACATTAATTGTCAACCCAAGGTAGGTCTTGCTGTTTCAATGGAGTTCGCACTATCTATGCCGATACACTCCAACCAAGCAGAAGAAAATGCAGAAAACTGTAAAAGATGTCGCTGATCTAAATTGCTGAATCAAACCATGCGTGTAGATATAAAACACTCTACAGAATTAAATCACAACTCACAACTATTAAAGTAAGGGTGCGCCACACAAGAACTAACATCTACTCCAGCTGGTTACTACCACTCTATTGATTAACTCAGTGTAACAACATAAGATAAATAGAAACAACAGTGAATGTAATCCATGATTTGTACAACAACAACGAGAAACCATAAATCAATGAACTAAACTAGAATGTACACTACCTATATCACTGCAATCCCTACCAAAGAGGAGGGCCCTTCCTCCTCAGCAAGGCGCAGGAAGAACACGAAAGTGATTAACAAATCAATTGGAAAGCAGTAACAACATCACCATGCTAATTGATATTAAAATAAATTCAGAATTACAGAAATAGAGTAACGGTACTCTTCTATATGTTGTCCCTTGATACATAAAAAGTCGAGTCTTTTATAACTATTACAACCTGAAAATTAGAAACAGATCAGTCATGAGAATCTCCCAATTCTCATGCTGATCAAAAATAAAGAAGTTACAACCTATTGCTAAATAAATATACATCAGTTGCAACTGCTGGAGTCTTGTTGCTTAAAAAATAAACAATCCCTACTATCGACAACTGTTATGTGGAATAGTACCCACATTTCCATCTTTGGTGCAACAACATTGAGCAAATGGTGGTTCGGGATGACGCAACATAACTGACGACAACACTGTTGGTGTGACGACGGATCAACGCGAGGTGTAACAACATCCAATGTGTAACAACAACCTGTAACAACACCTAGTGTGTAGCAGCAACCTGTAACAACACTCAGGGTGTAACAACAAACCGTTCTACCCTTTCCCGCAGTTAATCCTTACTTCCTATCTGCTTCATAGCTTCATTCTCACAAGCCAACACCTGAAAAGATGAACTTCCCAAAATACTTCTTCAATGCTCTCCCAGTTAGCCACAAAAAGGAATAAAGCCTCGTATTATTCGGTAAAATATAACAAAGTAACATGACAGTAAAATGGATTAAAAAGGTAAGAAAACAGGGAGTTTGGTCATATAAGGGCACATGCCTGGAGGACAGAAAGGTCAAAATAGGGGAAAGAATGTGCAGAAAATAGGTAAAAAACCACACCCAACATCTCCCGCTGACTGAAGAAACTATATGTCCCCATGCAGAATCTCAGTTCCTTCTACTGTGCCCCTGGTGGAAATATGTGAAATTGTAGGCACCAACAGTATCATCGCCCAAAGCTCTGAATCCTTGATCAACCATTAACTCACGTGGCAAAGATTCCTCTTCGTAATCACATAACTGATAATCGAGTTGATACTCCTCCAATGGCAACCATATCAAAGGGAATTTGAACTTGAGGCCAATCCAAAACACCCCAATGTTAGCACAACTTGAGCATATTCCGGCACCCGTGTAACAACAACCACAAATTTCTTGTACTCAAAGGGGTCCCCTTCCTGCAACTCTCCACTACAGGCCTCGGTGCGCTTGATACATCTGACTAGTGCTTGGCTTTTCATATTTGTAAACAAGTTGAGGCAGATCCTCACAATTCTTGTTCTATAAATGGTCGATTGATATCTGATTTCTGGATTGCTCAGGAACTACCTGAATTCTCGCTGGAGTTCGTAGGCCATTCCTGGTTCAGCCCTAACCCACAATGCTGTCTTTTCCTCATTGGCCTCTCTTGTTTTCTTGGCCAGTTGCCACTCAATATGATTCCTCATAAATGAGAGGAATTCCCGCAACTGCAAGTCTCCCATGAAAGAAAGGACATTCGCTACCATCCTCATGCTCACGTGTTCACACATCATATTGTGCAAGAACGACTTGCACAACAAAATCTCGATCATCAAAATCATAGTAATGGAAAATTTCCAAAAAGGTGCGGGTTAAAGAACCCATATAGGACCTGTTCTCATAAATTTCCCTTAACTGAAATAAGTAGTAACTTTCCCATAGGAACATAGGGTATGATGGGGACAACCGCCAGCATGCTAGTAGGTTTAGAGCAAGGTCACAGAGTTTGGTCTTATCAAACGTTAGGTCGAAGACCTCTCGATGCAGTTGATACAACTGTTCATCCCTTTTCTCCATAATTTCTTTATGCCTCTATGCCTCCTCTTCTCTTTCCCATTCTTCTTTTAGCCTCGCAGGGAATCCATCATTATTTTATGCGTCTTGAGTGGAATGACTCCCTCCTGTGGAGAGAGCGCCAACTTCTTCCACTTTTGCAGCTCTGCCAATAACAACAATTTTTGAGAACACCATCCTTCATCAGGACCCTATGTTCTTCCACATGCACTATCAATTGAGGGTGTAGCAGCCTCTTGAGGGAAAAAATGTCCCACCTCAACTGCTGGTTCTTGTGTAACAACAGCTTCGCTAGTGGGTTTTATCACTGTTTCTTTACCTTCTTGGTCAGCTCCCATTTTCACTGTTGGTTCTTATGCGACAACAGTGATATCCATAGGGTTCTGTTCATCGATTTCCTCTGAACCAACTTCGGTCTCTGCTACTGGTTCTTGTGTAACAACAACATTGACCATCAGCTCATGGATATTACCTTTATCTTCCTCCTCTTGGTTTATTTCCTCCTCCACTGCTGGTTCTGATGAAACAACAGTATCAGCCAAGGGTTCCTATGTATCCATTGCTTGATCACTCTTTGTGGATTGTGCTGTCTCGGTTTCTGGTTCTTGTGTAGTAGCAACGTCCTTGATAGGATTTGGTGTAACAACTTCCCAGATTTTAGTTTTAGTGCCCCTCGAGGTAATGTCTGCTGCACAAACTTTGAATCCTGCTTCCATCAACTTCTCAGCACAGGCTACGCACAGAGTGCCTGGGATTTCTCCCCTTTTGGCCCTGTCCACGACCTCTACCAAAGTATCTAGCCCTAGCTCTCTTGGCTCTGCCTTTCCTACTGCTAGCTTTTCCCTCAATTCTTTAATTTATTTTTCTAAAATTCAATTTTTGACAACAAAGACTAGGTTTCTCTCTTTCCAGGTGAAGGAGGTTTTTCTGGCTGAGCTTGCTCCTCGTCCTTCTGCTCGACTACTTCTTTGTTCTTTCTTTACATGGATGGGGAATTTGGGTGCCCGCTAACTGCTATTCTTTGCTTCGGCCTTCTGTTACCAATCAGTTTATCAACCATCGTCTTATTGACCCTCACTGTCAAGGACTGGGGTTGCACCTTTGTCACCTCTAGAGTTTCGCCAGCCGTCTCTGTTTGCCTTCTGCGAGTGGTCCTGGGCCTTTTTCGCATGAACTCTTCCCAATTCTTGCCCTGTCAGCTCAGGGCATCCAACACAATGAGTTTAATAAGGCCATGGTTAGTAACACATGTTTCTGGATGTGCAGCCGTTTTCACAGCCGCAACCATGTGCCTAATATTGCCCAGCAATAAATAAGGAAGGTTGATCAGCTGCTGATGCCAGAGATGGTTTAGCAATTGAAAATGATAATTAAACACAATTGTTTCCCTTCCCTCACAAGTAATTTACTTAATGAGGAAGAGAGCAACATTCGCCAATCGCTGGGGTAGTGACAGTCTATCAATTCCCCTGCCTTTCTTAACCAGCGACTTGCTTTCCTGGAGAAAATCCCCTTTCAGTGAGGGGTCATTAACCTTCCTAGTAAACCATCTCTTCCCTTCTGCTAGCAATCCTATTACTTTGGCAATGAATTCTTTCGTGACCTCCAATTTCGACCCTCTGACTTCCGTCTGGTTTCTCACCATATTCTTTGCAAATTCCATGGCTATACCACTATTTGATCCTTCCAATCTCTGGAAGAATTCGAACGATCTTGCATCTTTGAAAACCTGGCATGCTTCAGGGCAATCTTTCAGGGCTTCTGTAGACCCTGGCTTGTGCCATATTGCTGCTCCTCCCATTGCTTATGAAATTCAATATTATTTCACCTGCTTATCCTTCCCTTCGACACACACTCTAGCTGTTTCAGCGTGTACTGCTATCTTCCTCCTCTTTGAACACTTTGAATGGGGCTTCAGCGCTTCCAGCAGGGGTAAATGGTAGGGTGGCAGGGTGGCGCGAGTGAAGATTCTGGATTAGGATTTGGCACGCATGGTTCGTACTGCATAATGAATTTTGCTTTAATGGTGAGTCATGGGGAGGTCTCGTTGATGGTGTACTTACCCTTTTTGGTATGATTCAACATTAAGTAACAATAACTACCAGGTCACATGCCTTAATTGCTGGATTTTTCAAATAATTACAAATCATGTGACAGTCATGTCGCAATATGATTCATTCCCCCCAGCTTAATTATGACAGCCATCCTGGACCGTTAATAGTCATGTTAAGTTGCCATAATTACAAAATAAAACGAATTCAATATTACCTTTTTGATGACATACCTGGGTGACGTGGGGCGAAGTAATGGGCGATGTGACGTCGAATCATACTCGAGCAGCGAGATGCGTGAACTTAATTCTGATGACGAGGATCACGGTGATGTTCTTGCTATTTATTACAATAAAATATCTCGTTTATTCTTGAAAAGTCGTTGGCTGTTACAGATGTAACAACTAAGACGACTAATATATATTAATTTAATTTCTACAAAAAGATAAAAAGAAAGATCGTGTAACAACACTTATCACATGATATACTTTTGAATAACAAATGTTGTTACTAAGGGTGTAACAACCTCCACCAGGTGGTTTTCAACTGCTACAAAAGTGTCTTTCTGCGCCTGAGAAAGGTTTTCACAGCCAAATTATTATTATTATTCCATTTTTTTTTTTGAAAGTTTGAAGGTGTAACAACTGCCAAAAGGTGGTTTTCGGCTGTTACATTTATTGGAAAAATTAAAATTTTTGCAGCATAGGGGGGCTTTCCCCTGTTCCTGCAACCTGTAGATCCGAATTCGTGATAATGTTGACAAATGAATCCTTCGAGGTAGGTTTGTGATACAACTAAAGATGATGCCCATTTGCAAGTAATGGTGTCCTTGCACTGTCAATGGTCACCAAATTTACAGTCCCATTGTCAAACACTGCATCTACCTCATAAGGACCTGGGCATTTGGTGCAGAGCTTACCCTTGAAGTCTTTAAACCTTGAGTCATATAAGAGATCCCAAGATCCTTTCTGGAACTGCTTCTTCTTTATAAATATGTCATGCCACTTAGCTCTCTGCTGCTGGATAATCTCTGTTTGCTGGATAACGGCCAACTGTTTTTCATCCAATTCATTGAGCTTCTTCAATCTCTGCCTTTCAGCTGTAGCCAAATCCAAATTGACCTGCAATGCTGTCCTTAGTGTCTTAATTTCAAATTCAATGGGGAATAAAGGGTTCTTGCCATACACAAGTTGATATGGTGAGAATCTAGTGGTGTTCCTCCATGTAGTCCTGTATGCCCATAACACTTCTGGAAGTTTGTCAGCCCAATTTCTTCAATGAATGGACACAATCTTAGCAAGGATCCGCTCAATGACTTTGTTAGTGCTTTCTACTTGGCCATTTTCTTGTGGATGATAAGGCATTGTGATTCTGTGATGGATTTTATATTTCTCGACCAACTCCTGGATCTTATGAGATGTGAACTGTGGCCCTTCGTCTGTAACTATCTCCCTAGGTATGCCAAACCGGACGAAGATGTCTTCAAACAGAAAGTCTAAGACAACATGCTCCGTGGCTCTGGTTAGTGCCTTCGCCTCAACCCATTTTGTGACATAGTCAGTACAGACCAAGATGTAGGATCTCTGTCTAGATGAAGGATTGATTGGTCCCACAAAATCTAGAGCCCACTTCTCAAAAGGTTCTATGACGATCTGGGGCTGTAACGACATCTCATTTGATTGCAGTGATTGGCCCATCCTTTGACAACTATCACATCCCTTCACAAACTTCTTGGCATCCTGGAATATTGTCGACCAGTAGTACCCTGTTGAAAGGGATTTATATCCCGTCCGTTTTTCCGTGAAGTGTCCTCTGCAAGGTTCCTCATGGTAGGCTTTGAGAATATCAAATACCTCATCCTCTCTAACACAACATTTGATTTGGAAATCAGGTCCAATGTGGTATAGGTTCCCATCTATCCAGGTATATGTAGCACTTTGTTGTATGATTTTCCTTTTCTCCTTGGAGGAAAAATACTGGGGAAACTTCCCTACATCAAGATAATTGGTTATATTTGCATGCCAAGGTGAGTAAGTAGAAATAGCAAAAATATATTCATCAGGGAAAGAATCTTCAGTAGGAGTGCAACTGTCATCAATAGTTAGCCTAGAAAGAAATTCAGCTACTACATTATCTTTTCCAGGCTTATCTACAATAGTGATATCAAATTCTTGTAACAACAATAACCAGCGTGTAATCCTACCATTTGTAATTAGCTTATTCATTAAAAAACGAATGGCAGAATGGTCAGTGTGTACAAATACTTGATACCCAGTGATGTAATGCTGGAATTTATTGATGGCATGCACGAATGCTAAGAACTCCTTCTCAGTCACTGTGTAGTTGAGCTCAACTGGAGTTAGATTTTTACTTATGTAGTAAATAGCGTAAGATTTCTTATCCTCCAGTTGGCCCAAAACAACACCTACAACAATATCCGATGCATCCATAGCTATGTGAAACGACAGTTCCCAATTAGGTCCTCGTAAGACCAGAGCTACTGATACACAACATTTTAGCTTTAAGAAGGCCTGATCACACTTCCCTGTCCACAAGAAATCAACATCCTTCATGAGTAAGGAAAATAATGGCGATGCAATTCTTGAAAATTTGTCTATAAATCTTCTATAATACCTTGCATGCCCCAAGAAACTACGTGCCTCTTTATGTGTTTTGGGGGTTGGGATTTTTAGAATTACCCCCATTTTTACAGGGTCTACCTTGATTCCATCAGCAGAAATGTAATGTCCAAGCACGATCCCTTCAGTCACCATCATGTGACATTTCTCAGTGCTCAAGGAAACATTAGTATGTACACATCGCTCTAGCACTTTTTCGAGATTGACTAATGCCGTTTCAAAAGCATCTCCATAAGGTGTGAAATCTTCCATGAAGATTTCCATACAATCATTCAATAAGTAAAAAAAAATTCCCAGTATTGCCCTTTGAAAGGTTGTTGGTGCATTACAGAGCCAAAAAGGTAGCACTCTGCATGCGTAGGTTCCCCAAGGACAAGTAAAGGTTGTTTTATCTTGGTCTTCCGGGGCAATCTGTATATGATTGTAGCCACTAAATCCATCTAAAAATGAAAAAAAATAATTTTCGGAGAGAGTATCAAGGATCTAATCTATAAATGGTAATGGAAAATGGTCCTTCTGAGTGGCCTTGTTCAGTTCTTTATAATCAACACAAACTCTCCACTTTCCATTCTTTTTAGGAACGATGACAAGCGGTGACACCCACTGAATGTCAGATATTGGATAAATAAAATTAGCACTGAGGAGTTTTTGTAGTTCTTTTTTCACCACTTCCTTTAGTGCAGGGTTCATGCGGCGCTGTGGCTGTCTGACTGGTTTGTAGCCATCCTTCAAATAAATACGGTGAGTGAATAGGTTAGGGTGGATCCCTTTCACATTCGTATAATCCCATGAAAATGCATTTTTATACTTCTGTAACACCTGTAACAGCCGTTGGTTCTGTTCAATAGTCAAATTGGGATTCACATTCAGAAACTTTTTCAATCTCAATTGGGCTGCTAGCAATATTTGGAGTGGTTCTCATTTGTTCAAAATCTATATCTTCCACCTCTTCCTCCTCATTTGCATTTTTAACAAAAGCAACAGAAAGTGAATTACTAATAAAACCATTAATAACATCATCTTCTGTCTCATATTTGAAATATTGGGCTTTCCCCAGAGTGAGGAGTGGCAGGGAAAGATCTGACTCAAGCTCAAACTCATCCCACCAAGGATTGTACACTTACATATTTGGTTTTGGGGGATGAATGTTAAGGTTCTGTGTTGCCTGGCCATCCGAGATCACCATGGATCCCGTCCTGCAACCTATAAATGCGTCTGCAGTGGCTAGACAAGGTCTCCCTAGGATCAAAGGATGCCCCCCCAAATTAGACTTGGGTTGTAGGATAAGGAAATCAGTCAGATATCTCTAGGAAGCTATTGTAATCACTATATATTCTAACATCCCCTCCGGTTTAACACGGGACCTGTCTACCAATTCCAGCACCATAGAAGTGTGTCTGAGTCCCTGTAGCCCGAGAGCGATAAAGAGATATTTTGTCATTACATTAATGGCAGCACCAAGATCAGTCAATGTATTGTCTATGGGCTGATCATTAATATAGACAATGACCATAGGATTTCCTAGATCATTGTACTTATTTTTTTTCTTCTATATAATACTACCTAAGCACCCACGGGGGATTTGAACCGGTGACCTATCACAAGGAGTGCCTTAACAGTACACCCATTCGCCATCAATCCAAAGCCCCATGGGCTAGATCATTGTACTTATTAAGGAGAGGCTGCGTAGACATTAATTCAGATAACTTTCCCATCACATGTATGGTGGAAGGGTCTTTAGGCTTCCTCCTAGGCTTCTTGACGCACAAATCTCTCACTGTATTGGCATAGATGGGTACTTATTTAAGGGCTTACAGCAAAGGAATTCGTACATACAAATTTTGCAATTCCTTAAGAAAATCATATTCAGGCTGTGAAGCCATCCTTGGTTCAGCCAGTCTTTTAGGGTATGGGGGGTCCTGCGTAACAACAATCAAATTTGCTGTTATAGGTGTAACGGCCTTCCTCGAATTAGCTGTTACAGATGTAATAGTCCTTCACGGGTCGGCTGTTATAGATGTAACAATTTCCTCTATATTAGTTGTTGTAGGCACAGTGGCCACCTTAGAGCCTCTGACTTCTCCTTTTGATGGTTCACAATCCTCCTTTGTAATGATAGGGGAGTGACTAGGGTTAATTACTGTGCCCGATCATAATTGTATTTCATTAAGTTCCACAGGGGTAATAAGGTAGGCCTGGAAGGTTGTAGGAGCCTCTATGTCCTGAGCTTCTTTATAGTTTGGGTTCGGGTTGGGTTGCACAGGTAGTTGGGGTCGAACAGGTGTTGGAGGTGCAGGAGCTTGGAAAGGAGGTAACTGCAGCTGTTGCTACATAGGTGGTGCAGGCGAGCTGAATTTTGGGCCTTTCCTCTCCAACTATGGTTCCACGAGTATGGTTGGGATTGAGGATATTGAACAGGAGGAGATGGAGACCATTGGTTCCAAAGTGAAGGGAACTATGCTGAAGGAGGGGCAGAATATTTCCATGGATATTGTTGGTTATTATATGCATTATTCCACGAATTGAAAGAGGAAAAGTCTTGAGAAATACCTGGAGGTCGTGGTTGCCATGGCCTTCTTGGTGCGATGAAGTAAGAGGACTGCAACTCTTCACTTGATTTTTTGAGTACTGCCTTTAGTCTAGGAAGCTCTGGACACTTCTTTGTTGAATGCTCCAGCTCTCAGATATTACACAGGTCGATGCTGTTCAATTCACATTCCCTGTAAGGATGTTTCTTTCGACAAGTCAGACAGAACACGGTCAGGGGTGTATCAGTTTTTGCTTGTGCTTTTTTGATCTGTGCTATTGTTATCTGGGTTGAGAGAGTAACGAGGATATCGGTCTTGAAATTTTTGAACAAATTTCTAATCTCCGCTCTAGTTACTCCTCCGTCTACAGATTTTTGTATGCGAATAGAAGCATCCCTAATTGTACTTCTTCCTTTAGATGATCATCGAGAGCATCGTAGGCATAGCTTTACAATTTCAGTGAATGGCTCTTGTGATATATCCCCTTTTCCTAATAGGTCGAGGGTGTCAAGGGAGTCATCCCTCATTCCTTTGTTGAATATAGTCTTCAAGATTTCCACGTCTAAATCACTGTGTTTCGACCTCTGTAGATTGTAGTGGAATCGTTCCACATAATCTTCCAGGCTTTCTTCCTCATTCTGTGTCATTCTAAATATCTCTTCCCTTAAGTCCCTGGTCCTACAATAGTCTTGGTACTTTGAGAAGAACATCTCCTTCATAACATTCCATGTTGAAATGGAAGCGGGGCCTAATCCCATGAACCATCCCAAGGTTGCTCCTTATAAGGTAGTAGGAAATAGCTTTAACTTCTGAGCATCTGCTATATAATCATAACTTCTACGTAGGACATCAAACTCAAATAGAACTGTATCTGGATCTTCCACAATCATCCCCTAGAAGGATGGTAAGGATGATAGAGGAATATTTTTCATATGAGCTTCACCTCTGATATTCCTGATTGGGAACTCAAAGGTAGTGGTAGTGGTGTCTGTTTTAGCATTGTTATCATTGTTTTCTCCCATGATTAATTCTTCTAACCCTTTCTATAGTAGACGTTCTTCGAGCTGCATTTGTGATGGCCCTGCAGACATGATTAGTGCCTTAGATACCCCTGGGGCTGGCTGTTTCATCGCACTACTCGTATTTGGATATTGATAAATTAACATGTGCTTTTCCATCTCAGGTGTCCGATGTTCCCCCTTGGTTTCCCCTTGCCCCTCGGTCCTCAAATTCTATCTACTATCTTCCCCTTCTTGCCCATAAATCAAATCCTTGATCTTGGGGGTATGAGTGCTAGCCTTAGAATGATACGGTCCTAAGATGGAGGGGTTGGAGGTTCCTGCTTTCGCTATGGGAGTAATAGCCTTCTCCGACCCTATTTTCCTTGCATTCCTTTGAGAGCTGGAATATTCTTTTTCCACCTTGGAGATTAATTCCTGGATAAATGTCTTCCATCCCAAATCTTCACCCTTTGATTCCTTTTTACAACCTGTTGTTCCTGTGACTTATTAGGGTGGGGGTGATTTCAGTATCTCTGTACGTCCTACAAGTGCACACATGGACCCTATGTGTATTAAATCACAATCTAAGTGTCTTAGTCTTAGATAGTGGTGAGCCCGCCCAGGTATGTTAGAGAGCTGCGTAGGTTCTTACCTCTTGTCTTACCGCCCAACGACTGAAGAGCTGAAGACACACTAACAAAGCATCAAAATGTCTTAAGTGTCCTAGTAATCACAATGGTGAGCCCGCCCGGCAAATGTGTTGCATGCAGAACATTCCAGAGTGGTAGGATAGGGGTTGTAGATGATCCATATCTTGTTGAGAGGGAGTGTTGAAAATGCAACAAGATGATGGATCTTAGTGGAAAGGAGTCGCCTTCACTAAGTGGGCCCGTAGGCTATTTTTGGCGCAAAGTCTATTTTTAGACATATGGATCATGGTCTATGAGTTGTAGTATATTGTTTATGGATGATTGGTCATGTTGGGAAAAATAGATGGACTTCTATTTTTGGTTCACAATGGAGTGATCAGAGTCCATTTTTAGACTGCCAGGCTAAAAATAGAAACAATCAAATATTATTAGCCCTTAGTAATATTTGGACTCTAAACATTATCTTATTCTCTCGGAGAACTTCAGTTCAAGTTATGGATGTCGCACATGCAGCTGACAAAAGGAATCACATGGTTTCTTATGTGTTAGTTGAGCTATTGCATGGAGGACTTCAGTTAGAACTCATGCATGTGAGTTCTGTGGAGTTGGATGTGGAGTTGATGGAGTTGTGTTCAATTTGACTTAGTTGAACTAGTTGTATTTATTCTAACTAAAGAATACACTAGTGATGAGTTGTGTGAATTAAATATTAATTAATTCACTAATTATTAACGCATAAAGGAACTAAAAAATACATCAGTTAATTCAGTGCATGGAGAGTTCAACAGAGACAGGGGTTAGAGGTAAGTGAAAGGGTGAGCTCTGACTATCAGTTGTGAATGAGATTTTGCACACGCATGGATTGAGTAATGCCAATGAGGATTGCGTAGTGTGGGCCAATATCAAGGCAATTGTAGCTTGTTCTCACGTGATTCTCTTGCAGGATTGTGCAGTGGAGGCAGGAAAAGCAGTGAAGGAGATTTGAACCTGTGACTTGTTCAGATCTGAGCTAGTTTTGTGTGTAACAGGTGGAGATAGTACTGAGTACTTGTGAGGAGTATTGTACTATGTATTGTTACATGTTCTCAATCATTATAATATACAGATAGTGTGGGGTTTTCAGCTGTATGCTTTCCCCGGGTTACATACTGTGTTAATGTGTGCATGCGATTGATGTTTCATTGATTTTAATGCTGCTAAATTGATGATCAACGTAGAGGAGGTTATGTATTATGCATGTATTCTGCAATATTGTATAATTGGGATAATCTCTATGAATAAGTGTTTATTATTCAAAATTTCTACAAAAAAAGTTTCAAGAAGTAAAAGCAATCAATTACTTCAAGATAAAAATCAAGCGAAAAGACCCCAACCTTTACGCCATAAACAATCACTAAGATAATAAGACTAAAGTGAATAAGGGACCAAAACACTTGAACAACTTTGACCTGAAAGATACATAAAAGATTTAGAAAAACAAAAAGGTTTCAGAGAACCAAAGTCCTTCATTGAACCAAAATTGTAAAGACCCTTCTCAAATAATAAAAAAGAAACCAAATGAGTCAACTTCAAGAATGAGAAGCAAAGTAATGAAAATATTAGATTATAAGTAAGTTGAGAACCAACTCATTGTCCCAAAAGCATAGAGAAGTCTAAAACTTCACAAATAATGTTTGAAACCCAAGCTTCAAATGCCAAAACTTCGAAAAAATGCAAACCCTAGGTTGACAAAATATTTCTGCAAAAGGAGATAAAGAAACCAACACCAGCAAGAAACAAGACCATTCCAGACTATAGGTGGCTTCAATAAACCATAAAAAACCAGGCTACACCCTTGATTGAAGGAAAAACTTTGAAAAATTCAAAATTTTCCAAATATACGTGACTTTGTAATAATAGACTTGCGTATACACACAAATGTTTTCGAAGAAACTAGCATATACATTGGTTTCTTTGGCAGAAACTCCATATGTATACTTTTGTGTACAAGAAAAAGAGCATATATATATATATATATATATATATATATATATATATATATATATATATATATATATATATATATATATATATATATATATATACTATATATATAAACAGGAAAAAATAAAAAGACAAACCTAATCCAGAAGATCAGTTTGATTTCCTAGACAACAAATGAGTCAACAATACTGGAAAAATAAAGAAACAAGAAAGAAAAGCCTAGATCAAGGGAAAAAAACCCTTCTAAGAAATACGTGATTGCATTCCCTAGTTGAGTCGCTAGTTCTGTTTGCAGAAAAAACTTCCCTAAGGTAAGGGTTGACAACCTTAATAAACCGAAGGCAGAAAATTAATAAGAAATATATGTTCAAGCAAGAAAAATATATTGAATACCAAAGTTCAGTTTGAGAGGAGTACCGGTAGGTCCTACATTTGATGTCAATCTCGCACGGTCCAAACCCTCTGCTTCCTCCCAGGCGAGCATACCTGCAACACAATTCAGAATAGCATATACATAGAAAGTAGTTCAAAGTGTGTGCATAATAAACATGTTAGATCATCAAGCATAAACATATAAATCATGACATATTACACACGAATAAAAAAAAAACATGAGATGATAACATATCAAAAACTAGACAGAGCTTCTTTATTGATATCAACAAAGAGTAGTGGAGAGAGACAAAATGATCCGATCACAACACCAACGAAACCTTCCTCTGGATCTGTCCAACCCAAGCCTCAAAGATCACCTCTCATGCATGTGCAAAAGGATGCCATATAATGAAGTATGAGCATCTATGCAAGGAAACAAGGGTTTCCTATGACTGGGAGTGTAAGAGGCACAAGGAAAACTAGACTTGGTCTGGGGACCGAAAATACTATAATTTCAAGATCCTATCTCTTTCCTCCTCTTAGGACTTCCCATGAGGTGTATAAATACCACCAGAAATCAATTGATTCAATTAGGCCACAGGCTCCTGTAGGTGGGATTTTAGTGAAACCCGCAAACCCCACCAAAAAAATAGGATATTATTTTATTTTTTCATATTTTAAATATTATACATGGTTCTGTATTATGGTACCTTGGTGTGTACGTGATTTTTAAAGGGAAGCGTTGCGTATGGAATTCAAAATATTGTTTTTTTAGTAAATGATCCAGTTTGTATGGAAAAGGGGCTACCCAAGGCCATACCGGAGCATAAAAAATACATGAGTTTTGAATGATGCTATAACATAGGGTTATGAGTGTAAATATCATCTTGACAGGTCATAGGGTTAGACTTCATCTTAGGCTACATGAACCATCCCAAATTTTTCTCCATTGGATCTGGATCATGAGAAATGGATGAAGGTTGAAGAGGGAGATCAACAATTTGATTTTAAGATTTCCCAAATGCAACATTATCACAATGAGGCACCTCAATTAATACTGGAAAAGGAGGAGGATAAGGAACAAAAGAAACAATCGGTTCTGCCTATGAGATTGGAGGTGTCTCACAATTTACAAAACTTCAGGAAATAGGAACATATTGGGGTTTAGATTCACACTGATTCAAAGAGATCCGAACCAAATGTTTAAACTTTTTCTTAGATAAATACCAATCCATATCTTCTTTAGGAAAATCATAACATAAGTGAAGGAATATGTTATAAAAATCCTTAATTGATTCATTAGGCTCCACTCTAAGTTGATTGATTCTTTTATAAACATCTCAGTAATCATATCTTTCGAAAGCTTGATGAAGCTCCTTAAGAAATTGATGAAAATAATGAATGAAAGTAGATGGTAGGGTGTGGCACCATCGATTAACACGACCTTCAAGAGTGAGGGTGAATAGAATACACACAACATATTCATCATTGATTTCAGGAGATTTACAAAACCCAAGAAAATCATTTATATGTTTGGATAAAAATGTACCACCCTCGCCATCAAGCCTGAATTGAGACCAGGCATGTACAAATTCTTTGGAGATGGAAATTTTACCAGGCGATAGGTTAGAAAAACACTCCGGGATTATGATTTGGGAAAGATCCATTTAAGATAAGAGATTCAAACAGACTCAACAGACACAACTTGTCATTTGGTCCTCCTTCTAGTGCTAGAATGTTGATGGTGCTGGATACAACCAACATACAATGGGTCTCTTCGATGTGAAGTCCAAATTAGACCTCACACAGTTTGGAGTATGATACCCATCTGTATTATCCGCACGACCACCATAAATTAAGGTTTACCTTGGTTTCAATGGATAACATAAGAGATTATATAGATAAACCTTGAACAAGAAATTAGATTGACATCATGAAACACCAATTTCAATGTTTAAAAGGAGACCTTCATGAGTGAGAGATGAGAGTGAGTCTCTGGAAGGAAGTAATAGCAGTAACCTAAGAGAGACACGCAAGAGAATGAAAAGATTCATTAGAAAAATAGTTCACATAATGATTGTAAAGCGAAAACAACACACATTCAACAAGATAAGTACCAAAGCCACCTAAGTAGTCCAATTTCCTTAGTACGTGTGAACATAACATATATTCCAAACATCCCAAGAATAGTCCTATAACATTCATGATACATGCATGAAAATGTGTTGGCTCATTCAGTTTCAATATTAGGTGAAAGATCTAATTACACAGTTACAATAGGGAGGCACTAGTTCCAATAGTGGAACATTAAGTCACTTCTTGCTTCGTCAAATAATAGTTATCCTCTCTTATTCCAAGTAGAGAAGCCAATACTAGCTCTCCCAAGCTTAAGCCTCCAAAAATCCCTTTTCTTAAGTTATGAGGTTGATTTTATAACAATAGGAATGAACTTTAATCTCCTCTTGACTCTTGAATCACCCTCATAACTCTTGAACTTATAATGTCCTTTGGACTTCTAAACAATTCTTGAACTTCTAAATGACTTTTTGACTTCTATACAACTCTTTTGTCCATATATGATCATGTGACTCTTCATATTCCACATATGACTCTTAGACTTCCACACATCACACTTTGTCCTTTTTCCTTTAATAACTACATCATCACATTCCATAGATGTGGCATGCCACATGGACACACATTGACCATTATGATGACACTTGTACAAGTTACAACTTGACAATGATGAGTCACATGGATTTCATGATAAGGTGGAAATGCCAAACTGTCTTCTTCGCTGCTTCATCTTACATTATGGATGGTAGATCTGATCTATGCTTCATCTTCATGGAATATATGTTTTGTTATTCATCTTCACCTTCCAAAGGGTATGGGATCAATATCAGAATCCTGTGAGCCAACATGCAATGTCTTCTTTCTATCTTGGTCCATAATCTGCTTCATGTCTCCATTATAGCTCTCTTTTGTTCTTCTTCTTCGCACGTGTTTCTTTCTGCTTTATCCTTTCTATATGATTTAAGAATTACCTTGTAATGATATGAAGGTATTCCTACCAATGAAAATCATTCATGAAAAAGTGAAATTAATCTTAAAAACATCTATTCTATCACTACATAGCTCATGGAATGATCAACTCATGATAGGCCTATGAGAGGGTTAAAAGAAGGAGGCTTGATTAGGAGGGCATACTCAAACTCATTAGTGGCTTATAAAGGCTCCACTTTTAATTTATACTATGCCATGCAATATGAAGAATATATCTCCTTGGTCCAACATAGTGGAGAAGTCGAAGGGACAAGGTGGGAAGGCTTATTGCTTAAATATGTGCCATACGACCTAAAAGGAAAGAGAGGAAGACTTGGAAAGTGCAGTTTGACTAGCCAAGGGTTGATAGGAGGCCTCCTTCAACCTTCCCTACTGTGTTATGCACTGAAGAGAAATGGTATAAGCAAGGTTTGAGTGAAAAGTGCATAGGGGAAGAGGGAAGGGTGAAGGTTTCAGGCTTCAAGATTGCGCCATGCACCCTAAGGAAGAGGAGGCCTTTAGGAAAGTGTAGTTTGATTGGTCAAAGGCTCATTGTGTCTTTAGACTATGCTATGCTTTGAGGGAGACTTTTTATGGAAGAGGCTAGCGCACAAAGCACATTGGGTAAGAGGGAAGGGGGAAGGATTCAACCTCCAAGATTGTGCCATGCACCCGAAGGGAGAGAAGGCTTGAAAGACAATGAAATTTTCTTCCACAAGGGTTCACTATTGGTTTGGAATGTGATTTTCCTTATACTCTAGCATATTTTGACTCAACAATGGGTGATTTTCCATTTGGAATGTGCTTTTCATTGAGGGAGGCAATAGGAAGGAAGCAACTTTACCTAGGAGGGTTTTCACTACACCGGGAGGATAGGAGGGTCTTTGAATTGCATGTTTTGCCTCTAAAAAGGGGTGGAATAGGTCCATGCTATTATATAAGAGTGATTTATGTGTTATTCAAGGTAGAGGTGACCAAAACCTAGTGTAGTGAGTCACTATAAGTAAGAAGGATTAGGTGACTGCCCTTGGGAGGATCATAAAGTACAATAGTTTTGAGGTGATCTTGAGGAGGAATTAGTGCACCATTATTGGTGAGTAGGATTACATCATTGAGGCCCATTATTGGGTTAATACTCTCACTTCGTAAGTGGGCTAATACCTTCACAACTTGCATTGGGTTGAAGGACCCAGAAGGGATACAAAATGGATGTGTGAGACCAACGGAGTAAACAAGAGAAATGCATCCAAACATGACTCAAACATGGATCACACATAGAACCATAAATACAATATAGAAGGATACATAGGACTCATGGCTAAAAATCACACCTTGAAACGACAACAAAGCGACACTTATTTCTTAGTGCGAAAGTGGAAATGACACATTACGAAACTTAGAACACAAGTTACGACAAAAGTAACAACTGTGACCAAAAAGTGCGCTAAGCTATATAAGTTTTTCTGTCACACATCCTAATGATATAAATGACTGTGTAATGTAGAAGAGTGTTCCATAACTAGCTTTGGTGATACACAAAGATGCAACACATGTAGGAGTGAAAACAACAAAAGTGACACCCGCAATAGGAGCAAAACATGAAGATGACACTTGAAAAATGTGAACAACCTTGAAAGAGACACATGCCAAAGCGAAGATAACAAGGAAATGAGAATTATTAAAGTGTAATTGAGAAAAAGTGACAACCATGAATGTAAACACGACGGTGAACAAAAGCGACATTTGATAAAACTCACTGAAATAGAAGTCAATCACAACCAAAGTGAGGGGTACTGTCAATGAAAGGTGTGCACTGAATGTTGACATGATTTTAACATCACCCAAGTATTTTCTTGATGTACAGTGCTATGACTATTCAATATATATGTTATGAAACCAACTCGCAAAAAGATATAAAAGATAGTTGAACGCCTTAGAATTCAGCCTCTTCGAGGGGGAAACCTCCTTTACGTTACACAAATGAACAATTCTTGGATTATTCAAATGAAAAAACATCCTTTCTATATATAAGAGTCTAAGGGGTCACAATATAACCAAGCCAACCTAACAATAATAATATAAAGGCACAAAAATAACAATAGAGGGATTCTATGGGGCACAGTAATAACAATATGGGGACAATAAGGGCACAACAATATTAATAAGGGATACAACTACAATAGTAATGGGGAATCACTAGTATTATAGGGACCTAACATGCCCCTATCCTTCAAAAAAGTGTTGTCCTAAATGCTTGAGTAGTTTTGGATGCTTCTGTATAAAATTTTCATCCTCCCATGTGGAATCTTCAGCAGATAAGTTCTTCCACTTGATGAGATACTCTGAAATGGATCGATTTCGTAGCTGTAGAGTTCTTGTTTCTATGATTGCTTCCGGTTCCAATATAATTTTTCCTTCCTCGTCAAGTTTTGGCAATATTGTTTGCACTAGGATCTTGTCTCCTATAATCTTCTTTAAACATGAAACATGGAAAACTGGGTTCACTCGAGAAGCTGCAAGAAGCTCTAATTTGTATGCCATAGTACCAATCTTTTGCAACACCTTGTATGTACCATAATACTTTGGTGATAATTTATTATCCTTCTTAGCTTGCTTGAGGGACATTTGTTTATATGGTTGTAGTCGTAGGAATACCTAGTCACCTACATCAAAACTTCTTTCGCTGCGATGTTGATCTGCTTGTTGTTTCATTCTATTCTGTGCCAACATGAGGTTATCCTTTAAGAGTTGGAGAACTTGTTGTTGATGCTCGATGTGATGTTCCACTGCTTGAACCTTAGAATTTTATCTTAAATATGATGTGATGGATGGTGGCTGATATCCATAAAGCACCATAAATGGGGTCATTTTTGTTGCAGTAAGGAAGGAAGTGTTATACCACCATTCAGCCAGAGGAAACCATTTGACCCATTGTGCCTGTTTATTAGATACAAAGCAACGAAGAAATCCTTCCAAACATTTGTTTACTATCTCAGTTTGCCCATTAGATTGAGGATGATAAGATGAGTTATGAGCTAACTGAGTACCAAGACAAGAAAATAATTATGTCCAAAAATTTCCAGTAAAAATGGGATCTTTGTCACTTACAATAATCTTTGGATTTCCATGTAGCTTTTGAATTGTTTCCATAAATTCCCTAGAAACTGTATTGGCTTTAAATGGATGTGATAATGCACAAAAGTGTGCATAATTGGTAAGTCTGTCAACTACCACCATGATGGCACTCTTTCCCTCAGACTTGGTGTTTTAATTGTTTTAGCTTTATTTTGTTGGCAAACCAAACATTCTGCCACAAACTTTTGTATATCTGATTTAAGGCCATCTCAAAAAAATTCCTTCTTAACCCTGTGGTAAGTTTTTAAAAATCCTGAGTGCCCTCCTAAGGGAGAAGCATGCAATTCCAGAAGAATCTTTTGTTTGAGTTGGGAATTCTTAGAGAGGTATAAGCGATCTTTGTACCATAACAAATCACTTTTCCAGCTAAATGTATCAGATGTACTGGAATCTTGTTGTAACTTTCGAATAAGTTCCCACACTTCTTCGTCATTCTTCCATTCCTCCCTTGCTTCGTTTATCCAATCTGGTTGGATAATAGAAATGGCGCACAACAATGCTTCCACATCCTCATCCTTTGTTGAGAGTGCATCTGCCACAACATTTTGCTTCCCTTTTTTGTAGATGATTTCAAAGTCATAACCCAACATCTTTGTGACCCTTTTTTTTTGTTCTTCAGAGGATAATATTTGTTCTAAAAAGTATTTAAGGCTATCATGATCCTTTTTTACCTTGAAGTGTCTTCCCATTAGGTAGGGTCACCATTTCTTAAGTGCATGTAGTATTGCCAAAATTTCCTTCTCATAAATAGCTTTGTGTAAATACTTTCCCTTGATTGGACGACTTTTGAAAGCAAAGGATCTTTCATCTTGCATTAAAACAACACCAATTCCATTTCATGAAGCATCACATTCCACAATAAAGGTTTTTGTGAAGTCTGGTGTAGCTAAGTTTGGTGCTTGGCACATTGCCTCTTTAAGATGTTCGAAGGACTTTGTTTCTTCTGGAGTCCATGAAAATGCATCTTTCTTTAATAATGTTGTTAGAGGTGCTGCTATTTTCCCATAATTCTTAACAAACTTCCGATAATACCCTGTCAACCCGAGAAATCCTCGCAAATGCTTTATGGATGTGGGGATTTTCCATTCCTTAATGGCTTTAATTTTTCTAGGGTCTACCTTAACTCCTTCATGAGATACAATATGACCTAGATATTCCACCTCTTGTACTCCAAAGAAACATTTGGATCTTTTTGCATATAATTGTTTCTCCTCCAATAGTTGTAGCACCCTGTCAACATGTTCAACATGACCCTTCCAAGACTTGTTGTATATTAGTATATCATCAAAAAATACTAACACGAATTTTATAAGGAAGGGTTTGAAAATGGAATTCATCAAACCTTGAAATGTAGAAGGTGCATTGGTAAGGCCAAAAGGCATGACCAAAAATTCATAGTGACCCTCATGAGTTCTAAATGTTGTTTTCGGAATGTCTTCAGTCTTCATTTTGATTTGATGATATCCTAAACGAAGATCCAACTTGGTGAAGTAAATTTTTCCATGCAATTCATCCAATAATTTGTTAATGATAGGAATGGGAAACTTATCTTTAATAGTGAGCTTGTTGAGCTCCCTATAATTCGGACACATGTGCCATGATCCATCCTTCTTGTGCACCAATACTACTGGAGCAGAGAAAGAACTTTGGCTAGGTTGAATTATAATAGCCTCTAGCGTTTCTGCAACCATACATTCAATTTCACTCTTTTGGGAATAGGGATATCTGTACGGCCTGATGTTTGGAGGAACACTTCCTGGAATCAAATGAATAGCATGATCATGATCAAGAATAGGTGGGAGACCTTTGGGAGTCTCAAATACCTTGGAATGATTGTCCAAGACTTTTTGGAGATCTGGAGAAATAGATGATTTTGATGTGGAAACATCTAGCGAACATAATTGTGCAATTACACCTCGTTGTTCCTCTTTTAGAAGCTTTTTCATATCGTTAGAGCTGATTATCTTTCCCGGTTTACCTGCAATACCCCTTAATTCAACTTCCTTTCCTTCCACATAAAATTTCATGAAAATTTCTTTAAAGTTAAAAGCTATTGTACCCAAGGATTATAGCCACTAAACTCCTGGTACAACATTAGCACCTCCCATTGGAATGGAGAGCATTGGGCTATTCAATACATATTCTCCCATGGATAGCTTGATATTATGGCACCCTCTAGAGCAATTTATCATTCCTCCACTTGCAAAAATTACTTGACACTATGGTGCTGGATATAGGAAGAAATTCAGTTCTTTTGCTATCTTACAATGAATAAACTTGTGCGTACTTCCTGAATCAATCAACACTATTACCTTTTTTTCTTGATATGTCCTTCTATCTTGATGGTTTGAGGAGTGGTAATTCCAGCCAATGCATTACAAGATATGATTGGATTCATTTATTCTTTATCTAGGCTTTTTTCCTGGAGTATCTCCTCTTCTTTTGACCTTTCTTGTTCCTTTTCTTCTTCCTCTTCATAATCTATGTAGAATAATTTCTTCTCAGCACACTTATGACCTTTAGTGTATTTGCTATCACAACTATAACAAAACCCTTTTGCTCTTTTTTCTTCCAATTGTTGTGGTGTCAACCTTATAGGTTGTGGAAGGCTAGGGGCAACAACACTTCCATCTTTATAGTTGTGAGTGGTAGGCTTCCTGGTTGCCATAATTTTGCTTTCCATTTTTCTTGCTAACATGAATGCCTTCTCCAATGAAACAGGTTCCCAAAGGCGAACATCATGTTGGATATTCTCCTTTAAAATCCCTATGAACACATCAATCCTATGCTCCTCAGGAATATTTTTTACCCTTATGTTCAATTTTTGGAACTCCTCAATGTGCTTCATCATTGAACCCTTTTGTTTGAGACTTATCAATTGGCTAAAAAAAGTGTTGCTTTTTGTATCCTCATAATGTGTTGTCATTTCTTCCATAAAAATTTCCCAAGTGACAATTTGTTTACGAGAGCAAAGCCATTGATACCATACAAACTGATTTGGCTCCAAATATAAAGTTGCAATACGTACCTTTTGTGTGTTTTGCACATTATTGAGATTGAAAAATTGCTCCATCTGTAATATCCATGTTGCGGGATCCTTGCCATCAAACTTCCTCATATCGATTTTTGGAATATGGTGGGTCTTCAATCCAACATTAGAGTCTATGAAATCATGATTAGCATTTGTTTTGTTCTCATCATAAGTTTCCTTTACTACCCTTTCACCATTAGTGACCATTTCTTGTAGCAACTTATTCAAATTTATCTTCAATTCTTCCATCAGAATTCAAAGCTCTGATACCAAATGTTATGAAACCAACTCACAAAAAGATAGAAAAGATAGTTGAACACCTTATAATTCAGCCTCTTCGAGGGGGAAACCTCCTTTACATTACACAAATGAACAAGTCTTGGATTATTCAAATGATAAAACCTCCTTTCTATATATAGGAGTCTAAGGGGTCACAATATAACCAAGCCGACCTAACAATAATAATATAAAGACACATAAATAACAATAGAGGGATACTATGGGGCATAGTAATAACAATATGGGGACAATAGGGGCACAACAATATTAATAAGGGATACAACTACAATAGTAAAGTGGCATCAATAGTATTATAAGGACCTAACAATATAATAAAGGAAGTGTGTTCATGAACTCATCAAATATTGAGCATGTGCGTGCAAGTGACTTGATAGTTCAAAACTAGGAAGGAGACTTGAAACCTTTAGAAAACACCAATCGACAATGGAGTAACCATAGGGTGACAAACCGTAAGATCCTTAGTAGGCTCTAAAATTCATGTGTAAGCAAAATTTTGGAGGGTGTTGATCGCATCATTAACAAAAGGAAATTAACGACACGGTACTTATCTTTTGTAAAATGGTGGGGAAGCTCCCTCTTAGCATCATTCTTTTCATTGTGAGGGACTTCCTTACAAACAACTCAAGACTTTCTAACAAGATATATTAGGTATTTAAACTCTAGAAATCAAATCATAAAAGGAGAAACTTCATAAAAGCATAAAACAAGAGTAGAAGGATATGTAAGGGATACTATCTCTGAAAGACTTAATAATACAAGTCTTTGAATATGGATTCTTCAACATTGTTCTTCTTAGGATATGCAACTGTAGCATGTTATCTTTCTCTCTTCTTATTTTTAGGATTCTTAGGACATTGATTCTTGTAGTGTCCCATCTTATGACAATGATAACACTCTATTTTGGATAGGTCAGTCTTCTTCTTTGGTCCTTTAAACTTCTTGTGTCATCCCTTTTTATTTTAGTGATTAGAATATGCATTGGATGTGTTGTTATCTTCATATTCCTTCTTATCACTTACTAATGAGACGTGAGATTCTTCTTGACTGCAAGAATTCCACATGTATTTAAAGGATGGTGTTTCATTCCAACTGCTAATACTTTTTGAAAAGGAGCTCCATGATTTTGGTAGACCTAGTAGTGCAACAATCACAATCTATTTATTTGGTATAACTTCATCAATGGATTGGATTTCATCTATTATTCGGGAGATTATTTCAAAATAAGAAGACAAAATGTCATCTTTTTTCATATTTATTATTCTTAGTTCATTCTTGAGACTAGCTACTTGACTAATGTTTTTGTTGGCGAATAATTTGGATAGAGCTTCATACATACCTTGTGCAATATCTATATTGGATATGTAGGGAATTAAGTTATCCTTTACTCCATCTACAATTAGATTCATGGCTAAGATGTATGTTTCCTTGTACTTTTCCTTTATTGCATCATTTGCAGGTTCCTTAAATTTTCCAAGTAAAAGATATAGTACTTTGTGTTTTGAAAGGATGATATCTATCCTCTTCTTCCATGCTCTATAGATGGTGGTTCCTTCTAGCTTGTTTTCTATCTTCATTTAAGTTTCCATAGATTTGACAATGTCTCTATTATTTTATATAGCTAACATACCTTTTTATTTTTTCTTATGTTGTCCTTCTCCTTATGATCTTCCTTGAAACCTTTTTCTTAACCCTTCCTTCAATATATCTTCAAGCTACCTTTTTCCTTCTCTTCCTTCACCTTAGCTTTGATACCATATTAAAAATTCATAAAGGCATAAATATTTTCTCGTGTTGACAATTACTTATGTTATTCTTGTATTCTTATTAACTTATTTTATATTATTCTCATCAAGCAATCATCAAATCAAAAGCATGAAGATTAGTGACATCATATATAAGAATTCAACAAGGGAAAACCCCCTATGAATGGGAAAACCCAGTCAAACTCTTCCACTAGTAGATTCATATCAAAATGAGATAAACCAAGCCCTTAGACATATACAAAGGACCTCATTTGTCAACCAAGTCAGCCTTACAATATGAATATAAAAAATTCAATAATCAACTTTGGTCAAACTTGCTTCAATCCTAAAACAACCCAAATTTCAGCCCTTCTAGCTTCAAAATTTTGGCCCTACTACAAACTTGAAATTCGGCCCCCTTGCAACGGTCCAAAAACTTGCACGTGTGGTTGAAGAGAGAGAATTTAGACTTGATTTTTATTGTCAAGTGTCTCCTTCTTCTTAGCTAGGGTTTTATCCTTATTCTCTAGGTATTTCACTCTTCTTTCTTCCTCTTGCAACTACATATCGAACTTGCTTACTTTGTAACTCAAATGAGGCAGAGTAACTGCCAATGTATAGTGGTTTGAGGCTCTTATTTTGGATGAATTGTCTTCTTTGAGGCTGACTTGGTGGAGGAGGCCTATTTGAATCAATTTACATCAAAAGTAATTTTTGTTTCTTGATATACAAAGCCAAATAATGGTCTACTACATGATGACAAGTACTGGGACTCATGACATAAAACCTAGAATCCTACAATGAAGGCTTTGACCTAAATTTAAAATAATAAGACCATGAAACCCATGCAGATAAATATTTTTTCTTTCATAATAAAAATTTATTTTTCTTTCTTTTGATAAGTACATTACATCATGACTCAAATACAATTATGAATACTGACAATAGTTACATTCTTAAACACTTCAATCCCTATGAACATAAAGTAGTCTGCCTTCTTCAAAAATTTGGTTAAAAAAAAACCCCTTTCTCATTCAAAATAGTCATAAGCTATGGAGGAAGTATGAAATTTTCAGGATAACCAACCCATGGATCAAAATCAATTATAAATCTTTCCCCATTTCCAACCTTCCAAAAAAGGCTGCAACCAACTACATTGAAAGAAGTAATGACAACTTTCCAATTAATAATTGAATTTTACGTCCTTTTATTTGACCTTCTAATCCATTAATCAAGAGAAAGGGGAAATATGTATTTCCTAAACACCACCATTATCCATAGGCTCTTTGTTGAAAGGAGTCTCCATCTGACATTTTCCGAGAGAGATTTCACAAAACTGGGAAGGTTATTATATATATATATATATATTTTAGTTGCTTTTTTTTTTTGGGAGAAAAATGGAACTTTTTGTTAGGACAATAAAAAGTTACATTTATAGATGAAAAAACATTGTTGTTTCTGTGTGTCCTCAGAGTACACATAGAAAAATTGAGTAGTCTATGACAAAACGAGTTTGTGTTGCGAAACTCAAAAAAGAAAATAACAACTCAGGTGTCCGTAAACTAGAGAAAACAACTCACATATAGTCAAGATCAAGAAAAAAGTCTTTAGATCACTGTATCACAAAATTTGGACACATAGTTATATTGTACCATAATGACAAACAAGAAGTAATAAGTAAACATAAAGAGATGATAAAATTGCATTTGAGAAAAATTGGAAAAAACCACTGCCTGTATAGCATTAAAAAAACTGTTAGATGATAAAAGGAGGATGATTAGAAACCCGAGTCCCCCTGTATATGGTCCATCGAATATGCCATCTGCCAAAAACCTGTTGAAGACCATATTTAGATGAGAGATCCTCTTGTGTGTTCCATTCCCTATATATGTGGCAAACATAGTGACGAGACTCCAAACTAGACATAAATTAAGGCCCATTTGACCATCCTTCAACACATTTAACCTCTATTTTTGCATTAGATGACATATTTTTAACTTTAATATGTTCATTAGGAAGGTTTATGGATAATTGCACATTTGTGCCTAATATTATTTATTTTTAAAGAATATAGTGAGAATATTTGGCACATTATGAAGATTTGGAGGAGGAGATAATTTAGGGACTTGCTCCCTAGGGATTAATATTGGATAATAAATAAACAATATATTATGGAATAGTGCAAAAATTTTGGAGCTCCAATGATTGAGAAAATCTAGGAATGTGTTCCCTGTCATTTAATGCAGATTCCTAGTGTTGGGAACCAGATCCACTATTTGAGGGATTTTGGAGGGGAAAACTTCCTCCTTTCATGGATAATGCTTCCTAATCATTTTTTATAGTACCAATTCAGATTTTCCTCTAGGATTTGGTTTTTATTAGTATTATTGTGGAGAACACTTGTATTTTTGCGGCTCCACTTTCATTTCTTGCAGGGATGTAATTGTATTGATGGAAATAATGAAGATTGGTGCCATGTTCAGCTTCTAAATCTTGGTCTCCTTCATAGAAATATGAGTTTACTTGGTCTTGTCCATCCTAGTAACCTCAAATCCATTTTTTATAATTTACTTTTCTTCTTTTCGCTTCTTATTCACATGCATCTCTCTCTTTTTTTTTTTTTTTTTTTTTTAATTTCTACAACTCCACTTTCATTTCTTGTAGACATGTAATTGTATTGATGGAAATAATGAAGATTGGTGCCATGTTCAGCTTCTAAATCTTGGTCTCCTTCATAGAAATATGAGTTTACTTGGTCTTGTCCATCCTAGGAGCCTCAAATCCCTTTTGTATAATTTACTTTTCTTCTTTTCGCTTCTTATTCACATGCATCTCTTGTTTTTTTTTTTTTTTTACATTTAGTATTGATGATTTTGTGTTGTAGGATTGGGTTAAATGGTTG
Organism: Pinus tabuliformis; assembly: GCA_031772625.1. NCBI lineage: Eukaryota > Viridiplantae > Streptophyta > Pinopsida > Pinales > Pinaceae > Pinus > Pinus tabuliformis. The sequence goes on from CM062812.1 coordinate 836,725,472, forward strand.
AAGTAAGTTATTTTGTAGGATCAAAAGCATGATTTAATCCTTGGAACAACTTTGGAAGGTCACAGTAATCATTGATATAGTTGGATTAGTTTTCTTATTCCCAAATCTAAATTTATGGAAGTCCCTTATGACAAATAGTAGTAATTTTCTGCTATTTTTTAGAACATGCTAATGAGCTTCAATTGAGTTTATTCCACTTGCATTATATCATAAAAATTCAATTTAATAAAAAAATTTACCCCATTTCATTTTCACTTTATTAGGTTAGGCATTTGATAGATGGACTAAATCACTAGTTCTCGAATTTCTAGATTTTAGACTAGTAATTTTCTGGTATTTTTTAGCACATGTTAACAACGATATTTTTGAGTGATTCCACTTGGAATGGGGACCTAAGAGATCCTATTTAATAAAAGAATTTGTCCCATCCAATTTGGATTTGATTTTCTTGGTCATTCGGTGAATTATATCTTCCTGTAGCAAATCCCGTAACTTCTTGTAGCAGCTTGTAACTTCCTGTAGCAACGCCTGTAACTTCCTGTAGCAACACCTGTAACTTCCTATAGCACTCTTCAACATGTATATACTTGCCCATATTTTCTAAAACTTCTTGGGTTTTGTCCCTTAGGGTTGAATCATAACGCCTAGGCTCTAAATCAATGGTTGAGGAGGAATAAACACCACTTAGGACTTGCCTTTTTACCACTGCAAAATATCTCAACAATTTGGGTTAATAGACATTTATGAACTGGATAATACAATAATGATTTCCTTTATTGCCACATATAATGAACTATGCCAATGGATCTAAACTCTTTGAAATGTAATTTTTGATATTTGGTTCATGATCTTTATTTTATGCAATTAGAATATGTTTTCCTTGTATTTTCTTTCCTACAATAGGTCAAGGTTTCCATTTCAAGCAATTCCATTTCCACAGTTAGTTTAGGATTGGATTTCATTATATTCATTCCATTGCATCATTAATCGAAGGAATGACACATTTTATGCTGCACATATAGTGTCGATACATCTTAAGTTTGTATGAACCCCTAGTTGATAATTAAAGTTGGTAGCCTTGGGAGTTGCATCAATCTTATTGCAATACTAAGGCTCATCACTTTTTGGTGCCATTGCCGGGGAGATGTAAAAGTATGCATTGTTTTCTTCCCTAGTTGATTCATTTCTTTTACTTTTTGCAAAAACAAAAAAGATTTGCATTAGGCATATTTCATTTCAAAAAGAGAAAATTGCATTGCATTAACAATTTTTTTTTAATTCTTCTCCAACACCAACCACCCCATTTGATCACATGGTGTAATAAGAGCCACATTGCCATCCACTTTTGCAGGTAGAAGAAGAGGAGGTGACAAAGAAGGTAGAAGAAATGGATGGATATGATGACAATGAAGAGCATCCTCTTGGATTTCCCATTCAAGATACTGATGTCAGTGTGCATATGAAGAACATCCCTCCATCTTTCCTCCCCAACTTCCATAATATAAGGCCATAGGATCCAGAAACATTTCTCTTTGAATTTGAAATCCTTTATAGATCTTATGGTCACTTACTAAACACTCAAAAGTTGATATTTTTTCCGACAACATTGAAGGATAAAGCTCTTAAATGGTTCATAAATTTAGGGACTAATTCAATAAGATCATGGAATTATATGCAAAAGATATTTCTAGAAAATTAAAAAATCATGATCTTAAAGAAGAAATGTTTAGAATGAATAAAAAATAAGAAGAGAGCCTTGATGATCTAATAGAGAGGTTCATGTATAATTCTAACAGGGGAAAATTACATCATTTAGGATCTGACACACTAAAATCCCTCTTACTTAGAACAATTAGGGGTGAGTGGATTGATATTCTAGATCTCATGAGTAAAGGTGATGTATACATTATCATTTGAAGAAATTTGTGAAATATGCAAACACATATCAAGAGGAAGGGAAAGAGTAAGTAAATCAACATCAAGATCGGTAAGTCAAGCTAAACTTGGAAATTTGTTTGATGACTTTAAAACATAAATTCTTAGCAATCTAAGCAAATAAATAGAAATGTTAAGAATGCAAGATGAGGAAAAAGAAGATGCCGATATTTGTGTTGTCCATGCATAATCACATGTTGTTAAATATTCCCCATCATTACCAAGGTTGAAGGAAGTTTACCAAGAGGAAAATGGAGCAAGTCAATCACCAAAGAAACTGTGTTATGTAGCTCCAAGAGGACCATGGAAGCCTAGCCAACTTAGTATGCTACAATAACTAATTCATAATTTCAAGGTCATGCACATCTATATCAAAGTAATTGGAACACACCCTTTCCTTGGAAACCTTGGCCATTTAAACCCAAAACCAATCTTGGCAACAAGGTTGGAAAGGAACTTATGAGAGAAATCCATAATATCCTCAATATTTTCTGCAATATCCTCCATACCCAACTCCATGTTATCCCTACCATCCACCTCCAGCACAACCAAAACCCCAACCACATCCATCTCAAAAATCCACTCCCACTCAACTACTGGTACCACCATTCCAAACCCACACAAGCAAGTAAATCAACCCACTTACAATGTTGAGGCACAACACTTCCAAACATCTCCTCTTGATCTCAATGGTATTCATCTTAGCTGAGGAAGAGAATTGAAGAAAATATATTCTCTTGATGCCATTGAAGGACAACATGAAGAAAAAGAAGATTCAAATGAGAAGACCAAAGAATCATGGGTTGCACTTTATGAAGAGTAGACATTAGAATCAGAGATTGAGAAAGTTCCCTCATGTTTACCATTAGACCCTTTATGTGTTCAAGAGAATAATCAGAAAAAAGAAGATCTGAATTTCATGGAAGAATAAGACATCTAATATGATTCAAATCAACAAGAGGACCAGCGGCATCACAACTATATTGAAATATGGTTCCAGACAATCATTAAGTTGTAGCTACACACTCTCTTAGTCAAATAATTTGGTCTCTTATATTCAGGTACATGTCAAAGAATATGTTTCAATCCTACACATGATTTTATCTGTCATCTAGTTATGCAAGTGGCTCCATTGGAAGTATTTCTACACTTGAAAAAGATTTTGTTTTTTTCAAGTAGAGTAGGATAGGAAAAAATAAAAAAAATGAAAAATAAGAGAAAAAAAATAAAATCTCAAGTGAAAACCTCCTTTGAGGTGCCTGAGAATGGCTCATTGATTGAAAAACTCCATGAGGCGGTCAATGGGTTGGAAAAAAGAGAAAAAAGAGAAAAAGAAAATATCCTAGGTGAAAACGTCCTTTGAGGCGCCTAGGAGAACCTACTAATTGAAAACCTCATTGAGGCAGCTAGTAGGCCTAAAAGAAAAAAAAAAATGAAAAAAATGAAAAATGAAAAATTCTTTGCTCCATGTATCTCTCTGATGAATGTAGGGGCTCTCCAACCTATGCAAGCAAAAAAAACAAGTTGGCACCAAAAAAAAAGTTGGTCAAAATTCTAGTCAAAGGAAGTCAAAGTTGGACTTTCTCCCCCTTTTCTCAGATGCTCCAAAAGGACCAAGTACATGCCAATCCATCACCCTCATCTCATTCCACCATCCACCCATCACTCCCAAGATTTTCCAATTCATTTTCCTTGTTGTCCTAAAATGTTACAGGAAGGCTCTGTTTTGCTACAGGAAGTCAAAATACACAGAGCATAAAATTGTTTTTATCATATATCAAAAACCATTCACCCATTTTCTGATATTTTTCATGAGGAGATGCATATAGATGATGGTAACATGTCCAAGCAATTTGAGTAAATTTCAGTGCATGATTTTCGAGAAATTGACCTCCATCACCTACAACCATTTTTATTTTTTCTTGAAATTGTGCATCCATTGGCCAACATTTTTAATGCGGAGAAGCATAGGGATGATGGAAACATGCTCAACAAATTTCAGGTCAATCCAGTCTACCATTTGAGATATATGCATAAAATAATTCTGCTACAAGAAGACTGTAATTGTTACAGGAAGATCATGTAGAAAGGGTCAAAAGGCCATGTCTTATTTAGGTAAGGTTGAGAGCCCAAACACCACTATTATCACTCATCCACTCAATCTAACCAAAATTCATCTTGAAATTCCACTCTGCCTTACATGAAAAAATCAGAAAAAACTTTGTCATCAACTTTTCCATCTCCTGCACCACATCTTGATGATTTTAACCCTGTCCTTATACCTCCTATGAATTTACATAAATCCCACATGCATTAATGAGGTCTCGATGAGGAATTAGATGAATTCTACATGAAGAGGATTCCTCCTGTAAGCAACCTGCACATTTACAACATAACTCAATATCAATTCTTTTTTCACTCACACAACAGAAGATCTAGCCACCTTGAGTAGCATGAATCCATTTATGAAGATTGAGAATGGGGCACACCCTCCTTAGGAAGAGTCCATCCACTCCACTAGCAGAATATTGAACAATGGAAAGAAACGTGCACACAACAACCTTATCAGTCAAATAATCATCAAGTTATGAAGACTTGTGAAGAAGCGAGCAAAGGAAATTAACACCTCCAGGGAAGCATGTATCGATCATCAAATCAGCAAAAACATGCATGCCTGTCCAACAACCATCAGGTAGGTAAAGGTATGCAATATTCTTGGCCTCTTCTCTTGAGCATATTATAGTTAGAAATTTGTTGTCGATGCATGAGAGATGAGATTTTATAAGCTACTGATGGGTCAGTAGTCTCTGCCACCCTCAACTAGTTAATTGCAGCTAACTCCCTCACTCATGCAATGTGGAAAAGCCAAATTAGGAAGGGTGATGATTATGAGGAGTGGGGAAAATAGTTAAAAGAGGAAATTTGTGCAAAGGCCAAGTCACTAAACCGCTCTAAGCCATTACAAAAAAAAGAAAAAGAAATAAAAGAACAAGGATAAACTTCAGTTGTATCAATGCTCATTCCCAAAATAGTTAGAGAGGCTCATTGAGGCATCGAGGGTCAAGCTAGATGATACTAGGGGTTGCCTAGGGTGCTACAGAAGAGATACATAGTTGATTTGTAGGTGCTACAAGATCGGGCATAGCTGCTATAGGAGAAATAGGGCTGCTACATGAAAGACAAACTATGTGATACAGGAAAAACATAGATGCTATAGGAAGGAAAAAGTTGTTACAAAAGAACCTGATTTTGATTAATTTCACTCCCAAACCCTAGGATTTGAAGGAAAACACCCAAAACAAGGGTAAATACATATTTATCCTTGCCATATGTGAACAAGAAGCCCGCAAAATTTTCATTTTTTTTTCTTCAGTAGTACAACCTATGGGAAACTTTTGATAATTACAAATAAAAAAGTGAAATATGGATGCTTCCTTTGAATTGAGACTAATAAGAAGGGGAATTGGAATTATTTTTATTTGAGCATGAAACTATCCTTCCTCTAGGAAATATAAGAAAGCTGTTTTTTTCCTCTGTCATAAAAACCCTCATTACACATGAATATCTAATACTTCTAGCAGAAATAGAAAGTTGCCTTGCCAACTTTGGAAAGTTGTATTGAAGGCTATGGGGGGCGTATCTAACCATATAAATCCAACAACCAAGAAGAGGGAGAATAAGAAGCTAATGAAGAGGCAGAAGAATATCGAGAAGAGGGAAATTACCCAAAAGAAAAACTCAAGGAGGAAGAAGCAAGAAATGAACAAATTGTGCTAAAAACCAAAATAGCAGTGCCTAAGAGAGACCTAATAAAAAAAAAGACTCCAAATACCATTAGGCAATCATATAGGCCACAAAAGAGAAGAAGAAGGCAAAAAAAGGCAAGAAGGCATTCACCATCAAAATAGAACTCAAACCGCAGTGATGAAAAGAGGCTTTCCAAGAGGTCTCTAATCTCTTTCTAGTTTTTGTCCAAGGCCTAGAAGATGTTATAGAAAGGTAAGAGGAAAAAATTAAGCATGAGATACAATTTTGGTCAATATTTGATAGATTTTGTGGTGTGCTACATAATGCTACAAGTCTACTATAGTATGCTTTATGTTTCTACATGATCTCATCTAAGGGCATTTTGAGGGTTTCAGAGGTGTCCAAGTGGTGGAGAAAGGTATCAGGAGGTTGGAAAAGGATGTGGAAGACCTTGCCAAATCAAAAAATATTCAAGAGCCCATCTTGAATAAGGGGAAGAAAGCAGGCTAATGGTCTCTAGAAACACTGTGATTTTTCTATGCACAAACAATTTTGGAAAAATGAGTGAAAATGGAATGAAGGTGTCAAAGGAGAGGATGTGAATGCAATGGGCCTACAAGCCAACAAAGTTCACTTGCAAAGAGGAAAGTTATGGTTTTGTGCTTGAAATATTGCTAAAGAATCATGAAAATAACAACTACATTTTGTGTTTGTCCTTGCAAAACTTACCGCTAAGATTCTTAAGAGAAAGGATTGAGGAATGCACAAGAGAGAGGCCACCAGGGCCAGGAATGAGGCACAATTAGGTCACTAAGTTTCTCATAGGGTGAGAAACACTTTCAACAAGGGGGTATGATGGGCCTCCAAATTAGACATAATTAAGACCCATCTAAACATCCTTCAACACATTAAACCTTTATTTTTGCATTAGATAACATATTTTTAATTTTAATATGTTCATTAGGAAGGTTTATGGATAATTGCATATTTGTGCCTAATATTATTTATTTTTAAAGAATATTGTGAGAATATTGGGTAGATTACGAAGATTTGGAGGAGGAGATAATTTAGGGACTTGCTCCCTACTACATGAGGATCAATATTGGATAATAAATCAACAAGATATTATGGAACTATTGCACAAATTCTCAAGCTCCAATGATTGAGAAAATATAGGAATGTGCTCCTTGTCATTTAATATAGATTCTTAGTGTTGGGAACCAAATCCACTATTTGAGGTATTTTGGAGAGGAAAGATTCCTCCTTTCATGGATAATTTTTCCTAATGATTTTGTATAATTACCAATTTGAATTTTCCTCTAGGAGTTGGTTTTTCTTAGTCTTCTTGTGGAGAACACTTGTATTTTTGCTGCTCCACTTTTATTTCTTGCAGGGATGTAATTGTATTGATGGAAATTATGAAGATTGGTGCCATGTTAAGCTTCTAAATCTTGGTCTTCTTCATAGGACTCTGAGTTTCCTTGGTCTTGGCCATCCCAGGAGACTTATAGCCCTTTTGTATAATTTAGTTTTATTCTTTTCACTTCTTATTCACATGCATCTCTTGTTCTTGTTTTTTTTTTTTTTTTTATTTGTGCATTTAGTATTGATGATTTCTTGTTGTGGGATTGGGCTACATGGTTGAAGTAAGTTATTTTGCAGGATCAAAAGCATGATTTCGTTCCTGTAAAAACTTTGGAAGGTCATAGTAATCATTGAGCTACTTGGATTAGTTTGCTTATTCCCAAATCTAAATTTCTATAAGTCCCTTGTGGAAAATAGTAGTAACTTTCTTCTATTTTTTAGAACATGCTAATGAGTTTAAATTGAGTTGATTCCACTTGTATTACATCATACAAAATTCAATTTAATTTTTTTTTTCTACCCCATTTCATTTTCACTTGATTAGGTTAGGCATTTGATAGATTGACTAGCTCACTAGTTCTCAAATTTCTAGATTTTAGACTAGTAATTTTCTGCTATTTTTTAGCACATGTTAACATAGGTATTTTTTAGTGATTCAACTTGGAATGGATACCTAATATATCCTATTCAATAAAAAAATTTGTCCCATTAAATTTGGATTTGATTTTCTTGTTCATTTGGTGAATTATATCTTCTTGTAGAAAATCCCATAACTTCCTTTAGCAACACCTGTAACTTTGTGTAACACTCTTCCAACATGCATATACTTGCCCATATTTGTTCAAAAATATTGGTTTTTCCCCTTTAGGGTTGAATAATAACCCCTACGCTCTAAATCAATAGTTGAGGAGGAATAAACACCACTTAAAACTTTCCTTTTTACCCCTGCAAAACATCTCAAAAATTTGGGTTAATGCATAGATTTATGAATTGGATAATACAATACTAATTTTCTTGATTGCCACATCCAATGAACTCTCTCAATGGATCTAAACTCTTTGAAATGTAATGATTGATATTTAGTTCATGATATTTACTTTATTCAATTAGAATAGGTTTTCCTTCCTTGTATTTTCTTTCCTGCAATAGGTTAAGGTTTCCATTTCGAGCAATTCCAATTCTGCAATTAGTTTAGGATTGGATTTCATTACATTCACTCCATTGAATCATGAAAACAAATGAAGGACACATTGTATGCTACACATTTAGTGTCGATACATTTTAAGTTTGTATGAACCTCGGGTTGATAATTAAAGTTGGTAGCCTTTGGAGTGGCAGCATTCTTGTTGCATACTGAGGTTCATCACATAGATGAAGTCAAAAACCTATTTTATAGTTACAATTTCCTCTATTAGTGGGATAAAAGTATGAATTTGATGTATCTATACTATATTAAACCAATTAATAACATTTAAAGAATCTCCAAAAGCTTGCACTGAGTCTAAACCAAGTTCCTAAGCCCAACATAATAGTAATTTCAGTGAGAGGAGGTCTGCATACTTGTTCCAATTCCAAGGCCTACTGGTGATTTTATATTTATGTGACTATTGATGTGAATAACCAGACCAAACCCACATCTATTCTATGCATCAAAAGATCCATAAAAATATTCCCACAGGATTTGTGGGTTAATGTTTTCTTCTGTAATGATTCGTGGAGCTGAAGTTGACAAAGATGTTGGAAGTAAAGAGAAAATTGTAGCAATTTCAATAGCTATGAGGGAGGGAGCCAAAGATATGTCATGAAAAATGCTTTTGTTTCTTTCCAACCATATACCCTAGAGGTTTATTTGTGGTACATTCCATATATTCTCATCTTGCATTGCATTCCATCGATTTTGCCAAGATTCCTCAATGTTTACACCTCTCCAGTTCAATGTGAGTCCCAAAAGATTTAGATAAGCTTCCCATACTTTTAAGGTGAAAGGGAAACTTAAAAAAATATGATTTACCATCTCTTTTGCATTTTTGCACAACACACACCATCCTGGACCATGTTTATTTCTTTTCTGAAGATTGTTCCATGTCAACACTTTATTTCTAAGGAGACACCAGAAGAATAATCTTGACTTTGCTGGGCATTTAAGTTTCCATAGCGGTTTCCACCACTATGCCTGTACACCATGTACTCTCTTGTCCATTTGATAGATGTAACCAAATTTATGAGTATAAAATCTAGTTGGTGCATGGACCCATCTGAGTTCGTCTGACCAATCCCTTATCATGACATGAGTTCTTTGTAATTCTCTTGTATAGTCCTACCATGAAACTTCCAAATTAGGATCTAAATGAAGTTCTTCAGCTATTTTTCAATCCTGATTTGATATCGAGGAGCCCTCGACATCTACTACCTTGTTTAGGAAAAACATTCCTTTATCATTTAGAGCTTACGTTAATTCCCTTAATAGTTCATAGACTTCTCTATATCCTAACCAAGGGTCAATACCAATTCTAACTTTTTCCCTGTTCGCTATATGCCACGCGAACCCATCTTCAATAACCCTGAAAGATGCTACTATGGCTTTCCAAATGACAAACAAATTTGGAGATTATTTATCCTACCTTCACACCCATTCCTCAATGGGAAAAGGATCAATGTACTTCCTTTTGACTACAATAGTCAAAATATGGGCATGAGAAAAAGGGGATGTCGCTCCATTTATTAAGACTGAAAAAATCACATTTGGATACAACCCATAACCCAATTAATAAAAGCAATATTGAAACCCAGATGTGTGAGAAATAATTGCAAATAAATCCAGTTGATTCTGTCATAAACCTTTGATAGGTCTATTTTTGCTATCAGTCTTTTCTTCTGCTATTTTTAATGTTGGGCATTGATTCCTGGATGACACCTATAACTTCGTGAATTTGTCAGTTATTTAAAAATCCAAATTGTTCCCTGGAAACATTCTTTGATAGTATGGGTTTTAGACAGATAGCTATGATCTTGACTATTATCTTGTAGATGAAATTACAGAGAGATATTGGTGTAAATTCCTTAAAGGTCTTTGGATCATCATTTTTTGGAATTAGGGCAAAGAATGTGGAGTTGAAGGGCTCATATATTTGACCTTTGATCCCTGAACCATCCACCACCCGAATAAGATCATCCCCTATCAACTCAAAGAAATGTTGGAATAATTCAACTGTCCAACGATCCGGTCTCGAGCTCTTATCTTTCTACATAGATTTGATGACTCCTTCTACTTCTCCTTTCATGATTGAAGCCAATAGCTGATCATTTTCTTCCTCCTCTGTGTATCTAGGAAATAATTGGGCAACCTGAATTACTTCTGCTATAGTTGCTTGTTCTGGGGCTCTAAATAGTGTTTTGAAATTTTCTTTCCCCATTGAGTCTAATTCGTCAAATTTTTTTGTTATACTTCCATCTTCTTTCTACATTTCCCAAATAGTATTTATGTTCTTTCTGCCTCTTGCATAGTTTTGGAAAAAGTTTGAGTTTTCATCTCTAGAAGCTAGCCAAATGGCTCTGCTTTTAGGTCTCCATTGTTCTTCTTTGTCTTTTAGGATCTTCATTTTTGTACTTTCCAATTTTTTTGTCCTTTCCTTGGATTATTTAGTCTCATATCCATGACCCCCCAGACTTTCCATTCTATCTAGGGCTACTTCAATGTTTTTTAATTCTTCCTTTTCCCTTATCCTTTATTCTTTTTCCTAGGTTATTGTATCATGTTTCATTATTTTGAGGTTTTCCATAAAATCATGAGCTATGGGTGGGCCTTGGTCAAGGGAATGTTGGATCTAGGTGGCCTTTACCAGCTCATTATATCTTTTCTCTTAGAGCTAGACTGGATTAAATTTAAAAGGGCTTCCAAGCTTCCCACTACTCTGTTTCAGCTCCAAGAGAGTAAGTGGTCTGATTCTCCTCCCATCCCTACCCATTGCTGAAAAAGGGAAATTCTGCTGACTAGCTCTTCATTCATCAGAAACCAATCCAACCTCTTTTCCACCCTAGCCAAATCCAAGCATTTGTTAATCCAAATTGGTCTTTTTTTTATCAAATTAATATGTATTAGGTTGCTGGCCATCAACTTGCTCATAAAGAAATCAACTAAGGGATCAACTTGAGCCTGTGAAGCCCAGGTCTCAAACATGCCCAATGAGAAATTTAAATCCCCTCCCACCACTACATTAGGAGCATTCATGAAGGATTTAGATAGAAGGGACTTCAAAAAGGTGACCTTGTCTTGACAGGAGCCGTAAATGTTGATGAGGGAGAGGCCCATGCATTACTAATAGGAATAGACCTCAACACCTAAAATGATATCTGAACCCCATGTGTTTAAGAGACTAAGGTTGTTGTATTTGAATCCCATAACTAAACCACCTGATCTTCCCTTCGAATATGATGTCATAAAGGACCAACCCATCAAATTTTTGAGAGAAGCCAACATCGTTTCTCCAATACCTAAGGTTTCTTAAAGCATAAGTACATATGTGCAAGTGTTCTTGATAAGGTTTTTTAGAGCTATCTTCTTGTAGGTGCTAGCTAACCCTGTGCAGTTGAAGGATAAAACAATAATTTTTCACCCACCTCAGGGGATTGCACTGCTCTAATCACTCCTTCAAGAGAGAGTTGTTTCCCATCTGCTATATCCAATTTAGCTTTAATTTGGGCCTTAGAAATATTTGTTTTCCTAGCTCTAGTCTTCCCAGTTCTAGGTGGCTCATGGGCTTTGCCTAAACCCCCTATTGAGACACTGGAAATATCCTTCATGTACCTCAGACATAGGTTGTAGTGAGAGGTCAAAGAGGATGAATAAGGTGAATATGGCATCTCAGGATCAGTTTGGGTAGACACAGGAATTTTGAGGGTAGGAATGGAAGTAATGATATTTTCTAGACCATTTGAAAAACTGCATGACAGAAAAATTTATGATATCATCAACATGGATGGAACATGCCTTCAATTTCCATCAAGTAGAGATTGAATAATAGAGGATAAAGAGGAGGGTAGGGGTAACATAGTACCCGCATGATGGGGAAGAGGATGATGGCTTCATGAGCATCCTCAAATTCCATAGGTTGTCCATTCCCCTGATCTTCTTAGCACCAAAACAAATGAGGAGGGTACTCTTCTACCTCCATTGGACGTGACCAACATCTTGCTAATCCCCTGCTTCCTAGGCATGATTTTTCCCTTCATCTTCAATATCGACATGATCTTCAACTCTTGGGATACCTCTTTGCCTTCTTTTTTTATGAAACCCTAGAAGGTATTATCACGCCAGATGGCCATGTTTGTGATAGTGATGGCAATGTAAAGGTAGTTCGTCATAATCAATCATCTGTGAGTGCGTGTACCCTTGGAGGTGAAAATCATTTTTTTCTTCCAGTCCCTCCCTTAGGTCTAGCTTTATCAGAATTCAAGCAACTATCATGATTTTGGTTTCCTTAAAAGACATGTCTACTTCAAGAAAGAGACCTAATTTGTTTCTAATCACCTTAAAAATGTCTTCCATCCAAAGTTGAGGAGTTAGGGCTGGGAGACATACCTAGACTGGAACTTCCTCAAGTTTTTCTCTTTTTGCATCAAAGAGCGGTGTCCATTCCTTGAACAAAATTGGTGAGGGCTCGAAACACTAGTTGAACTCAAGAACCCATTCAAGAGGTTCATGTTTGCTAAATTTTATCATGAACCGCCCCCGAGCTAAAATTATCACCTCTGACTCATTTTCTGGTGCCCCCCTCCAAGCCTTCAATATCCAGTCAACAATGTAGCTAATTGAATATAATCTTCCCTTTTCACTCCCAATGATGATAATATCTAAAGCTTCCATGGCACTGTCAATTTGGATGTCAACCCTGAGGACTAGATTAGGATTTTATAAAATTTTCCTAATGCATTTACCTTTCTTCCTCTTCGATCTTGAAAATTGGTCATTTCCCTTCTCTGGTCCTTTTGTTTGGTTTTGAGCTCCCTGCAAAAAAACATGGGCTTTGGTGGCCTCTTCTTTCTCTTGACCTTCTATTGAGATATTTTGTCTTGTAACCTCCCCAATATCTACAAATTTCCTATCGTTCTCTAGTCAAGGACCATAAACCACCATCGAGACCCCTAAGAGGCCGACCTCCAACCCTTCTCCATTCTCCTTACCCGTGGTTGCTTGGATGGTGTTTCCTCTTTGTACCTCCTCTTCCTATCCAAGGAGACCATGATTTTCTCCGATCTTCAACACTAGACTACCACCCAAAATTTCTTTCCCAAGAGAGATTTTTTGACTATTTACCTGCTGGGGTTCCCTTGTCGCTGCCTCTCCCTTTCTCTAAATAATTTTTATAGCATGGGTTTTGTCGACTCTCTAGGCTGAGCCTTTGTATGATCCATAAATTGTTATGGATATTCCACTGGACAGTTCGTCACAACAAATATGATAGTATTATATTAAAAATATAAGATTCTAGACAATTATAGTTTTATTTAATTTTTAGATCTGTAAGATTAACTGTAATTAGTGCATGCATGTAAAAGTAAAATCAAGCAGAAAAGTAGAGAATGAAAAAATAGGCTCACAGACACATAATACACAAGATATGCTCTCTGGGAAACCCTTTCGGGAGAAAACCGAGCTAGAAGGTGAGGTCGCTTCACTCTCTTTCTCTATCTGGAAATATGGCTGCAGATACAAAGAAGTAATGTTTGTGGCCCATGGGCTACTACAATGCACAAATCCTCTCTATGTGCTCTACCTCCTATCTCTCCTGGCTATCTTTGCTCAACTATGGATCAAAATGCTGTTGAAAGAATAGAATGCCTCTTCCTCCTAGTGGCTCGGTTATAACACAGCCCGATAGCCTATTAGTGGTTAATATTGACTACATAAACTCTTAACTAAAGTTACAAACTAGATTCTTGTAGAGTCTTTTACATCACAAACATGTGGCTAGCCCCTTTTCCATGAAAAATGGGGGATGACGATTCTTGCATTGTTGGAAAGCTTTGCGTGTGTAAATTGGCGTGAAAAGGTGTTTCACTCAAGCAACAAAGTTTTACCCCAAAAAAGCGTCGTTTGATGCCTCAAAATGCTCTTGGAAGGTGTTAGACCCCGTTTTTCCAAACTGGGTCCCACTGATAAAAATGGTCCCATGAGATGATTCCTCCACTTTTTCCACTCCAAATGCATCAATATGGATGAAAAACAATATAATGATCCAACTTAGATCATTTTCCTTTGCATGAAAATCCTTGGCCAAACAATTTTCTAGCCCCTCATTCCCCTAGAGACCACAACTCTTCACAATATCCTCTAGACCTCCCGTAAACCCTAAAATATAAGGGATTTCTAGAGATTTTGTAGGTCTTACCTTGATTTTCGCTACTGCACATAGTGGTTGTTTTGCTTTTTTCGTTGATGGTGTATGTCCTTCATGAAGACCCTTTTGAGATTCCCATATAGCTACTGTGGCGTGGTTAATATTACTATCCTCCACAAGCCCCAAACCACCTTCTGTTAACTGCTCCTGCCCAAAGAGACCCATTTTACTAATTGAGGATCTAGCTAGAAGCCTGACCTTGTCTAGATTCTGCTGAGTCGACTCAAGGCCCCAAACTGATAAGATCTCTTCTAACTTAGGTGCCAGATCATCAAAGTCTCTTGGACTAACCATTTTCCCCTTCTTGAGTAAATACAAAAATTCCTCTGCCAACTTCTCCAATCTCATGGTAACTTCCCCGTGCAGATGAAAAACCCCAAACTATGATAGTGTTGAAAATGGTTAACCCTCCTTGCCAATATTCTAAAACTCCTCCAACTGTGACTGGTGTGAACAAAGCCTAAAAAAGTTTGCCTGCTTCTGTCTATTTTCTAGATGTTGACATGGATCTCACACCTTCGGCCATTGGTGCAGCTAGAGGCGCCATCCTGTAGCAAACCCTAGGAGTCTAGTTCCTGAAACCCTAGGCTCCATTCTCTGCCTCCAAATACCTTAAGTGTGTTTCTTTTATTTCTTCAAATAATTTTACTTACATTCCTAAATATTTCACATTTATTTATTGCAAACTCATAAGTAATGATTAGCCAACAACAATTGATTTTACTTGTTAATTATGAAATATGTAACAAATATATTTACGCTAATAAGCATGTCTATAAGTGTATAAAAATTATAAGAAATTGTATCCCACTTCTTCCTATAACCTGGGTAGGGTCCACACTGGATATTGTTTTTTGTCTAGCTTATAAACTTCTATTTGTATATTTGGGGTCCCGACTTCACCACTCAAAATTTTGTTGAGCCACATGGTTTTCAATCCAGATACCTCTAAACAATTAAGTGATTTAACTAAGTTTTTAACTGACGATCTTCTGAACCAATTTTTCTAGGAGGAATGGATCTAGTAAACTCTTGTAACTTATATGTATTTTAGGATTATTTTATTACTTGAAGTCAATCTTTTCCCCTCTCCTTGACACATGGCTTTTTACAAGACAAATTTTGGCACATGACACATGATTTTTTGACTTTCTCTCCCTTGGAATAGCCATTGGCATATAATTTATCAATTTATTTGACTTGGAGACCATGTTATTCACCAACTTATGGAGTCAACTAGATATTGGAGGCTATTATTGGAATCCATACACACTTGGCACTGTTTATTTCTTATTTTATGGGACCAATTTACTTCACAAATATTATTTACACACCTAACCATGCTTTGAAGGCTCACATGTGCCATTCGAAAATAATTTTTTCATATTTGCTCATGGTTCAACTTACTTGAAGAAGAATAAAAGTAAATTATGGAACTCTTTCTCACATACACGAGAATTCATCCCACTTCTTTGACTCATCTAAATCTATATTTTCACATGTGGCATGGGCACTCTTATTTTATATTCCTTTAATTTGTTCATGAATTTAGTTAAATAAATATTAATTGCTTATGAACTTGTAGAATGGATATAGTGTTTTAACATGGATATTATTATTTAATTGAAGGAGGTTTTGAGCTCTTCATCTAGATAAGATACGCTCCCTGTTATTGAAATGGTTGTTCAAGGGTTGAGTATTAGAACTCTTGGTGCGTAAGTGTTGTGTACTTCATTACAACTATAGATGGTTTGGTAGTGTGCCATTATGGATGAATATGCTTTCTACATTGTGATATTATTCATGTTGGTTGTTTCTTCATCAATAATAATTATGAGGTGTGTAAATCTGGTAACACTATTCCTATTTACTAGCACATTTCATTAAAACTATTCATCTTTTTGTGTTTTTCTCTTTGTTTGGTAGTACATACCTATGATCATTTCTTGAGTAAATACAAGCCTCACAATTTTTGAGCTTATCATCATTAGTAATCTCCTTCAATATGTATATTTGATACTTGGGAAAAAAAGAGAAGATCAATAATTCTTGCAATTTGTAGTCATGTCCATTTTCATTTCCCATTAGAGAATCCTTGCTCAAGCCTCACTAAACCCCATATGCCCAAGGAGTATACAATGCACTAGTAACACCGAAGAAAATCTTACACTAGATTTGTTCTTTAGAGTTTGATTGTATTCGTCACTGTACATCAAGAAAAGCTAGACTTAAATGGATAAGTAAATCTACTATGTAAGTTACATTACAACATATTGCAAGAGCATATTTGTGCATTTTGGTTTTGCAGTTTATGCTAGAATTTAACCTTGCAATTACTTATCTTTTAATCAATTATAGTGCATAGTTTATGCTAGAATTTAACCTTGCAATTACTTATCTTTTACTCAATTATAGTGCATATGTCAAATCTACTTGAGGATGATTTATTCAAGATGGAAAGCCAATATACCTATAATTTCTTATCAATTTGTCTAATATGTATTTGAACCAAATTGCACTATCTTTTACTCAATTATAGTGCATATGTAAAATCTACCTGAGGATGATTTGTTCAAGATGGAAAGCCAATATACCTGTAATTTCTTATCAATTTTTCTAATATGTATTTGAACCAAATTGCACTAGGGAGAAATATTTATTTGAGGGGTTATCTCTCTCTCTCTCTCTCTCTCTCTCTCTCGGGAGAAATATTTATTTGAGGGATTATCTCTCTCTCTCTCTCTCTCTCTCGGGAGAAATATTTATTTGAGGGGTTATCTCTCTCTCTCTCTCGGGAGAAATATTTATTTGAGGGGTTATCTCTCTCTCTCTCTCTAGGGAGAAATATGTTGGGTCCCTATAATACTAGTGATTACCCCATTACTATTGTAGTTATACCCATTATTTATATTGATGTACCCATGTAGTGCCCATATTGTTACTATTGTGCCACATAGAAGCCCACTATTGTTATTGTTGTGCCCTAAAATATTATTGTTATGTAGGCTTTGATTGTATTGGGACCACTTAGACTCCTATATATAGAAAGGAGGTATTTTCATTTGTATCATCCAAGAATTTTTCATTTATGTAATGTAAAGGAGGTTGCCCCCTCGAAGAGGCTGAATTCTACGGCGTGGATCTCTCTTTTCTATCTTTTTGTGAGCTGGTTTCATAACATTTGGTATCAGAGCTTTGGATTCTAGGGTTTCGCTGCTCCAAACAGGTCATCGTGGCATTTTCGCTATAACTTTTTTTCTGTGACGTTTCAGAAGTCGCAAAAAAAACCCATTTGAGAAGAATTGGCGCTGAACCTTGGGTCCGAATTTCAGAGCTTTTTGCGTGATATTTTCGGAGATATGATCTGAGGAATTTGGCCTTTTTGCAGACTCCTGAATTACATTCAAAACAGGTGACCTGGGGAAAATCGTCATAACTCTCTCTCTGAGGATCGGATTAAAATTTCGTAAAAAGTTACAGAAAGAGGACGGACTGTAGTTTCTTGTGTGTGTGTTTCAGATTCAAAGGTTGAAACAGTGACTCGTGGCACGTCGTACAAGTTCGCTCTACTGAACCAGTCTAAAAGCAAGTCACTGTGGGAGATTTCACATAACTCTTCCTTGGAGAATCCAATTTGGCTCAGACTTGTGGCATTGGAAAGAGGACGCAGAAGGCTACTACAGGTAGCAATTTCAGAATTGGAAGATCCGAAATTACAGAGATACATCAGATTCAATATTAGGCTTCTATAAAGTGAAAAAAGGTGTGTAGTTTTTTTTTAATTTTTGTGTAAGCTTGCTTTAACGGAATTCAAAGGGCATAGTAAAACTTTATTATCGGTAACTGATGCCCCGAGGAAAGAAAATGCAAACACCTAGTAAGGAACCTGAAAGCTCTAGCATGACTCATGAAGAAGAGGAAGAAATGCTACATGATATATCAAAATTACAAGAACAAGTGCAACAAATGTCACGCTCACAAAAGCTAACAGAAGCTAAGATAAGTGGCGTGGAATCTAAGGTAAATGGCGTGGAATCTAAGATAAAGGGAATGGAAGCTAAGATGGATGGCATGGAAGCTAAGATTGACGCTAAAATTGATGGCATGGACGCTAAAATTGATGGCATGGATGATAAGATGGATGAATTGAAGAAGTTGCTACAAGAAAGGGTCACTAATGGTGAAAAGGTAGTAAAGGAAACTCATGATGAGAATAAAAGAAATGTTAATCATGATTCCATAGACTCTAATGTTGGATCGAAGACTCACCATGTTCCAAAAATTGATGTGAGGAAGTTTGACGACAAGGATCCCGCCACATGGATATTACAGATGGAGCAATTCTTCGATTTCAATAATGTGCAAAACACACAAAAGGTACGTATAACAACTTTATATTTGGAACCAAATCAGTTTGTATGGTATCAATGGCTTTGTTCTCGTAAACAATTTATCACTTGGGAAATTTTTACGGAAGAATTGATAGCACATTATGAGGATACAAAAAGCAACACTTTTTTTAGCCAATTGATGAATCTCAAACAAAAGGGTTCAATAATGGAGCACATTGAGGAGTTCCAAAAATTGAACATAAGGATAAAAGATATTCCAGAGGAGCATAGGATTGATGTGTTCATAGGGTCTTTAAAGGATAATATCCAACATGATGTGCGCCTTTGGGAACCTGATTCATTAGAGAAGGCATTCAGGTTAGCAAGAAAAATGGAAAGCAAAATTATGGCAACTAGGAAGCATACCATTCACAACTATAAAGATGGAAGTGTTGTTGCCCATAGTCTTCCACAACCTACAAGGTTGACACCACAACAATTGGAAGAAAAAAGAGCAAAAGGGCTTTGTTACAATTGTGATAGCAAATACACAAAAGGTCATAAGTGTGCTGAGAAGAAATTATTCTACATAGATTGTGAAGAGGAAGAAGAAAAGGAGCAAGAAAGGTCAAAAGAAGAGGATATATTCCAGGAACAAAGCCTATATGAAGAACAAATAAATCCGACCATATCTTGTAATGCATTGGCGGGAATTACCACTCCTCAAACCATCAAGATAGAAGGACAAATCAAGAAGAAAAAGGTGATAGTGTTGATTGATTCAGGAAGCACCCACAATTTTATTCATTGTAGGGTAGCAAAAGAATTGAATTGCTTCCTATATCCAGCACCAGAGTGTCAAGTGATGATTGCAAATGGAGGAACAATAAATTGCTCTGGAAAGTGCCATAATATCAAGCTATCCATGGGAGAATATGTATTGACTAGCCCAATGCTTTCCATTCCAATGGGAGGTGCTGATGTTGTACTAGGAGTCCAATGGCTACAATCCTTGGGTACAATAGCTTTTAATTTTCAAGAACTTTTCATGAAATTTTCTGTGGAAGGAAAGGAAGTTGAATTAAGGGGTATTGCAGGGAAACCAGGAAAGATAATCAGCTCTAATGGTATGACAAAGCTTCTAAAAAAGGAGCAAAGGGGTGTAATTGCACAATTATGTTCGCTAGATGTTTCCACATTAGAATCATCTATTTCTCCAGATCTCCAAAAAGTCCTGGACAATCATTCCAAGGTATTTGAGACTCCCAAAGGTCTCCCACCTATGCGTGATCATGATCATGCTATTCATCTGATTCCAGGAAGTGTTCCTCCAAACATCAGGCCGTACAGATATCCCTATGTCCAAAAAAGTGAAATTGAACGTATGGTTGCAGAAATGCTAGAGGCTGGTATAATTCAACCGAGTCAAAGTTCTTTCTCTGCTCCAGTAGTATTGGTGCACAAGAAGGATGGATCATGGCGCATGTGTCCGGATTATAGGGAGCTCAACAAGCTCACTATTAAAGATAAGTTCCCCATTCCTGTCATTGATGAATTACTGGATGAATTGCATGGATCAATTTACTTCACCAAGTTGGATCTTCGTTCAGGATATCATCAAATCAGACTGAAGATTGAAGACATTCCGAAAACGGCATTTAGAACTCATGAGGGTCATTATGAATTTTTGGTCATGCCTTTTGGCCTTACCAATGCACCTTCAACATTTCAAGGTTTGATGAATTCAATTTTCAAACCATTCCTTAGAAAATTTGTGTTAGTATTTTTTGATGATATACTTATCTACAGCAAGTCTTGGAAGGATCATGTTGAACATGTCGACAGGGTGCTACAACTATTGAAGAGAAACAATTATATGCCAAAAGATCCAAATGTTTCTTTGGAGTCCAGGAGGTGGAATATTTGGGTCATATTGTATCTCATGAAGGAGTTAAGGTAGACCCTACCAAAATTAAAGCCATTAAGGAATGGAAAATCCCTACATCCATAAAGCATTTGCGCGGATTTCTTGGGTTGACAGGGTATTATCGCAAGTTTGTTAAGAATTATGGGAGAATAGCAGCACCTCTAACGACATTATTGAAGAAAGATGCATTTTCATGGACTCCGGAAGCAACAAAGGCCTTTGAACATCTTAAAAGGCAATGTGCCAAGCACCGGTCTTAGCTACACCGGACTTCACAAAAACCTTTACTGTGGAATGTGATGCTTCAGGAAATGGAATTGGTGCTGTTCTAATGCAAGATGAAAGACCCATTGCCTTTGAAAGTCGTCCAATCAAGGGAAAGTTTCTAAGAAAAGCTATTATGAGAAGGAAATGTTGGCAATACTCCATGCACTTAAGAAATGGCGACCCTACCTAATGGGAAGACACTTCAAGGTAAAAACAGATCATGATAGCCTTAAATACTTTTTAGAACAAAGATTATCCTCTGAAGAGCAACAAAAGTGGGTCACAAAGATGTTGGGTTATGACTTTGAAATCATCTACAAAAAGGGGAAGCAAAATGTGGTGGCAGATGCACTCTCAAGAAGGATGAGGATGTGGAAGCATTGTTGTGCGCTATTTCTATCATCCAACCAGATTGGATAAATGAAGCAAGGGAGGAATGGAAGAACGACGAAGAAGTATGGGCACTTATTCGAAAGCTACAACAAGATTCCAGTACGTCTGATACATTTAGCTGGAAAAATGATTCGTTATGGTACAAAGATCGCTTATACCTTTGTAAGAATTCCCAGCTAAAACAAAAGATTCTTATGGAATTGCACACTTCTCCCTTAGGAGGGCACTCAGGATTTTTAAAAACTTACCACAGGGTGAAGAAGGAATTTTTTTGGGATGGCCTTAAATCAGATATTCATAAGTTTGTGGCAGAATGTTTGGTTTGCCAGCAAAATAAAGTTGAAACAATTAAGACACCGGGTCTATTACAACCTTTACCCATTCCAAGCCAACGTTGGGAGGAGGTATCAATGGATTTTATCACAGGTTTACCCAAGTCTGAGGGAAAGAGTGTCATCATGGTGGTAGTTGACAGACTTATCAAGTATGCACACTTTTGTGCATTATCACATCCATTTAAAGCCAGTACAGTTTCTACTGCATTTATGGAAACAATTCAAAAGCTACATGGAAACCCAAAGATTATTGTAAGTGACAGAGATCCCATTTTCACTGGAAATTTTTGGACAGAATTATTTTCTTGTCTTGGTACTCAGTTAGCTCATAGCTCATCTTATCATCCTCAATCTGATGGGCAAACTGAGATAGTAAACAAATGTTTGGAAGGATACCTTCGTTGCTTTGTATCTGATAAACAGACACAATGGGTCAAATGGTTGCCTCTGGCTGAATGGTGGTATAACACTTCCTTTCATACGGCAACAAAAATGA